>MNCI01001683.1:61802-220199 GCA_015680685.1 Gnetum montanum | reverse complement strand
ACATCCTTCTTCATTAATTCTACCAATGGTTTTGCAATCTTCGAAAAGTTCTCGATGAAGCGTCTATAATAGCCAATATGTCCAAGGAATGATCAGATATCTTTTACAGTTTCAAGTTGACAAGTGATTGCTTGGATGACTTTAATCTTTTCAGGATCTACCTCTATCCCTATTTGTGAAATCTTATGCCCTAACACAACTCCTTTTTGGACCATTAAATAGCTTTTTTGCCAATTGAGCCTTAAGTTGGTTTCTACACATCATTTCAATACTTGCCCTAATCAGTCTAATGCTTGTTCAAAGTCTGCTCTGTAGGTGGAAAAATCGTCCATAAAGACCTCCACACCATTCCCTATTTATTGCTGAAATATACTTAGAACCAGATGTTGAAATGTTGCTGGGGCATTGCCCAAGCCAAACAACATCTGCCTATACGCACATGTCCCCTAAGGACTTGTGAATGTAGTCTTGGCTTGATCTTCTAGTGCTATTTGAATTTTATTGCATCAACTGTAACCATCCAAAAAACTATAGTAGCAATGCCCTGTAATGGTATCTAAGACTTGGTTGATGAATGACAATGGGAAATGGTCTTTAAACGTTGCCATGTTTAACATCCTAAAGTCTATACACACCCTCCATTTACCTCCCTTTTTGGGCATAATGACTAATGAACTAACCCATTCACTATCATCAATGGGGTATATGAACCTGGCTTTTAGAAGTTGTTCAATTTTTTCTTTAACCACTTGCTTAAGCTTTGGGTTCAGTCGCCTTTGCAGTTGTCATCGAGGTTTCATGCAAGGGTCAGTGTAAATTCTATGTTGGCATATCCGAGGATCTATTCCAATTAATCCGGGATATGACCAAGCAAAGGCTTTCGACCATTTATTTACCATCTTCAATAGTATTTCTTTTTGTTGAGGAGCAAGCTTAGCATTAATGATCACTTGTTTTCCATTCTTGATAAATGTGTACTCCATACCAGTGGGCAATGGTTTTAACTCAAGGGGCTCTTGCCTAAACTCATCAAGGATTTTCAACTTCCCCCAGTTGATATTTTCGATGTCAATACTTGGAAGTTGATGATGGACTTGCTATAATGTATCTGTGCTATCGATATAGGCACAAGTTACGCACTGAGTTGGTTCCATGCATAAAGTTGATTTGCTCTCTTAGTCTGCTGCCAACCACTAGGTGCCTTCTTGTCTTGTGGCTGCTGCATACAGGCATCTTTGTATGTTAGTCACTTGTGCATATTGTTGCATGCAGGCAATGTTAAGTGTTGTACAAACTAAGCCTTCTACACATAGTTGCACCCTGTGTCACTGTATGTGATGCATGAGACTTTCTTCTTCTTGATCTTTCCAAATATATTTTCCTTTGATATTTCTAGGGAAAGATCATGTATGCCTAGGCGCGCATCAATTATGCTTAGCCATGCCCTTCCCATAATGATTGGGAAGTCCCCCTTACAGTTGTTGACTTAAATCACTAGGAAATCAGCTGGATACAACCACCCACAAACAGTGGTGACAATGTCCTCCACTAGTCCTAATGGAACAACGATGGACTAGTCGGCTAACTCTAAATGAATGTTACTCTTTTTTAGTGGAGGCAGGTTCCAGGCTTTGTACATTTCTTGAGAGATTAAGTTAACACCAGAACCTAAATCCAAAAGAGCTTTGCAAGGCTCATTTCCAGCGATTTGCAAATATATAAACTTCTAGGATTAGAGAATTTCCTAGGAAGATAACTAGCTTTAATCCAATCGATAATGGCATGAGTCAACATGACCGTGTGCATTGGATGTGATTTTTGGTTTGAAGAAAGCTTCGAAGATTCAAATGATGGTGAGGTAATTGGACAATTAGACGTTTGTGGCTGTAAGTACTTGGTTGGACTGTTGGTTCAAAAGAAAGATCTCTTGTTTGTGCGGTTGTCTGAACCAACAGTAGGTTGAGGATTGACAGCCCTTGTAGCGTTACGTTGCTGCAGCTGGGCAGGGAGCTCACCCTGCATAGTTGGAGCAGGTGGTAATGGAGCTAAGGGTGGAAGAGGTGCAGTTGGATGAGAAGGATAGTACGTTTGTGGAACATCGCTCCTAGGAGAAGGAGTTCTATAGTACTAATGGGTTTGGTAGTGAGGCTGAGGAGTAACGTGACTAATGGAGTCACGTGGAGAAATCGGCTGCTGAACATAGTACCCATATGGGTCAGGTTGACGGTAAGGGTATTGTTGATGTGGTGATGGCATTCCCCATGATTGTGGGTGTTTCCATTATTGATACTATTCATTTGGTTATGATAGAGCTCCAATCGGATAATATGTCAAGGGTTGGTGGAATTGCCTTGGGTTACCTTGAGGATAAGGTAACCTTCTGGGTGCTTGCCATTTGTTTAATCGTGGGTTTAGTGCATACACCTGAGACTCTTGCAGATGTGAGGCTACTGGGCAACATCCTTTAGGATGATCATATTGGCATATCTCACATCTACCATCATTATCTGTGTTTGAATCCACAACCTCTTTAATGATGGAAACTTTGCCCTTACCCCTATTACGCACATACTCAACTTCTTTCTTTTTCCTTCTCTCTCGGTCACTACTTTGCTCTCTAGACTCCTCGACTATTTTTAGTATGGTTTGAAATTTATCATCTAGGGAGTTCCACATTTGATATACCTTTGCAGATACATCTGATGCAAATTTTTGAATGGGCAAAGTCTTCCTATTCACCATCTCTTCGAGTGGTGACTCTTCTTCATCCTCACAAAATCTAACTTCCTTCTTTTAGAGGGAAGGATCCCTGTTGTATTCCTCTGCACTTTCTCTTTTCCTTAACTCACCTTCCTCCTTGGAAACTTGCTCCAACAATCTTTGTATTTGATGGGATCTGAGCTCAAATAGCCTTCCTTGGGCATAAGTCCCAAGGGTTCTTCATGTTTCGTGCCTAAGCCCATCTACAAGATGGCGTAGTTGTTCCCTTTATGAGTAACCATGACCAGAGCAACGATGTAATAATGCATAATATTGGTCCATGGCAGCATCCAAGGGTTCATGTCCTCCTTGTTTCCATCCTTGGACTTGCTTACACAGGTTGAACACATGGAAGTACATTTGATACTTATCGTTGAATAACTCTAACATGGTACTCCATTAATGAATGGATTCTGGTTCTCAGGACCAGTACCAGCTTTCCACTTCCTTGATTAGTGTTTGTGGAAACAACTTTAGTTTTTTCCACTTGTTTTCTATATTTTACAAGGCACATGCATCATAGAACACTTATAGATGATTTTGAGGATCAGTGTTGTATCCCCCTTCAAATCGTGGGATATTGTTCATGTCTAATCTTTTGATCCTACTATTCTTTTGGTGCCTTGTTGGGATCTTAACAACCTCAGTTATATCTAGCATACTTCGGGTAGTGAGTAGGGGCTTATCGTGATCATGTTGTCTATGGCGTCTATGATGCCTATGTTGTTCCCTACTCTCCCTCCCTTCCCAATGTGTTTCTCTGGAATGCCCTCATCCCCTTTCTTGATTGTTTTGTCTATGATCTCTATTTTTCTTACCATTGTCCTCATGGTCTTTCCCTTTGCTACTGCATTCATATCTTAAAGGAGAGGCAGAAGGAGATGATGAAGGTGAAGAGGAAGGAGGACTGGTATCATGACGATGCCTGTCACTTTCTTTTTAGTGGTCTCGGCCTTGGTCATGGTTATGATCAGAATGTCTGTCAATGTCACCTGTTCGTGTTCCTTTTTCGGATCCTTTGTGTCCATTGGTATCAAAACCTAGGTTATGAATAGTTGAGTGAAGATTTTGATACACAACTCCTTTACCGAAGTCAACAAGAGGAACATTGTTTTGTGGAAAACCTCTCGAGGTAGGTTTACTACCCTCATTTTCACTTAGAACATACAGAACATCCTAATGTCTCTCTTCATAGATTTATAATGTCTCTCCTATTGTAAGTCCCTTTTGCGTTGTGCCTCCGTGGGTCGATACTCTCTCGAGTTGTGTTCATGCACAACATACTTTGCCTGTAAGTGCCACATACCAATTTGTGTGAGAGCACGAAGAAGCATGCTTGGGACTGAGTGATTAGGAGGTAACATTATGTTATCTTCTAAATCACGCCAATGCAGTTGTTCATCTTGGTGGAGGATAAAGGTAAAGTTTGGTATATACTCATCAGAATGAACGTATACTACACGAAATTGTTGAGGCACTGGCGGGTCATCATGTGTACTACGCTTCCGATTGTTCATTGTGTTGGACCTAGTTCGTGAAGTACTCTCATAAGAAGAAGGAGACATGATTGATTAATTAGTGTGCAATACTCTCTTTTCGATAATTGTAGGATAACCAACCCGAAGGGTTCGGTTTAACGATGGAAAGATTTCCTGAGTTCTTATCAACGCATAAACAACAAAATCCCCAACAATAGCGCCATGATGAGTGACGAGGTACCCCTATGCCCAACCATACGAATATGAGCATTTACATGCAATTTGGTCGAACTCCAAGGATTAAGTGCTTATGCGCTTACATAGAACAAGGATGGGTTATGTGATCGTTGTCTTCCCAAGCCTACTTGTAAGGCATAATTGTATGGTTAAGTAAACTTGAGGTATATGATTTTTATGCTTTTTTATGTTTTATGTTCCTGGTGCTTAAGGGGAGAAATGAAATAATTTAATAACTAATTTGATTTAACTAGTTAACTATTCTCTAACTAGTCGTAATAGTAGCATTCGTTCCCAATCTATAGACACATCCTGAACTAGTGTAACACTACTGGGATTACCAAACGCTAGTCATTATTGGGTTACCAAGTGTTCCCACGTATGCTCGAAGTGGTCGTACTGAGTGTGCTAATTCTTGATAATTAACGAGTCAAGAGAAATAACATTAATTAACTAATGAGGGTAGCAAATAACATTTGAATGAAATAATTAAACTATTCTAAATGTTGCAAGGTTTATCACAAAGTTCATCTTTATTTCTGATCACAAGGTGTGCTCAGGTACACAATGCTCGAATAAAGATCCGTTCACTTTATGATTCCTACTGTAGACACTTAGAAATAGTTCTAACTTTGGAAAGGGAAAATTGCAAGAGTTCAACTAAGGGACTAGGAAACTAATTACCAAACCAAGTGCCCCGGTCTCTTATTTATAAGCAACCAGACAAGTTCCAACATCGGGTGTCTGATATCGCTTGGCAGGCTCCGATATCAAAAACCTGATATCGCGACTCATCATCAACCAATAAAGGAAATTGAATAAGTCTTTGCATGGTGTGGTTCTCATTAAAAAAAATCAATGGGAATTCAATGCACACCCCTTAGACACAATAAACGAATAAGTCTTTGCATGACGTGGTTCCCATTTCAAAAAAAAACTAATGGAAATTCAAAGCACATACCTTAGACAAAATAAATGGGCTACAAGCACTAGTTATGGGGCTAGAAAGACATGTTACCCATGCCTGAATGTCCCCTTTAACTAAGTGCCTACTTCTCTTTTCTTCTCTAATAAGGAATGATGGCTGTTTTGTGGAAGCACTCTTGTGTCTCATGAGGGGTGGACTGAATGATAATGATAATGCGAAGTCACTGAATGTGGTTGGTTTTGGTTTGGACTGAGGATGGATCTTATCAAGTCATTTAACCATAAAATTCATAAGGGACTTCATGTAACCTTAATTAAGAACTCCATTCCATTCCTTCTCATCCATTTATGCTTTCCATGTTTCACCTCATTGTCAATTTCATGTTCTTGTTCGATGTCCTAGTTTGATGTGTCAAAATTCTTAGGTAGTTTCTTCTGTGTTTTTGTACTTACCCTTCCATAACCATTAATCATCCATGGGGCCCACAAAATCCTTGATTTGAAGTTATGCAAGGGCAATAAAAGGTTTGTGCCTACTTTGGGGAAGATCCACTTGCATATCTTATAGTTGGGTTAGTTAAGTTCTTTATTCTTAAACACTCTTACAATCAAATCCTTTTGTTTACCTCCTTAATGACATCCAATTGTGCACATCTTTATAACATTTTTCAATGAACTTTCCTTTTTATTGTTGTGAATTTTTACACCCTCTTCAACTATTTCCTTGTGTAGAAATTTTCAAATTTAATGGACCGCTTATCTATTTTACCCTATTTGTTAGTCTTCTTGCTAACACTCCTAATAGAATCAAGCTACCACAATCACAACATAGCCAAGTGTAACCATCGGCAAGACAAGGTACTTAATAGCTATGTGTTACACATTGCATGCTAATTCATGATTTTGTTGTGATTACAGTGGGAAGCATGGACTAGAAATGAGGACTATCTTCACCAAGGATGATGCAACAGTACCACACAATGCAAACCATTCATGATCGTTGGATCTTCTCTCTCGCTCTTTAGTTGCCAAGAGGTGGTGGATGTCAGTTTTATCTAGGGTGTTCACTTCTCTTATCATGAACATCCACTTTTGTAAAAGATTGTAATTTTGTACACTTGGGCACTTAAAGTTTATTTGTTTCATCTAAGTCAATTTGTATATCTGTCAATAATCCCATATGTTCATAGTATTTTTTAAGGAACTTGTTCCTTTTCTTCTTCACTTGAAGATGAGTTTTCATTCAATCAAGGGGGGTATGATGAGTCATAATTTAACTAGCTTCGATATCAGAGCCAAATGCATTATTGGAGATCTGATATTGCAGGGTATATACTAGCTTATAAATATAACACTCGGGCTCACGATTATCATATTAGTTTTTGTCATAGTTAGTGAAGCTCTTGCAATTTGTTTTCTCTAGAGTTAGAATATTTTTTGAGTGCATGCAACAAGAGTCTGAGTGTGTACAGATCTTTGTTTGAACACTGATGTACCTAAGCATAACAGTGTGATGGGAATGAAAACGAATCCTTTTGATCATCCTTGCAGCATGGAGAATCAATTAAATGTTTCCTTGATGCATTTAATATTCATGCACTTCACTTTAATGCACTTTAATTAAGCAATTAATTTCCAGTTGTTAATGAACACAGGCACGACGACCTTGAGCATACGTGTAGCACTTAGTAACCCATAAATGCTTAACGTTGGGTAGCCCAGCAACACTATACGTGTTTAGGATGTGTCTGAAAAGTGGGGCAGGTACTTGTGTTAGGCTAGCTAGGTAGTAGATGAATTAGATCTTAAATTACTTTACCTTTCATTCTTGTTGTACGTGACTAAACTTATAAAATACAAAATGATAAAAATCACATGCCTTGATTGCACTTAACCATATACTTGCACTTCACAAGTGGAACTGAGAAGACAACGAACGTTCTCAACACCCATTTCACTTTCTAGAGGAACTAGTGCACCAGAGAACTATAGGTCCACGGAATTTGACCGGATCATGCGTGAACACCTTAATGATTCGTATGGTTGGGCGTAGGGGTACCTCGCCACTCATCAATCTCTATACTTGATGTGTTCTTTACTTAATTACCTACACTCGTGGTTAACTTGCTCTTTTATTATCTAACTTTACTACAAGCTTAGCTTACATTAAGTGCATTTTATGTGTTGTGCTCAATTACTTTTACAACACAATAAAGCCTAACATTAGTAGTCATTCATTTGATGATGATCCTTTTTGGTGTAATTACAAGGATTACTCTTTTATAGTGTTATTATTCCCTTTTCTTTTATATCCTTATTTTTTCATGCTCATTCAAGACTTTGGAGCTATGGTATGACCATTTTGTATTTACACTCAAAATTCTCTTAATTGTTTGTTTTATATTATTTTTATATGTTAAGTTTCATTTTAACAAAGCTCTTCTTATTTTATCAATCTTTTAACAAAGATTTCCTTATTTTAAAAAGAGGGATATAAAATAAAAGAGAATAATAGTACCACTTGAAAAGAGCCATCGTTGTAATTACACCAAAAGAGGCATCATCAAATGAATGACTAATGATGTTGGCCATTATGGTCTTGTGAAAGCAATTAAGCACAACACATAAAATGCACTTAATGCTCATTCAAGACTTTGGGTCTATAGTATAATCATTTTTTTCCACTGGTTCAAAGCTTTGGCTTGTATTTGCACTCCAAATTCTCTCAATTGTTTGTTTTATATTATTTTTTTGTGTTAAGATTTCCTTTTAACAAGCCTCTTCTTATTTTATCAATCATTTCCACCTTTATTTCATTGCACTTTAAGTATTATCATAACAAACTTATAGTTATTTTAACATTTTGTTACAATAAAATAATAATTTATTTATTTTAATTTTTAAATGCATTATAAAAATGTATAACTAAAATTTGTGTTATTGCTATTGTTTATATGTGAAGTGTACTTATAGTTAAATTGTTTGGTTTTAACTCTTCTTGTTAATGGGTGTAATAACCCTGAAACTATTGTAATATAGGTACACCCCAAGATATATTGTCCATTTAGAACTTTATAACTCAATATTGTGCCTATCAAAGCTATTATTGAGTGTTAGAACCCTAAAATTATTGTAATATAGGTACATCGTAAGATGTATGGTCTAATTAGAACTTTATAACTCAGTATTGCCCATTGAAATAAAACCCAAAATTTAGAATTTTCAAATCAAATCTTATCACTACACTAACAAGTTGTTATTGACCCTTCGGATGATGATGATGGTTGAGAGTTAGACTATGGCCCTTCCTATGATTATGATGGTTGAGAGTTAGACTATGGTAGCTAGGAAAACATGCACTTGTAGGTGGGGGTTGCAGTGCCTCCACCTTTGCTTGTGGCACCGAGTGAAAGCCAATTAATTACCGACCCGTTGTGATCCAATTTTGGATTTTAGCTATGTGGGTAAATTTTCATCCATTCATTAGTAAATTGGATACCGTAAAGGCACCGTTGGTTGTCTTGACTTGAAATCGGTCCTCCAAGGTACAGCCACGGGGAAGATTAAAAGACACAAGCTAAAAATCGATGTCCTCCATATAATTTCTACATCATAAATAAATAAAGATGAAAACAAAAATACAATGTTAAAAAAAAGGGCAGTGCTGAGTGGTCAGTCCATCATGGGCGACAGTCGAAAAGCAACAAGGACGACCGCCAAACGCATCTGCGCCAAGAGTTGGACCAAAAAGTAAAACTGACGAAAATGCAAGTAAAATAAAGCAACGAGCACGGATTATAAGAGACGGGTCATCGATAATGATGACGGGCAATTTTAAAGATGTTCACGGGCCAAGGTGGTAAGTAAAAAAAGAAAAAAAACAAGCTTAGAATCCATCCAGGAAATGACACGCTGGCATCATCAACATTTTGCGCCGCCATAGCCTGCCAGCTAAGCGGGGCCCACCGTCCACGCGGATCTGGTCCCAAAGTTTAGCCAGGGCCAGCCAGCCACTGGACTCGATCCCGCGGCCCAAACACAGCAAAATAATAGCAGCGAAAAATATCTGAGCGGGCCCACCACACGGCCGGTGAGTGCACACGTGGCCGGACGTGAGGGCGTCGGTTAAATCGGATTTTATGAAGTGTTCAATCATGTGGCAGCGGCCTACTTAATCCGTGCCTCCTCCGTCGCCGATGCCTCGGTTTGCATTCATTTTTTGTGCTTCTGCTCCTTCTTCTTCGTGTTCGTTGTTCTTGAAATAACAGCGCAGTCCACGCAGAGAGAGAGAGAGAGAGGGAGAGACAGTTTTTGACGCAGTTCAAGTGGACGCTACCATTGCTCTGCTTTTCATCATTTCTTGGTGCATAATCTGCTGCTATTGATCCAGGAGGAGAAGGAATTTGATTCGATATCTGGTTTTTGCGAGTATCTGTTCTGCGCAGCTTAGGTTTTGTTTCTTTCGGTGCGGCACAGTTACCGTAAAGTTGCCAGGTGCGGCTAAATTTCGATTGATTGATTTTTTCTTTGGCCCTTTGGTTCTCGTGCTTTTCGTGTCTGGATTGTTTGAAGATCGGCCCTAAGTTTCGGCTCTCTTGGTTTAGCGTTTCGAGAGCGATTGTCTTCTCTGCAATTGAAGACTTTGGAACTGTGGAAGGTTGCGATTGGCGAGTTTTTACTGTCTTCCGTTTTCGTGCTGCGGATTTTCAATGTTGTGCTATTTTGCTTGGACTCTTTCTGCTGGTTTAATGCTTGAGTTGTATGTTAGTGTTAGAAATTTGGATTCGTAATCTAGACAATAATCATGGCGTTTTCGGTGGAATCGACGAGGCTGCTTCTATTTCACACGGTTACATGTATAAGTCTTGTAAATCGCACTAGGAGCAAAACATTTTAAGGAGCGAGAATTTTGATACTTTACTGCTCGCCACCAATTCTGTAGATACATTGGCTTTTAAGGTTTTAAGGAGGGGAAATTACATGATTGTAATATGGATGTAAAGTCTCGTTATTGTTTTAAAAAATTGCGTGTTGCCCTGCCTTTGCCCCAGGTTTTGCTTCCTTGGAAGCCAAAGTTCAGCGGGAGGTGCTTCCGTTTCGAAGGCGTTTCGCCCTCTTTGACGCTAAATCATGCTTATGTCTTCAAGTTTTTTAAACGAAATATAGATAATGGTTTTAGTTTTGGTAAATCTACCAAGTTTGGAGGATATTTAATATCTTAAATCTATCCGGTTTGCAGAGGTGATTGTTTCAGACAACGATATTCTTACATTGATTGAAGAGTTTAGGATTTCGAATTGTCATAGCTTAAATGGGAAACCAGAAGGATTTGGAGAACTTAAAGAAAGGAAAGATGGAATTAACACAACCTGATGATTCCTCTTCTGACCGTCAGGGCTTTGAAAATACAAATAAGGGTCCTAAATGTTGCCATCAAGGCTTGCCAAGACAGCATTTGCACATAGTGGATGATTCCATTTCTTCGAATGGTCAAAAGTCTTGTGTATCTTCTTCTGAAACGGGATTGACAGGAAAACTGTCGAAGTCAGTGCCTTGCAATACAAATCATGCACAGATGGGTCTAAATCTTGATAATTCACCTGCAAGTGGTTTGCAGTGCACGGGTCATGACTCCTCTGTCATGACATCTACAGCATTGAGTTCGATGCCTGTTGACATTGCTGCACATACAATAGGCAACACATGCCAACCAATTTCAGTTTCTGAAAGTAGTCAAAATCAGACGAGCATTGCACAAAGGCTTTCAGAAGTTCTGCAGGGTAGAGGAAGTGGAGATCTTCTGGTTCAGCAGACTGAGAGGGAGAACGGAATGTTACAGTGGCTTCAAGCCTTGGATTTGCAGGTCATGGGTGCTTGTCGTGCTGATGAAAGACTTAGACCCATGTTGCAACTTAATGTTTCATGTAGTGGTGCCGATGACAAGCTTCTTGCCCAACTTAGTCAGGTAAAGATATTCTGAATTATTTATTCAAACTTGCACATTCTTATCGATCCATTTTTAGTAGTAGGAGCTTTTGGTGGTGATCATGTTTGTTATAGTGTGGTTATTCTCATCTTCATTAAATATCATGATTTTATTTTCAATTCAGATGTGAATTTTATGTTAGATACAATGAAGAAACCGCAATTGAAAATTTCATTAATTCATTTGTAGAAGCTTGAAATAAATATCATGATTGCTATATTGGTCTTAGTGCGTGGTTTGTTTAACTTTGCAGCATTTTAAAGCTAGAGAGCTTGGGATGTTAGCACGTTGCCTGTGTGTTCCTCTTGTGTCAATACGAGTGGGGAAAGTGTTAAAACAAGGGCGTCTATTTTCTCCTACCTCAACAAGGTATAACTCATTTATCAAGGGCTAATAAAATTTTTTAATCAAAATCATTAGTTAACTTGCAAGATCAGTTTGCATAGAAGTTGCTGTTGTTTATATGAAAATGGGGAGAAATTAGCATATTGGTCCCATTAGCTTTCAAAATTCATAGTTGAAAACCATGATTTAGGGATACATGGTTTCTCATGAATTTAAATATGCCAAATATTTTACTTAAATTCTGGAATGCAATTTTTATTGGCACATTGGTTTCCCAGCCGGAGATGACTGCAGATTGGCTGTTGTGCTTTCGGATTGGCAAAGGGTGGTCTGTTTTTTGCCCCAGATAATTTGCACTGTGTAAGAGAGGTTTTGCATATGCATATGATTTTGGTGTCATTTGAACTTTATGAAATTGTGCAAATTTCTTGCTAAGATAATCTCTTCACACGTAGCAACAATATGCATAATTTACCAAGCATCTGCTTGATAGGAACATTGTTGTTTATTTCAAGGGCTGGCCAGTCGAAAGGGAAGGAATTCCTACAAAAGTACGTTCTCTAATCCAGTAGGCATTTTAATCTATTAATAGGCTATTGGTGATTGTGCTGGTTTTAAATGTAGAAGATCATCACATCTCTCCCATGGTTGCATGGTTTGTGCTTAATTTTGGTAGTCAAGTTTTGCTTGTCTCATGTGTTATAGTATAAATGTCTTGTTTAGGTGGTGAAGAGCTTTAGTGTATAGGATTTTGCGTCCTTTACCATATCCTTAACTGTCGGTTTTGTTTCTAATTGCATGCAGTTTAACAGCAGTGGATCAATATCAGCATTTTTTTTTTGGTTGAAAAAACAAGATGAACATTTTAGCTTAAATATGCAAGTTGCAAGTAATTTGGTGTGTTTAACAGCATGCAAAGTAGCAATAATCATTTTTGATGACTTTGCAGTTTCAAAATGCTTATTATCTATTTTATTTTGTAAGAAAGGTAAAGGCAAAACAGAAAAAGAGGGACTTAAATTATCGACATTTCAAATGTTCTGTTTGCTTTTCCAAGCATCTAAAAGATAGGATTTAACCTTGGTAACGGGATCAATTAGTATGTAGCAAATGAGTTGTTTAAAACAATTGCCATGGTCCACAATGCCGTGTGTTTGTGAAGTGTTTTAGTTCGAGACTTCACTTCTTGTTAGTTTTTCCTATGGGATCACTTTTTAGCACATACTATTTGTCCTATTTGAAATGTGGCTTTGTATCACATGCCACAATGGTACTTCTATACACCTACAATTTAGTTGTGATCATGTTTTTGAGATGATATTGCTTGCAGTTGTAGCTAACAATGTGGTATTTACACTGTTGGTGATAGATGTTAATAGAATTAATGTGAGAATAATAATGAAGTTGCATTTGTTTTAAATCTGAGAAACCCAAGAACTACAGATATAGTCAAATGAATCGGAACCAATTGGCAAATTCTTCCACTTAACACTTCTTCCTAGTAGTTATAAAAGAATCTTTACATACGTGAATGACTTGTGGCAGATGCTATCAAGTAATTTATAGAACCTCTCTACCTGGATTTCAATATTTGGTGAAACAATTACACAATGTTTTAACACTTCAGAGCTTCTTTGATAATATGATACCCCCTGAACTTATAATTTAATACATGGTTAACATTATATTAGGTGGTGTAAATGTGTTTTGATTGGTCATTCTTATTAGCTGGTCGGCATGTTAAAGCTTGAATGCTTTTTCTTGTTATTTTTATTTTTTATTTTGGCAGGGCCTGCTATTCCATTTCTGGTTAACTCAGTACATACTTTAACTTAAGCACTGTCATATCTCAGTGATCTGGATCCACCAAATTAGCAGAATGAAATGCTTTAATCTGTCTGTGTAATGTTATCAAACACTTTGTTGTTTTTCATCCTCTTGATGTCTTACTTGTCGGTGGATCACAATTGCTCAGAAAATATGTAGACTCAGTTAATATGGTTGTTGACTTATTTGATTATGGTAAATGACGTCTTTGTATTAAATGCCATGCTTCTTCTTAGTGACGTGGATTCACCAAATTAGCAGAATGAAATGCTTTAATTTGTATGTGTAGTTTTTTATACACGTTCTTGTTTTTCATTCTTTTGATGTCTTGCTTGTTGGCGGATCATAATTGCTCAGAAATTATGTAGACTCAGTTAATACGGTTGTTGACTTATTTGATTACGATAAATGACATCTTTGTATTAAATGTCATGCTTGTTCTTAGGTAGTAATTGAGAAAAAAAGGCAAAACAATTTTGGATTTCTAACATATTTGTTTCGCACACTTTCTTACATGAAAGGAGAAGGAAATCTTAGGGAATCGTAGCACAGAAATAGTAGGTCCAGCGCCCCCTTGTAGTGAAGACATAAATGGGGGAGAGGCCCTTCACCCTTTTATCCCATAACTATTGCAACTTGTTTTCCACAAAACTGATTAGTGCTGCAACATTTTTTCTTCTCTATTTTGAATCACTGAACTGATTTGTTGTGAAAGTTAATATGCCTTAAGAATCAATTTCATTCATAAATTCGGTACCCTTTTGCGTACCGCCTCCCAAAAAAAAAAAGTTTAGTCTATAATTTTTCTTAGAAAATAAGAATACTTCTCCATTGAACTATAAAAAAATATAATTTGTCACCTTTTGAGTTCCTAAGAAGTGGTTAATTTTGTGCAGGGGTCATTTAAGCCTGACTTTGTTACCTTCGTCAGATTTGCGACTCTCATTTGTCGGAGATGATGGCTCTGTTGAGCGCCTGGCCATTTTGAGTTCTAGCACTGAAAATGCAAACGTAAGTATTGAGGAGATTTCTGCAGATACATCTGGAAGATCATTTTCGATACGTCTGCCTGGTGGCAAGGTATCATTCTTTTGGCAATCAGAGAAGTCGAAGTTGGTTGGTGATGAGTTGCTTTCAAAGGTAAGCTTGCAAATAAAGTAGAGGTTTAGTCATTTTGATTATTGCTTGCAAGAACAGTGCCTAAGCTTTACTGTAATCACATTCATCTATAGATGAAGGACCTTCTTGGCCAAAGGCCATCTCTAGCACAACTTACTGGAATCCGTGAGTCACGGCTTGATTCCTTTGCAACATATCTGCGAACAACCTTTCTCGGAACACCAAATTCTTCAAGTCAGCAAGGTTTATCTTTGCAGCAGTCGTCATCATCATCGTCTCCCCGCCATGTTAACAGGCTGAATATGAATGAAGCTTCGAGTAGTTCATCAAGCAATCCATCTGCTCACTCTGTCAGGACTTCACAACGCTTTAAACTTGCTACAAGTCACACTGGAAGCCAGTGCAGCCTTAGCCCCAGGGGCAGTAATTTTAAAGATGCTCCATCAAGAAATGTGTCATCAGTTCGAACTGTTACTTCTGCAAGGGAGAAAATTAAAAGGTTCATGGATTCAAGCAGTGGTTTTTCAATTATTAACACTGAAGCCTCAATCATCGAACCCCCATTACTTAACTTGGAAAATTTGAAAAACAGGACTAGTGAGTCAGGGATATTTGAGCTCCTTGCTCCTGTATCTAGCATAAATTCTGGTGAAAAGATTGATGGCCGTTCTGCTGTTAATGTTAGACCACCTGAAGGGCTTCTGCATTTACCTTTTAGTAGCGATCTTATTTTCCCATCTCTGCAGTCTCACTTAAGAGTAGGTGAAACTTCAATTAGTCCACTTGCGGCTGTTAGTTTGCCTCCTGCTCCTAGATTGCCATTGGGAGATTCTCCCATCTTTTCACCCTATTATTGTCCTTGTCCCCTGCGAGCCTCAACATTACAATATACTGTGACTACTCCGTTCTTACCTTCTTTATCAACAGAAACTGTTAGCCTGCCGCCTGCATCCCCCTTCTATTCTGTTGGATCTTCAGCCTCTTTTATTCCTCCTCTTCCCCTGGATTTGCATAATGTTAGCTACTCACCTCTTTCTCTACCTGTCTCGTCATTGGTTAATGTTCCTGCGTCATTACAAACATCAGACTTGCCATCTTTCTTGAGTGATCCAGTGGTGAATGTTCCGTTGCCTGTTTCATCATTTGTAACCGTACCAACACCTCAGAACATATCAAGTTTTACGCCTTTCTTCTCTGATCCCATTGTACATATTCCCGTTCTAGATTTCCATTCTTCAGGGCCAGGTTACCTTGTGAGTGCAGGACCAACAATCTCTACTGCAATATCTCCAATTCTTCCTGGTTTGTTAAGCACGCTGATTCCAGAAACTGGCAGTGATGATGGGAAGGAAGATGCTCATGCAATGCAACTTTTAGCAAGCTTAGACTTTACTTTTCCATGGAGAAAGTCTGAATCTGATATTGCATCACCATCAACAACCAGCAGCTTTGCAGAAAATTCAAGTGAAGCTAGTGTACAAAGTGCCCTGAGAAGGGAGGCTTTTCTGACTGATAACCTTAGCAAGCTAGATTTGAATCACAATGCATGCTATGATGCACTAACACAGCATAAAGGACAAGTATGCAATGAGTTGCCATCTATCTTTAATGACTCATCGTTGCCTCATTTAAATGTAAGTCAATATCTGTATTTGAATGTATATTTTTAAAATTTTAGGCGGACAAGAATTACTTCAAATTGAATAATGCTGATGTTTGTTTGTTGGCAATGACACAGAATGTGGAGCAGAATGTGAAATCTAATTTTGTGGGATTGGTCACCGGAAGTCGTGGGCTTTATGGTGGTCCGTGTGATCCAATTGTTTCTTCAAGTTTGGTAGCTGGTGTAAGGCAGAGATCTACAATTGCCGATACAACTAGGAATATCTTTGTAAAAACTAGTACCAGTATTGTGAGTGATATTGATAGGTTCTCCCGGTTGGATGGAACTGCTTCTGAGGGAGAATATCCATCGGATACAATAGAACACCTCATTTCTAAGAACAGCAAAAAATGAGTAGCAGCAGTGAGATTTGAGATTTTTCTTTTTAAAAGGCTTTTGCTATTGAGCGTTCTGTAATGAACTTGTATATAACTTTGTAACAATTTCTAAGGTAATGTGATGAACATTATTTTCGTTATAATGGGCCCTTATCAAAAATGAAATATGATTTTGAAAGCTAAATGATGGTAGATGTGTAGTGGTTTCTGCAGCATATGTATGTGTAAATAATGTTTTTGTCCAGGAATAATTGTGTTCGCTGATCCCGAGTTACCTTGAGGGAAAGAAAGACTAATTCTAACGTATTTTGCTTTCCTGGACGTGCAGTTTCTTATATTTCCAGAGTAAGGCATTGAATTGTTTAATTGCAGAAATCCAATTTTTAATGTTTTGCTTGGTGTAAAAAAAACGAAATTGAAAATTTGTAGGTGATGTTTCACCGTTTCAACGGAAGAGACGATTTGCAATTGCCTTTTAACGTTTTTCTGTTTTTCTTGTTTTTCTTTTTCGAATGATTGTTCGTTACCTGCTATCAAGCCCCTCGGTTGGATTTTTTTTCCCGACGTAGTTCTAATTTCTAGTCGTTTATGGGGACAGCAAAGGTGTCTCATTACTTGTTTGTGGAAGAGATCTTTTTTAATAGGATATCGGTGCAAAGGAATATTGTTTGCGAAATTTTATCACTAACACACCCGTGAAAGAACTAATTTGTTTTCCTAGTTAATTGTAGTTTAACCATATGGCGTTTTGCGGAAGCACATTGTTTCTCACGATCTATGTTATATGGGATCAAAGAGGATTCAAGAGCGTAAGAAACGTATCCAACAGAATTCAAGGGCTCAATGACCATATCCTTTGGCCGTTAACATAGGGTTGGAATGGAAAGCTTTTAGAATAAAATTCAAATATCCTTGATGAAAGCAACACAAGTCAAATTAGGCTGCTACCATAGTAATTACACCAAGGGTAATCATAGAAGAGGTTGAAAACCATACAAATACAAGTTAAATTAGGTTAGTAGTATAATAAATATACATGAACACATACAAGTACTACATACAATTAGACACAACAATACTTGGTTATGATGGGCCTTTAATAGAATAATCAAGCTAGCCCTATCTTCTTGCTCTTTAATAGACTAACAGTATTAGCCCTAACCTCCCTTTTTCAAGGAGTAGGGGGTTAGCATAGTAATAAGACTATTGATTTAGAAGTTTCAAGTTATAGGTTTGATCATGGTGTGTAATAAAGTGTTAGCTTAGTGGTAAGACTTGATTTAAAGGCTCCAAGTCATGGGTTTGATTTTGGTGGGCAATGTTGCGTTATAAAGTTCTAATTGAACTATATATTGTGGGGGTGTACCTATATTACAATTATTTTGGGGTTCCAGCATCCTTACTTTATAAAGTTAATTTGACTATATGTCTTAAACTCCATTTAAATCATGGTCTTTAGTAATTGGTGTTACTCTATCTCTATTATGAGCACTGTGTCCTTCACCCAATTTAACTATATGTCTTGGGGGTAAATGTTGTCAGGAAAAGATTTTGTGTTCCTACACCTCCTAACCTCCTTCTTCAAAGAGTAGTGTTAATTGCTTACATACAATTGTAACGTAGCACACAAGGAATTAGTAGTTTCAGAAATTGAATTTATACTTACATTCCCTAAGACCCCCTTGGATCTATTGGACAAAGCAGTTTTAGATTTCCATTTACATAATTGTTAAATCCATAACTTAGTGTTGTCACTGGAATTGAACGTGCAACTTAGTGTTACTAGGCCAAGACTCTTAGCATTAACTTTTCAAATGAGTGTGATAGTTAAGATAGCGTGGAACTTAAGTTGGACCTTCATGCTCTTTTCGACCTCATTTCCAAAGAAGCAACCTTCATACCACTAACAAGTATTACTCTCTTACAATGCATTAAACATAATTATTATTGCACTACTCAAAATAACTAACATTAGGCATGTTAGAGTGCTCTCAATTCTTAGCTTTTCTATTAATTATAATTGTTTACCTACCTTAATATGTTAGTCCATGTTAGATGAAATATTAAGTGATCATATTTACAATAAACTTAGTTGACTTCATTTTGTTGGGATAAGGATATGGTGATGATGATGATGATTTACAATAATCTAATACTTTATCATATTCTAGTTAAGTTTTATGAAAGGATCGTGTTGGGTATAGGAAGTGTCATAACTTGAAATAATGACTATAAGTATCGCCCAAGACATATAGTGAACATAATACCATATAAGAATTATAAAGGAATATAATGATGCATCAAATGTGACTTGAATTGGCTATTTGATAAATCAATTTTTTGGTTGACTACGATATTGTAGCTCTGATGTCGTAGCTTTGATGTTGTAGCACTAGCTACGTCATCGTATACGCGATATCACGAGATGTGTGCTAGCCTATAAATACAACACTTAGGTGCACGGATTTGCAATAGATTTCATTTAGCAGTAGTAGAACTCTCTCTATTTGTTTCCATGAATTTAGTCTTTAACACTTAGAAGTGTATGCCTGTAGTGTGGTGTTAGGTGATTGTATGGAGTTTTTATTCAAGTGAATTGTACTTGGATACAATTCATGACTAGCAATAAAGATCAAGATTTCTTATTATCATTGCAACATCCACTTAGCTTTCTTTCTGTTTACTTAGAATAATTGTTCATGTTTTCCCTAGTTAATCATTTACTTTACAAGCACTTTATTTTACATGTTGAAAGTAACCGGTATGGATATGACTGATTTCGAGGGGTAAGTGTAATTATTTGGTAACCTAGTAGTGTTATCACTTGGTACACCCAGTAGTGGTACACTTGGTACTCCCAGTGATGACTACATGAGTCCAAGGCATGCATAGAAGATCAAGACTAGATATCCATTGCCATAAGATAGAATAGATTCATTTATTGCATTCCTTAGAATTAGAAACTATTTTCACTTTATTATATTTGCTAGGAGAAATGGCCTATCAACATCAACAAATCATATACCTCACTGTGAGCTAAACCATACATGTAGACTACACTAGCTCCACGTGGGAAGACAATGGTCTCGAACTTAAACCAATTACTAGCATATTTGCATTTCCTCGTCCACATATTATAATCTAGTCGTGTGTGAACACTTGTGACTTGTATGGTTGGGTGTTGGATTATTCCACCACTCATCATTGGTGCCATTATTGAGGACTAGTTAATGTATGCTAAGTGATTGCTTTTACAAAGTTAATTGTATCAGAATTCAATGTTAAAACTCATAACCTAAATAAGTAAGCTCACATAATCAAACTTCTTAAACCACAACATGGCTTCAAATAAGGATACATCATCACCTGCTAAGGAACCACAGAGAAGCATTGACAAAATTGACGAAGAAGAATTGGAGTATGCCAATGCAAGCAAGGATCTCATATGCTCATCATGATCCTTATTATCCTAATTTTACCTTCATCTTTCATCAGGATGAGCAACTAAGGTGGAGAGATCTTTAAGATAACATTGTTGTATCACCAAAATGTTCAACACCCATCGTGCTTCAAACCACTCTCAAGGGGATGAAATTGAGTGAAGCACTTGAAGGGTATAATGTGACCAACACATGACAAGATCCTATGAGCCCATTGATGAGTAGTTAAGGAGAGACAATGCCATGAAGACCATACATGAACAAAACAAAGGAAAGAAGGTTAACTCTCTTGTTGTCTTGGAAGAGCTTGATGGAGATACATTCATTGTTGAACAACTCCACCAAAATCATGAGTTCCAGTCACAAACGCTTATCATCCCATTGGAGGAACTTGTTAAGAATCGATCATGCTTTGACTTAGTAGAGGCACTAAAAAGGGGGGCAAAAGACTTAAAGGCATAAGTAGGACTCAAGGCCAAGAGTTCCTGCTAGATCTCACAAAGAAGAACATCAGAGTCATAGAAGGAGGACAAGTTGGCACCGTTCTCCTATTGTCTCATCTTCATCCTCATGATCATCAATTGACTCTGATAGGAGGAGGCTAAGGTACCATGACCATGATAGGGAGGCTAGAATGACTCATAATCATCATGAGAATCATTCAAGCTACTCTGACACAGAAGATGAAGAACATGAACAAAGAAGATGTAGGAATCAAAGAGATCACAAAAGGGATGAGCACAAAAGGGGGCACTACTACAACCAAGCACATGAACATGATCATGATAATGAACCCCTAATGGCTACTCAAAGTATGATTAATATCGAGGAAGCTTTACACATTCTAACTAGACACGTGAGGGATAGCGGTATCAAATAACTTGATATGAATAACATGCCAACATTTGAAGGTGGTGTTAATGCTAATCCACAACACCAACTCCAAGCTTTCCATGATGTTTGCATCCTACAGAATATTGAAAGTAACTAGTAGAAGTTGAAGTTGTTTCCATGAATACTTGTGAAAGAGGCAGAGAGCTGGTACAAATCACTTGAACTTGAATCAATGAAAGATGAAGTACCATGCTAGAGATCTTCAATGAAAAATGTTAAACCTACTTTGGTGTCGAATTTAAGGAAACAAATCCAAGGATGGAAGCAAGGGACTCATGAAACCCTTGATGCAACAATGGACGGATACTATTCACTACTGCATAGATGCCAAAGCCATGGACACTCACAACAAGAACAACTAAGGCACATTGTGGATGGGTTAAGGAACAAGACCAGAGAGACCCTTAGGGTTATGCCCAAGGCCAATTATTTGAAATGACTGCCCATCAAATCTAGAGACTAATTGACCAAGTGGCAATGGAAGAAGGTGAGCTAAGAAAGAGAGAATTAGTTAAAGAATGTAACAAAGACCCATCCATTAGGAAAAGAGATGCACGGGTTTGTGACACTCAAGAGGAAGAAACCTTGGAATAGACAATTCAAAAGAAGACTCTACCAATTCAGAAAACTATAACTAACATTGCAGCAAAGGTAGAGAAAATGTGGGACTTAGTTGATGAAAAATTTGCAACAACATTGAAAATTGTGGAGGAAAGAACAGAGCAAGCCTTTGGAAAAAGCAAGGATGTGAAAAAGAAGAAAGATTTTGGACAAAAGGGCAAAGTGGCTTCAGTGGTTGAGTGTTCAGAAACTAGTTCCATTGATGAGAAAGGATGTGTCATGTGTCAGTATGAAGATCCCAGGGGATGTTGTCGAGTAATGGCACATTTACAAGAAATGGGGGCATATGCACTTAATCCTAAATTTGTTAAGAAACGAATTCCTAAAAGGTTACCTTATCCTCAAGGTAATTATAGGCAGAACTTCCAACCAACATACTATCCTAGTGGAGCTTTGCCATAGCCACAAGAGTAGTAATACTAGTAGTGGCAACAATTCCAACTGTTGGCCATGCCACCACCTTGCCAAAAATATCCATATAGGCAACCATATCCATATGGATATTTCGTACAACATCCAATCTCTCCAAGTAATGATGCTATTCAAACTCCACAATACGACCCAACTGAGTATCACAAACCAACTTCATTGATAACATATTCAAACTCAAACATGCATCCATCAATAGCTAGTTCAAATCAACACCTAAATCCTTTACCACCCATGCCACCTCTTGTTATGCAGGGGGAACTGCCATCACAACCACAACAGAAGAGCACAATAAGAGTGGTTACTACACAAGAGGAGGTGATCATGTATGCATCATAACCTAGGAAATGATTGTTCTTTTGAATGAGTCCTAAGAAGGTTTAATAGATGGGAAATACATCTACTTCCACCCCATCTACATCTAATTCTCTTCAACATAACAAGCTTCCATCTTCGTCAAATGCCAATGTAATTACTATCATGCTTACCCAAACAATACCCATTGGATAAAGGCAAGAGCCCTTCCACAAAAACAAATAAATCCAAGAAGTCCCTTAGTTTGCCTTCAAGTAGCAGGGCAAAAACCATGCAAGGCTTTACTTGATTCTAGATTAGGAGTGAACCTGATCTCACAAGACATGTATCAGGCTTGGAATCTACCACCATTAAGAAGAGTAACATCCAATTAGAGCTTGTAGACTAGTCGATCATAGTTCCACTAGGACAAGTGGATGATGTAATCACCACCATTAGTGGCTGGTCATACCCTATGGATTTTTTGTGTCAATAAAAGTAAGGAAGAATTCCCAATCACCATGGGAAGAGCTTGTCTTAGCACTGTGGATGATAAGCTTGGTATTTGAGACTTGTCCTTGGAAATTTCCAAGGAAGATGAAGCTGGTATTAGACAAAGACGTAGAGTTCCATGTATCGCATACAATAATAATGGGTGTAATTGCATGCAAAAAATATGAGTCATTAACTAGGAAAATACAAAGGCATGCAATAAATGTATAGAGGAAATATGTGTGCAAAAATGTCTGTATGCGATAGCCACATAACAAGAAGGCACCCAGTGGCTAATCAAAAATGAGAAAACTCAATCCAACAAGTACTAGCAGAGAAAATTGTTAGTGTCTACATGGAAGAAACTAATAAGTTAGAATAATTAAGGAAAAGGTACTTCTACCTATGCATAAGTTAAGAAGAAGAGATAGACTAGGGACAACTAGAGATCCTAAACAATAAGAAGCTGGTAATAATTAAGGCCAAGTTAAAAGAAGAACAAAAGTAGAAGTTGTTGGAATTGATTAACAGATGGTCCATAGTATTTGCGTGGTCTTATGATGAGATCCCTGGAATTGATCCAAGAATTTGTCAACATTGGATATATACTGATCTAGCAGTCAAACCATGTTGCCAACCCCAATGAAGGCTCGATTCCAAATTAAAATAAGTAGTCAAGTGATGAACCATGATTTGTTAGGCTCTGATATTGGACCCACGATATCGAGTACATGATATCACGGCTTGGCTAACGATATCGGATACATGATATTGTGGTTCCTGTGTAAGCCTATAAATATCACATTTGGGTGCATAGGAAGGGAAGTAAGTTTTAGAGTCAGTAGGTGTAGAAGTAGAGTCTTTTTGTTCATTTCTAGTCCTCTCAACTCTTTCCCCAGTTCATGCCCATAGTGTGATGATTATAATTGTACGAAACCTTTATTCGAGTGTGACATACTTTGACACGTGCATGACCGACAATAAAGATTAAGATTACTTTATCATTGCAACATTCACTTAGTTTTAATTGTTTATTGTTCTTATTACTTATTTTTTTCTTAATTAATATTTCTTACCCTTCATTTACTATCCTTATTATTAAACATAGAATGAGTATGACTTAATCACGAGCATTTAAGTATGACTACTTGGTAACCCAGTAGCGTACCTAGGAGCACTTAAGTAATATACGCTTGGTAATCCCAGAAGTAGTACATGAGGTCCAAGATGTGTATGGATGATTAAGGATGGATGCTCATCACATTTAGGGTAGCTTAGATTCTCCTCTTCCACCCCCTCTTAGCTTAAAACAAAGTTATTTTCCATTACCTCTAGGAGTAGCACTAGTTTAGGCCCACATCATACACCTCACTTTGGACTAAACTATACGTGACAAAGCAAATACTAGTCCAGGTGGGAAGACATCAAATTATGATCAACGTGTAACTATCTAGATACCACAACTAGCCCGTCCATGAAGTTCGATCGGATCATGCGTGAATGCTTGTATAGTTGAGTGTAGGGGTACCTCGTCACTCATCATTGGCGTCGTTGCCGGGGATGGTGCTAGTTATCTAGGTTAGTTATATCATACAAGATCATTGTAACAAAGTATTCACGATATATCTTTTAGAAAAGAAATTAATTTCAACTAAGTCACACATGCTTCACAACAATGTCTCTCTCACAAAACTATGACAATGCAACAACTAGTAAGGAAATTCATTGGAGAACCAACGAATTACATGATGATGAAGACAAAGTTTGGAGTACTTAATCCTATGCAAGGGTCTCCTATGTACATAAACGAAGGCAACATAATTCCAACTCATAAATTCATAACCTACCTAGTGACGATGAACCCCTGCTGGCCACTAAGAGCCTAATGCATATACAAGAGGCTATTTGAATATCCTGCAGGCATCGTAAGGAAAGCTGTCTACCTAGGCTTGATTTAAACAGCTTTTCCAAATTTTCAGGAGGCTATGATTTAGATCTACAACATCATTTACAAGCCTTCCATGATGCTTGTGTATGGAACAATATTGATAATGGGTGGCAAAAACTTAATCTCTTTCCTATGATACTTGTTGGCCAAGCAAAATTTATGGTACAAGTCCTTAAGACCAAAATCAATTCGACGTTGGCTGACAATGGTAGAACTCTTCAATGAATGATATCAAACCTATGCAAGAGTGTCAGCCTTGAGGAAACAAATCCAAGAGTGGAAACAAGCGTAACATGGACCCTTGGACATGACCTTGGAAAGATATTATGCATTATTAAACAATTTCCTAGGCCATGGATTCTTTGAGAAAAGGCTAATGTACCACATCATAGATGGGCTCCGTAATGAAACAAGGGAGACCCTAGGGATGTATGCCCCAGGTCAACTATATGAGCTATGAACCCAACAATTCCAAGAGCTTATTAAGTGGGTAGCAAAAGAAGAAGGAGAAATGGCTAAATGGGAGAATGTTGAAATCTCTCAACAGGACCAAAATCTCAAATTAGGAAAGGTCCATGATCATGAAGAGGAGAAATCAACTCACCTAAAGGAGGTGGAATTATCTTTGCCAATACTACAATCACTAGATGAAATTTAGGCAAAGATTAATAAGATGACGAAATGGATACATGAAAAATGTGGAAAATATCCCAACACTATTAGAGGTAGAACCATGATAAACCAAGAAGCAGGATAGAACACCCTTAGAAAATCAGAAAGAAGGGTTGAAGAGAATAAGAACTCAACTACTAATCATACATATCAATGTAACATTTTCTTGTATGATCACCCCAAAGGTTAATGCCCAATCCTATCACATTTACATGAGCATTGGGGAAGAATGTTACATCCAGAGTTTATACAAAAATACTATGTTCAATCCCAGTGGAAAAAATCCCAGTCGTGGGGGAGGCCACCTCCAAACTGGTCATACCCTTCATATCATCCAAGTCCAAGTGCTTATTAGGTTTAACATCCTGTTTCCCCAACTAGGTCAACATCCTCTATCTCACCACATCGTTATCATTCTCCTAAGTACTATTAGCCTATGTCCTCTCCCACAAGATCACCACCTCATGTTCCTTATACTTCTCCTTACCCTCAATATTCTCATCCTTCACCTCCTTCTACATCATTGCCAATAGTACCAGAAGGTTTTGCACCAAAGCATCAACTCACGAATGTTACTTGTGCGCTATTGTTAACCACAGTGGGAATCCTTCACAATGTTGAAAGCGTCCTTTCTTTAGGCATGACCAAAGAAAGAGGTAGGATGGTTTTGAACCCACTACATGCACCAACTTAGCACAAGACCAATGCTGTGGTGCATCCTTCTCCTCGAACTCAACACCTTGTGTTATCTTATCAAGGCGACTAATCAATACTCCAACAACCGTGTGACCCAATGAATATAGCCACTTAGGGAGACATATCGATCCTTGCATACCATCTTACAATCAAGGGTGCCATAGTGGGTCAACTTCATATCAATTAACCACATCTTCTAACTTGTCCCACTATGTTAACTTTAATACAGTGTGTGCACCCCAATTTGGGTACATTCCAACCACCACATCAAAAGACACCCAGTGGTTTGTATATGACCAAGTCCCAATATTTCTGAAATGCATGGATCCAACCCTTCCATTCATTAATTCTTGCTATGATCAAAAGTTTAGTTAGGGGGGATATCCCCCATTCTAACAAATAGAATTAATAAATGTTTTTTCTTTTCTTTAATTTTACAATTTTTTTGTTTTTCAATTTTTCATCTTTCAATTTGTTGTTTTGTCTTTTTATCTTTTTATGAGTAATCTCATATCTAAATAAAACACTCATGTGACTTGTTGGTTGAGGTGTTGTTCTATGCTATCAAGTCTCGGTGGCTAATTATTTGGACAGCGAGCCCACCACATCCACCCAACCATTCTATTAATAAGAGGTTCTACTCTAGGTACGATGATATTCTTGTCATCATGAAAATGTAAAAGTAATTTTGTGTTCATTATGCCCAGAGCAAAAAATGATGGACTGAGAGGGAATGGTCAGGGTGTGACATCAAGGGGACTTGCAGATTCTCTTTGGTGACATCTGTTGGAGTTATCATGTAGCCTAGTTGTACTAAGATCCTTGTAGATCTAATGAAAATGGGAGTACGAGTAATAAAGACACTTAATAAAAAAACTTAATGCTATTCTAGGAGGTTCCACTGGAAAGACATGCACCCATGCCTGAAGGTAGGCGGCTTCTCTCAATTAAGCATTCAAGAAAAAGAGAAAAAGAAAAAAAAGAGAAAGAAAGAGAGTGTGCCAAAGCAGCCAAGCAAAAAGTATGCCACAAAGAAATTCCAAATCACTCCTCCCTTGCACAAAACGCCAAGTGATCATACGCCTTGTTGTCATGATGCTCTTATGGTTGTCCATCATTGGATGAAACAATGCGATGTCACTAATCGAAGGAATGGACTTGGTCTTGATTTTGGAGTGATAGGCTAATGACACATTAATCACGTCCTACACTCAAGATTCATTGTGCCTTAGGTCAGTTACCTCATGTCCCAATCTCTACAATCCCTTCTACAATTCATTCCATCTCGTTGTTCATGTATTGGTGACTCGTGTCTTTTGTAGCATTGAATTCATACCTCATCACGGTGGTATCTACATGTGTGTGTTTTGTGGAATTGGTGTAGATTACATTTAACCCTTCTAGTACCTATGAACATTTTAAGGTGTGGTTATGCAAGGGCATTATAGGTTGGAACTTGCTTTGGGGAGAACCCACTTGTGTGACTTTTGTAGTTTGTACTTGTTGCACACCACCACTTCATTTTATACCCTCTGAGTACTTCATTTCCAAATCTATTCTTTCCTTTATCATCCTTTTATATCCAACGTTCCTATGCACCATAACATGTCCTTTTTCCTCATTCTATTCCTGAATTTCATTATTAGATTCTACCCCATTATACTTTTTGTGCCTCTCGGTCTATTCAATGTTACCCTAGACCTTTTCAATTCCCTCAAATCCTTCATTTTTTACCTTGGAAATTTAGAAATTCATTAATTTTACTAAGTATCCTATTTTTGATAGGCCTCGATATCGGGTATTCGATATTGGGTTCGACGTGATATTGGGTCTACACTATTGGGTATGCGATATCGCGTTCATTAAAACTATATATATGGACCCCGGTGCATGTCAACATTATTTTACACTATTCATGCAAGGGGAGTTATTCAAATTTTCTTCCACAAACTTGCTAGCTTGCGCACCTATCGTTCAAACATCCATAACTTGCTCGTTAACGCTTCGATTCCCATTCCGATTGAACCTGTCTGAACCTGGAGTGTTCAGCTTAGTCGTGGGGGAAGGGTATGCTCCAAGTTGCATGTAATTTTTCCAAAATTTATCATCACCTGAAGGATATCATAAAGGGTAAATGACCATAGAACTATTAAACACATTTCCAAATCAACTTTCTCTCTTCACTCAAACCATGAGAATTAATTTTTGGAGCCACCTAATCAAATTGGGCCTACTATAAAAACCTTTAGGGGACATTTTCATAAAATTTCCTACCTCTAGATCACATGAAACAAAAAAAAAATTCATTAAAGGTAAGAAGGGTATAAGTCATATTTTGTAAAAAACCTTGCTAATAGTTGACCCTGTGTGATTGCAAATGGCCCTTACACATGGACAACAAGGAGGACCCTCTCAAGGTGTGTCCAAATGACCAAGGAGATGTAGAGGCCAAGCGTCTCCTGAGGAACATACAGAATAGGAGGCATAATCATTTAGCATCCATCAAGAGCCTCTTGTTACTGTGCAATCGAGACAAGCTGAAAGAGGAGCGCTAGAGCACTTGAACAGGGACAACATCTCACGTTGTCCCTGGAATGCATTTGGGCAATCCATGAAAGGTCCACATCAGCAATCGTGATCATGGAACTTAACTTTGGACCTTTCATTGAGTTCACTCTTGAAGCAGTTAAGGACCAACTCAAAGGATCTCCATTATGACCTATCCTCTGTAAAAGTGGTGCTTGGTACTTGGGAGAGATGTACCAATTGTGGCACAATAAAGAAGAAGGCACCATAGTTAATATTGGTGGTGTTTCTATAGATTTCTCTGCCAAAGCCATTTTGGAAGTGTTAAATCTTTCAAATACAAGGCCAAAAGTTGCTCACTTGCCCACTCACTCCGATGCTGATGAACGAAAAATTTGGTTGAAAAGAGCATACAACAAGGAAGACAAGGCATATGAAGAGTTGACCTTGGAGGGGAGGATCTATTTCAAGAGTGGTACTTATTACATCTTCCCCACAAAAGGATTGAACAGAATCTCCACGTATGTGACTAGAGGAAGTGCTATATTAATGGGCAAGGTTAATGCTAACCTACCCCATCTATATCTCACGGAGATTCTGAGTTGGTTTGAGGAACGCAAGACAGGGAAGTTTGCATTTCCCTTCCCATGTCTCATTAGGAAGTTGTGTTAGTGTGCTGGAATTCTAGGGCACACAAATGATGTCCCTATAAGAGCCCAAAATGCTTCATTTACTAAATTGCTAAAGCCACTAGCCCCAAGGAAAAGTGTTGGTGAGACACTAGAGCTAGAACAAGAATAGATGGTGGGGCCCATTGTAACTTAAACTAGAGGGCCTAGCCAACTTCCAAGAACAAGGCCCAATCAACAACAAGAAGTAGGGCCCAACACACACTAGTAAGACCAATTGCCACCATCGCCACAGGATTATTGACCATTGATGAGCCATCTTAGGGCTATTGCTGAGACGATTAGCTGGGAAAGTCATGATGATGCTAATCTTTTTTGGGTCATTGATGATACCGTATGACCCATGGTCTCCATCGATCGCACACGGGGTGAGGTGTTAATCCAAACAGGAGGAGGGAAGACACACTGGTCACAATAGATCTTAGGGAATGCTGCATCTTTCTAGGTGCAATTAGAAACTGGTGAAGGGGCCATAGTCATGATCATACAACACTAAGATGTAGCAGGAGCTATAGAAGTGGTTACAGACCACATAAAAGAATTGTTCAATATCCCTGTTGTGCCACTGGTAGACTTTACAGGAGCACACGATGCTTAAACTTTGGCTGGCCCCTTAATGACTCCTATAGAGCATGAGGATGTTCTCGATCAATTGTTACAAACAAGACAAGTGATGACATTCCTATTTGACATTCCTCAAGATTTCACAGCAACTTAATCAGACCTCATCTCCACTAAAGGAAAGTTCTTCATGGTAAAGATCAGGGCTGAGCATGTAGAAATAGAGTTAGAAAAACTCCAAGAGAAGCTTGTCACCCTGCAAGCTGCACAGCGGGACCGATCTTGATTTATTCTTGCAGACCTACTAGAGTATTTTAGGATAGAGCAAATTACTAAATTGTTGGTAGAAAATAAGAAAGTGGTGGAGGAAAAAGAGAAGGCTGATTGGGATGCTTCGAAGGCACAAGCGTAGTCATATGCACATGCCAAAGCACTTATGGCCTTGTAAGGGGAGAATAAACAACTTGCTACAGACAATCTTCAGTTGACCACTATGGAAAAACAAAAGAAGGTTCTCAAAGAAAATTTTTAGCAGTTGCAAGAAAAATTAGTTAGGGTCAACTAGGACATAAATCGCTTGGCCAGAGAAAATAGAACCCTTTCAATGGAGGAGGTGCACACAATTTGTCAAATGATAATAATTGAAATAAGCACGTGGCAAAACAACGTTAAGTGACATGAAAAGCTGAAGGAACACTTCAGGGATGAAGTGGGGATGTACAAGCAAGTAGTTGAAAAAAAATCCATATGGCCAAGACCCATATCAACACTCTTAGTACTCGAAACATTGATTGACAGGCCATATTGGATACCTATGCATTTGTCCACTAGGCAAAGCTCAAAAGCTAGGACCTACAGATACAAGATCTTACAAAGTACATGGAATTGACGAACCTGTGGTATGCCAACTTAGCCATGTTAATAGTAGGACACCCGAGAATAGAGTTGGACAAGTAGGTAGCTACCACCTATGCAAAATATGAAATAGAATTTGCTAAGCACAAGAAGACACTATAGAAACTATAAGTGGAAAATTCTGAATTAGAGGTGGTCAAGACTAGCTACTAGGGACAAAAGGATGTTTTCGTAGACTTGGCTTGATGGCTTACAGATTATCAGGAATACAAGGACAAAGCTAGAACCTATGAAGAGGAATGATAGCTATTTGTGGATTGGTATGTCAAGGCCAACTAGATGTTCTAGAAACTGCCATGTCCATGGGAGGTGTCGACTCCATCAAACATTGGAGCATCAGCATGAACAACACAAGACCCTTGAACCAAAGAGGAAAAGCTCCAAGCACTCCTTCAAAGCCATCAACTTCCAAAGCTTATAGCATAAGGCAAAGGGAAGATACCCATGGAGGAGCCACTGCCACCAAGAACCACATGAGTTCCAATAAATTATGTAATTTTGTGTCCATGTTCCATTTTTTTCTTATTCAATTCTCCACTATGGCATGAATAAATTTCTAGTCAATCAATAATCCCATACCTATCCACTATGTAATCAATTAGGCTTGTTCTCATTTTGTTCAACTTGAGGATGAGTTTTCAGTCAGTCGTGGGAGTATGATGAACCATGATTTGTCAGGCTCTGATATCGAACCCACAATATCAGGTACATGATATCGTGGCCTGGCTAACGATATCGAATACACGATATCGTGGTTCCTGTGTAAGCCTATAAATACCACATTTGGATGCACATGAAGGGAAATAAGTTTTAGAGTCAGTAGGTGTAGAAGTAGAGTCTTTTTGTTCATTTTTAGTCCTCTCAACTCTTTCCCCAGTGCATGCTCATAGTGTGATGATTGTAATTATACGGAACCTTTATTCGAGTGTGATGTACTTTGACATGTGCATGATTGACAATAAAGATCGAGATTACTTCATCATTGCAACATTCACTTAGTTTTAATTGTTTATTGTTCTTGTTATTTATTATTTTCTTAATTAATATGTATTATCCTTCATTTACTATCCCTGTTATTAAACATGGAATGAGTACGACTTAATCACGAGCATTTAAGTGTGACTACTTGGTAACCTAGTAGTGTACCTAGGAGCGCTCAAGTAATATACGCTTGGTAATCCCAGAAGTAGTACATGAGGTCCAAGATGTGTATGGATGATTAAGGATAGATGCTCATCGCACTTAGGCTAGCTTAGATTCTCTTCTCCCACTCCCTCTTAGCTTAAAACAAAATCATTTTCCATTACCTCTAGGAGTAGCACTAGTTTAGGCCCACATCATACACCTCACTCTGGACTAAACCATACGTGATAAAGCAAATACTAGTCAAGGTGGGAAGACAGAAAATTGCAATCAACGTGTAACTATTTACATACCACAACTATCCCATCCATGGAGTTCGATTGGATCGTGTGTGAACACTCGTATTCATATGGTTGAGTGTAGGGGTACCTCGCCACTCATCATCAAGAAAGAATTAGAAAAATTGCTAAAGGCATGATTTATCTATCCTATTGTGAATAGTGAATGGATCAGTCCCTTAGTGATTGTTCTAAAGAAGGGTGGCAAATGATGGGTCTGCATTAATTTTCAAATGTTGAATGCTGCTACTTTTAAGGATAAGTTTTCTTTGCCATTTGTTGATAAAGTCTTGGATACCAGCGTAGGACATGAGTGTTACAGTTTTGTAGATGGATATAGTAGATATAATTGGATTTGTATTGCACTTGAAGACTAGGAGAAAATGATGTTCGCTAGTCCACAGGGAATGTTTGCCTACAAACAGATGACCTTTGGTCTTTGCAATGCGCTGGCCACCTTTTAGAGACAAGTACTTAGTATTTTTTTAAAAAAATTGGTAATGGTGTTGAGGTCTTCATGGATAATTTTTTGACATATGGGCTTGATTTTAAAAAAGAATTGGATAAATTAGATTAGGTTTTGAAATGATGTGTAGAAACCAACCTTAAGCTTAATTAGCAAAAGAGCCATCTCATGTTCTAGGATGATATAGTGTTGGAACTTAAAATATTCCAGAAAGATATTGAGATAGATCTTGAAAAGATTAAAGTCATATAAAATATCACTCAAAGGCCATAGGTAGTGAAAGATGTGAGATCATTCTTAGGTCACGTGGAATATTATAGAAGATTCATAGAAAATTTTTCAAAGACAGCAAAACTGCTCGTGGAACTCATGAGGAAGGATGCATCCTCGAATAAACAGAGTCATGCAAAAAGACATTTAAAGTCCTAAATAGAAACTAGTGGAAACACCAATCCTTTAGGCTCCATATTGATCCAAACCTTTTCACATCATGACCTATGCTTCCAACTATGCGCTTAGTGCAGTACTAACATAATTAATTGATCAAAAGAGACATTACTATATACATTCTGCTAGTCGGAGTGTCACTAGAGCACAATTAAACTACATCACAATAGAAAAGGAACTAATGGCTATGGTGTAAGCACTTGAGAAGTTTAGAGATGATGTGCTTATGTGTCAAATTTATGTCCATACTAATCATAGTGCCATTTGATTTCTTATGAACAAACCAATGGTTAGTTCCAAAGTGATAAGATGGCTCATCATCCTACAAGAATTTGACATCATGATGATAAAAAAAAGGGAATAGAAAATGTAGTAGTTGATCATTTATCAAGGCTAAGATGGGATTCCTAAGATCAAGCAAAACTTTTATCATATTGATTCCTTGATGAAGATTTGTTTTTTAAAATACTACCAACTATAAGTGTAGCAGGGAAGCCATGGACTATAGAATATCTAACTTATGTAGCAACATAAGAACCTCCTACTAAATGGACTAAGAAACAAATAGAATAATTCCTTCACAAAGAAAAAAGATATATTGAAATTAATGGAAATCTATATAAGACCTTGCAGATGGGCTCATCAAATGATGTGTGCCAAACTATGACTAATAGAGAGTCCTACAAGATGCCCATGAAGGCCCATGTGGTGGCCACTATGCAGGGTGTAGAATGATACTCAAATTGATGATGGTAGACTTCTTTTGTCCTATCTTATTCAGGGATGTCCATACTTTTGCACAATCTTGTGACTGTGGCCAAAGAGATGGAGGAATTATGGCTAGATATGAAGGGACACAACACTGGATACAACCACTTGAACCTTTTGACATATGGGATATTGATTTTATGGGACCCATAACATTATGTCAAATGGAAAAGTCATGAGTCATAGGTATCCCTATGCCCAACCATACAAATCATAGGCATTCATGCATGATTTGATCAAATTCCATAGATGGGACTAGTTGTGGCATCTAGATTGTTAAACATTGATTGAAAGACATTGTCTTCCCACTTAGACTAGTGGCAGCTTTGTCACGTATGGTTTAGTCCAAAGTGAGGCATATGATAATTGATGTTGATAGTCCCTAATTACTCCTAGAAATAAACATAATTGAGAATGAAAATTTAAATCTAAGTAATGATAATAATGTAAATCTACTCTAACCTAGAGCAATGAGCATCATGTCTTGGCTTACCGTACATGTCTTGGGCTCATGTAACCATTACTAGGTTACCAAGCATTATGCTATTGGGTGAATCAAGCAATAACACTACTAGGATTACTAAAAAATTACACTTAAACACTCAAAACCAATTGTACTCATTCCGCTTTACTAATGAACAGGTAAAGTAAAATACTTGGAAATGTAAATGATTAAACTAAGAAAATAGTAAAAACTATGCTAAGTAAAATAGAAAAACTAAGTGGATGTTGCAATGATGAAAAGTAATCTCAATCTTTATTTCTGGTCATGAATTGTGCCCAAGTACACTTCACTCGAAGAAAGATTCTATACAACTACTCAACACCACACTACAGGCATTCACTCTCTATCGCTAAAACTATGAAATGGAACTACTAGAATCTACCTAAGGATGGAATGAAACTTATGGAGATCCATGTGCCCAAGTGTTGTATTTATAGGCTACACACATATCATGATATAAGATCTACGATGTTGTAGCATGTGCTACAATATCGGATATACAACATCATAGATATGATATTGTAGATGAACAAAAGATACGACATAGCATCTACAACGTTGTAGCCAACTAAGACGCATTGACAGAGATACTACAACACATGAAATTTAACATTTACAATATCTCAAGAAACTAATGATTCATAAAAAAGGATACATAATTGTGACCGTGGATTACTATATGAAGTGGGCAAAGGTAGTAGTAGTTAAAGATTAAATAGCAAAGACAACTACCAAATTCTTTTAATACAATGTGGTGAATAGACTTGGAGTACCAAGAATGCTCATATTAGATAATAAGACTCGCTTCACTAGTGTTACATTTAAAAAGCTCATGCAACAACTTGGGGTGAACCATAAACTAACTACACCATATCATCCCCAAGTAAATGGTCAAGCCAAAGTAACTAACTAGAAATTACTAGGATACTTACTAGGATAGTTAGTAGGTGTAAAAAGGGTTGGAGCACTAAACTGAATGATGCTCTATGGGCCTATATGACATATTGGAAACTACCTATAATGTACTCACCATATGAGTTAGTTTATGGCAAGTTGCCAACACTCCCGATCCAGGCAGAGCTTCAAACTCTAGCTACTGCTAGTCAACTTAACCTTGATTTGAGCTTAGCCCAAAAAGAATATCTCTTGAATTTGAGTCTTTTAGATGAAAATAGGCTTGTAGCACTCATGAATAATGAAGTCCAAAAACATTACTCCAAACTTAGGCATGACATACAGATAAGGTAAGTAACTATACAACTAGGTGATAAGGTCCTTTACTATAATCCTCATCATCTACCCCAAAAAGCTAAATTTCAGATCCTTTGGGAGGGACCATACATTGTTCAAGCCACTTATCCATCTAGTGCCTTACATATCTACCATCCATCCCATCCACATAAGCTCATTCTTGTTAATATCCAACAGGAAAATTCTATTATGAATATTTCAAGGAGTCTACCCAATCCACCCAATAGTCTTCTACCTATTCTATCTTCTGTTTAACTGATCCTAAAGATAGTTGTGGGGGTGTCAATTTGGAACCATAAATACTTCACTAAATTTTTCATTCTCTTTTTAGTTTTTTTAACATTCATTAATATTTTCTTATTCTTTTATACTTTTCCATTATTTAAATTTTTTATATTCTTTTACATTTTTCAATTCTTTAATGATTTTTCATTCTTTGACATTTTTCATTCTTTACATCGTTTTCCAATTCTTATGATCTTTTTCATACTTTGTTTTCATGACCTTTGTAAATCATTTTGATTGTTAATAAAACACATTAAGAATAAGGCAAGATGTAGTCCAATAAGGTGAATATTTCTCTATGTTATCAAGTCATAAGGGATTGATTATTTGAATAGTGGGACCAGAACATTCATCCATTCATTCCATTAATAAGAGGTTCTTACCATGGCCATAATGATATTCTTCCCATCATACAACTAAGAATAAACTTGTAATCATTGTGCTTGGACCGAAATGTGAAGACCCAAGTGGAAATGTAAAGGGTGTGACATCAAGGGGATTTGTGGACTCTCTTAGATTACTTCTATCAGTTTTTTCTTGTTGGTTAGGTTGTATTATATCCTTGTAGATCTAATGAAAAATGGGAGTAAGACTAAAATAAGTGCTACCTTACCATGTTACTGGAAAGACATGTTATCCATGCCTGAAGGTAGTCCTATGGTAAGGTTGACATAGATAAAAAAAATAAAGCTTATGCATAAAATAAATGTTTGGGGGTTCCATTGAAAAGACATGTTACCCATGCCCAAAGGTCGATGGCTTCTTAGGAATCTAAAAAAATAAAAAGTGCAATGACTAAACTCCTCCTTTGGATAATAGGCCAAGTGGTAATACTCTTTACAATTGTGGTAGTCTTACAGTCATAATTTTGAGAGATAGAACAATGCAATGTCACTGGAATGTGGTCTGGACTTAGTTTGAATCTTGGATAGAAAGGATAATGATTACTTTAACCACTAATAAACCACAAGAATTTATTATGCCTATGGTAAAACACCTCACATCCCAATTTCTGCAATCCCTTCTAAGTCCATTTCATCTCATTGTATGAATAATCATAACTTATGATTTTGTGTAACATAGCATAATTTTCCCAACTAGGTGATACTAACATGTGTGTTTTGCTAAATAATTATGTGTTACATTCAACTTCTTATGTGCCTTAGGACACTTCTTGGCATGGTTATACAAGGGCATTAAGGGTTGGAGCCTGCTTTGGGGAGGACCCACTTTTATAACTATTGTATCTTATACCTGATAAGTGATTCCACATCATCTTGGGCCTTCCAACAATAGTACATGTCAATAAAAAATTTCCTTACCATTCAAACTATTCATTTCACCAACACGAATTCATTACCTATCTCATCCATCTTATCAAAATCTAATGAACTTTCATAGCCCAAGATTCCTTAATGAACTTTCTGTGCTAAATTTTAAGAAAATATGCATCATCCATAGCCCAAGATCCTCTGAACATGTTCCATACCATCCAAACATTTAAAATGACTCATTTTTGTTCATTAGATCTTAAGGAAAAATTTGAAAATTTTGCCTCTGATATCAAAGCCCTTACAATATCAAATCTTTGATATTGTAGCCCATAAAAATAATATATATGGAAGGACTTAGTGAAATTTTTTCATTTTTCACTTTGGAAGCCAAGGGAGTTTTTACTATTTTCTTTTGAGTTCTAATCTTTGACCTCCCAAATTCTAATGCTCATAACTCCACACTCGTAGCTTTGATTTCTGTGATTCTTAAACCTTGTTGATCATGGAGCTCTCAACTTAGTTGTGCAGGTGTGCTTACTGTGATATTGGAAAAATCAAAGTCATAATTTTCTAACATTTGGAGGATATTATAGGGGTAAGTATGAAGGAAAAAAATTGATTAAAAATTTTTAACAAAAAATAATCACAGTAATGCTAGAAATACTTAAATAATCCTATTAATGCATCATACCAACTATTATGAGCCATAAACAAGAACAAAATGGACAATTATGAAGGGTTATAAGAAAATTAATACCTATGGGATTTCTTTGGAAAATTTTTTCTAATTCTGCAATCATAATAAGCTAAGAATTTGATCTAATTAAATGTATGAGAAATGAAGGGAGTTATAAAAAATTAGAATAAACAATTTAATAATTCCTAAATCCTTGATGATTGCAAATGGTCCTAAAGAGAGGAGCAACAAGAGGATCCTCATAGCCTACAAGAAAAAGACCATGGGGCCAAGTGAGAGGCCTAACCAGAGAACAAGATCCACAAGTAGAACATGTAGAGTAAGAGGCTTAATCCTTTGGCATCCATCAAGAAACTCTTACTATCGAACATTCAACCCAAGCAAAGGTAGATGAACCACAAGCACAAGGACAATGCCTCACGCTATCATAAGAATGCCTCTAGATCATCCAAGAAAAGATGCTCCTTGCCACAGTAATTGTGGAGATGAACTTTGGTCCATTTGTGAAATTTTTCACAGAAGTGGTAAGGACGCAACTCCAAGCATCATCATTATGGCTCATAATTTCAAATAGTGGAAAATGGTATTTAGGGGAGACTTACCAATTATGGCATAATAAAGAAGAAGATGTAATGATCAACATTGAGGGAGTTTTCCTTTCATATTTAGTCAAGGCAATAGCTGAATCGCTGAATGTGCCCAATGAAGGGGCAAAAATAGCACATCTGTACACAAGATTTGACACAAAAACCAAAAAAATATGATTAAAAAGGGCATATGGCAAAGAAGAAAAAGAGTATAGTGAGCTAACTATGGAAGAGAGAATCTATTTGAAAATTGGTACATATCACCTATTTCCCACAAAAAGATTGAATAGGCTATCCACATATGTGGCTAGAAGAAGTGCGGTCCTAATAGAAAAGTATAATGTAAACCTCACACAACTCTATTTCATGGAGATCCAGAGGCAATTTGAAAAAAAGAAGGTAGGGAAGTCGATACTTCCATCCCATTTTCTAATCGGGAAGCTATGCAAATATGTTGGAATCCTAGGGTACACCAATGATGTTCTCAGGAAGGCTCAGAATGCCTCATATGGTGAAATTCTCAAGCTAGCACCACCAAAGAAAGATAAGGTGCAAGAAGAAACAGACGTTAGGGAAAGAACATAGACTATTGAACAATAATAACAAGTGGAACCTAGTGACTAGCAAAAAGAGCAACAATAGTAGTAACAACAAGAGCAACATCCACAGCAAGTTTCACCACTATGGCTGTAATGACTGAAAACATTAGAGGCTGGAATCACTGAGGGGTCAATGGATGCACAACTTTAACCTCACCTCCACGCGAGGGCCTTATTCAAAATGAAGGTGGAGCACCCTAAATGGTCTTGTCAATCGAATAGGGACTTTGCTAGTTGCAACCAGGGCGGTGGATGTAACTTGGCAGTGGCATGGTTAGCCTAAATGAAAATGCAAACAATACATAGTATAGCATGACAATGCATGAAAAAGTGTGAAAAGATGAAAGAAAAATGCAAGAAAATGCTAGAAACAAAAGAGAGAAATGGAACACCACCCCAAATGGAAGCGTAGTTAACTCCAAAAGGGTCTTAGAAGGTACATAGTGTACAATAGGTGTAGTGGAAGTGTAGTCACAATCTCGATGGTGTCGGGTCGTGAAGTCTGGTGCTCATCATGATGAATTATGCCTGCCAAGTTGGTCACTACAGTGTATCATGCAGTGTTCTACAGGGCTACAATAGGGCTACTGTGGGCTATGATGTCTAACTCTGCCTCTCTACTAGTGTGGTGTGCTCTAGGTCTCATTTGCCCACAGAGCTAAGTGCCAAAATGCCAAAATGCCAAATGCTAAGTGCTTAAAAATGCTCACGTCCAAGGAATGCCAACCACTTGGGAATGCCAATAGTTGGGAAATGCCAATCGTTAAAATATTAGGGATCCAAGGGTATTTATAGGGCTAGGGTTAGCAAAAAATGTGGATCAGGTGCCATGTGGCAATGTGGTAGGTGGGACTACGAGAAAAATTTAGAAAATTTTTTAAGTTCGAAGGTGACCAGAAAATTTTCTAGCTCTAGTTGCTATGCTCTAGAGTGTAGGTACAATTTGGGATAAATGGGGAGGTATAAAAAGAGTGCAAGTTGCTAATCCTACTTGTCAGAGGAGTACTGGAGCCAAGGTGAAAGCTGATGCTAAGCTCTGGAGGCTATGCTAGTTACGCTCGAGAGCATAGCACCAACACTTAGAAGAATTTTCCAAATTTGGACACTTAGACCAATTTGCAGTTGCAATGTTGAAGTCCAAAATTGGTGGTGTTTCAATGAACCCTCTTTGTTGACATCTAAAGGAGTGGCCTGAGATATTTCGATAAAGAATTGCAAAACACCACAACAGACATGACACCAACATCCTTTGTTGGTACCAGATCGGGTGACACTTCACCATGTTCAAGAGTGCTATGGATAAGGGTATGCTGGGGCAAAGTGTATAGGTAATGTGATAGGGAGATGAAATGAAAGCCGAGGAAATAAAATGCAAATAGTGTATCTTGATGTAAGATGTAAAGTTAGCATGGCTAATGGTGACCATGGTATGAAGTAGCTTGCCCCTAAAATGTTGACCTCTCATCGAAATGCTCATGAAAGAGTCAGTCGATCTAAGGCTTGGCTGACTACAAAATTGTAGTGCTGTCAATTTGCTTGGGGATATGCTTTTCATATTTTTTCTTTTTTAATTTTTTTTTCATATTTTTCTCTTCTTTTTTTTTGAGTTTTTGCTTCTTTTTTTTTTGCTTTACTACAAGGCGAACCTTCGTTAGGTTCAGCTTACTACTAAATGCTAATTCCTAGGTGTGGGCCATCAAGTAGATGGGCTTTTCTTTAATGAAACTACATCATGTCTATAGGATAGGTGTTTCCTCCCCATGATGAGTTGCATTACATCCTCTTAGGCCTTGACTAGCCAACAAAGGCTCCCCATGGGATGAGCTGCATTACGTTTGCCATGGGTTCTACGGTTGATGTGAAGAGAATGCCATATGTGTCACAATGTGTATGCATTAAAGGGATGTGCAATCATGAGTATGTGGGGGATGAGAGGATATTGGGATGAAGGAGTGGATGTGTATAGATTATAATGGGATGAGGGGGATGTGCATTCTTGAGTAGCTTAACTAGTCCAATCATGCACATTGAGCGATGTGGCGACTTGATACTACGATGAGATGCATCTTTGCATGACAACCTCCAAGGCTTTGTCCTACAAACACAACTTCAAGAAGATAAGAAAACCACACAACATGAAATACAAGTGCAAATGTCAAATGTGAAGATGCTGCAAGTGCTAGATGCAAAAATTTTGCAAATGTGTCAAATGTTGTGCCAGTTGCAAGTGCTCAGGAAGCTAATGAAAGTGCTAGGGTGATGATGCTGCAAGTCCTCTGAAGGTCACACTAACAGCAAGCGCTTTAAAAGATAAGTAGAATGGTGGGAGGCAATGATGTTGTGAGTGCCTTAAGTGTTTCACCAATGGTAGGTGCTCCAACAAATCAACAACATGCCAGTTTAAAGTCTTGGTAGACCGTGAATGTAGTTTAAGATCCTGGTAGATCGTGATGTGCTAGTTTATAGTCTTAGTAGACTACTAGGTGCTAGTTTAACATCGTAGTGGATAGTGGATGTTGTGCCAGTTTAACATCATAACCAAGGATGATCTGGTGCCAGTTCATAGTCATAGCAAATTGCTACACTAGTTTATAGTCATAGTGGATTGTCTGTGCCAGGTTTTTGCGTCATGGTGAATGAGTGCTTACCTTGCTTGGATGAGGTGTGATGTTGTATGCATAGTCATGCTATGTGCCTACAAGATCCTGTAAAAGTCAACTAGAAAAATAATGTCAAGCAACACTTATCATAAATAGAGTTAAAATGCATGAATGAAAGGAAAGCAATGCAAAAAGAAATAGTTTTAGGCCATTCTGGGCCATTGGCTAGTTTAAGGCCTTTTCAGGACATGTGTTTTTGTAGTTTTATGTTTTTTTATTTTTATGTGTTTTTCATGTTTTTCAAATGCAATGTGTAAGCTAAGTGGATGAATGCATAAACAAAGTAGAAATGCATAAACAAAGAGAAGAAGTGTGTAAACTAGGTAAGTAGGTGAAATGTAAATGCATGAACAAATGCAACACAAGCAAAAACCAAAAATGCATGCCTCGTGGATGCAAGGAATAAGTAGGTGCTTAGTGCATTTTTTACCAAGGGAAAGTCTTGGTCACATAGTTGCTTCCTAACTAGGAATGGATTAGGGGGCATGCAAGGCTTAGGATCCTCTAGGAGGCTATTGGCTTCAACCACTTATTTGGATGTATTAGCCTTAGGCATTGTGTTGGTTGTCATAGGAGCATCACCAAGAAACTCCACCTCTGACACTTGATCCATGTCTATGTTGTGGGTAGTTGAAGGGGGGACATTATCACCGTGGATGATAACTTGACCCACCTTCATATGGAAGATGGACTTCTTGGTGGATGGGAGAGGAGATGACCTATAGTTAGGTTAGCAAGGCTTCCCTAGGATCAGGTTGAAGCCTAGCATCTCCTCTATGATAGTGAAATTTGCGCTAGTGGGAAATTGCTCTCTTTCCACAAAGGCTAAGTTGATTATACCCCTAACAGTGATGCATGATCCATTGAACGATTTTAGACACACATTTTTGGTAGGCCTAATTTCATTTGCCATGCCTAGCTTGTTGATGACAGAGTACAGGACTACGTTTGTTGCTACACCATCATTGACATGCACTCTACAGATCGTGCACTACCTAACACATATGCTAATGGATAGTGGAGCTATAGTAACCTCTTCTTGTTCAAGGTTGATCTTGACTGCATCATCGTGAAACACTAGGAATGTCAAACATGATTCATGTGGTATATTAGGCAACATCATTGCATGGATGGATGCCTCATCTGCAGGGATGTCCTTTGTAATAGGAATGGAGGCCAAAATTGGGGCCAATGCCTGGTGGTGAGTAGATGAGGTCATGACCAGATTGTACAAGCTTAACATTATGTTCTTTTTGCTTGAGCATTTATTTCACCTGGGTGAGTGCAGCTACAAAGCCCTTGTCGTTAGCTATTGTCTTAGCCTTGACTTCCTCCATGCAACTTGATAGACAGATCTCTCATGGAGGGGACTTAGGCTTGGGTTGTTTAGCTTGCTTGGGGGGAAGGCTCCAATGTTCAGTTGTTACTTGTTGGTTATGGCCTTTCTTTGGCCATGGGGATTGCAAGGTGCTCGTTCATCCTCTTGTGTTGCCATTTGGTATGCCTACCTAGGTTGCTAGTGGGGTTGGCCCTTAAAGGAGGAGAGGTTGAGATATTGCCCACTATTTGGCTTTGAGTAGGTGAGGGGCCATCATGTTGTGGCATCCTTATGATAAATAGTGGTTTAGGAGCTGTTATGGGGCTAACTCATTGTGGCACTTTGATGAAAAAAGGTTGCTTAGTGATTGTTGTTGTTGCATCATGCCAATTTAACGTCTTAGTGGATAGTTGGTTTAATTGCCAGCTTAATGTCATAGTAGATGATTATTGTGGGACCTTGGCCACAAAGGGTGTCACGGGTACCCAAGGTGGCACTTTAATAACCAAGGAAGGCCTCTTGCTTATGGAGGTTGAGGGGTTCCTTGCCTTGCTAGGAGGCACGTGGATCACAAAAGGTTTTTTGTAGGTTTAGACTTGCCACCTATGCTAATGGAGTTTATGACATAGGAGGCATCATCTGCATTGGATTGGCTCACTACATCAAGCACCAGTTGGCCCCATTCTATCATTCTTTGTAGGTAATGCTACAAAGCATGATAGTTGTCCGTACTATGACTAGATAGCTAGTGGGACTAGGGGCTTGTTTATTACTATTGAGGTAGGGTTCCTTAGTAGTACGCAATACCTATCATGTTTTTGGTAGGCAATCTCCAATACATGTTTTTATTGAATTCACCTGGCTTTTAAGAGTTGCTCCAGTAGTTCAAAGGGTTTCATCGATAGTGGTGTGTACTTTGAGCAATCCTTGCACTTAAACTTGGGCCTTGGGGTAACCCCTACCAATGTAGGTGAGTTGGTGCCAAAGTTGGCAACTTTGTGAGTTGCGGCCTTGGGTTGCTTAGCCGTCAAGCCTTAATTGGTTGCTTCTATACTTGTGGCCACTATTTCCATTGTTGCGTTTTGCTTTCATGCATGTTGGTTTCTATAGGCCAGGTAGGCCAAGTCATTGCTAACTTGTGCTACCTCCTCTATGCCCTTCGTTTGGGCAAAGGCTTGATTGAGAGACTTTGGGGCTAGGTAATATAGTTTGGATTTGATAAGTCATTTACTACACCCTTGAAGATAGTCAATAGGTGTGCCTCTGCTAGGGGTTCATACATTTCACTCCATGCGGTAGTGTAGCATTGGAGGAATTTTGGCATAGGCTCTAGGGGCGCCTGCTTGACTTGCATGAGCTGGTCAAGGGTTGCTTCAAGCTTTAGGTTGTACCTAAAGTGTGTCACAAACTAGCTTATGAGATCCTCCAAAGAAGAGATTAGGGCCTTGGGTAGCACATGATACTAGTCTAAAGCCTTGCCAGTGAGTGACATGGGGAACACACACATGATGGCATGTGGCTAGGCTTAAAGGAGAATGCACTCATATGAAAATGTTACCAAGTGTGCATTAGGGTCTCCTTTACCATTGTATTTGGTAAGTTGAGGTAGTTGGACCCCAATTGGGAGAGTCAGGGTAGGACTGTAGGACTTATGGGGTCATCCCAGTAGAAGCCCACCACCTTGATGGTTTTAGAGGAATTCCTGATCTAAGCTTGGGGATGTGCTAGCCAATTATACTGGTTGGGCTTGTGTTGGTTGCATAGCATAGGGTTAGATTGTTGGTTGTGGAGTTTGCTACTTTAACATCGTAGTGAATGGTCATTGCCAGTTTAACATTGTAGCATATGGTCGTTGCTAGTTTAACGTCATAGTAGATGATCATTGTTAATTTAACATTGTAGCAGATGGTTGTTGCTAGTTTAATGTTGTAGCAGATGGGTGATGCCAGTTTAACATCATAGTGGATGGGTTTAGTTGATGCATTGGCTAAGAAATGGGTGTCATGATTGAGATAGGCCACATACGAGTGGGTTGGATAGACACCATGGGTGGTGATGAGACAAGCGAGATGTAGGATGCCTAAGTCATTTGGGGCTGGGAGGTGGTCTTCGTGTGAGCATAGGGTTGGGGAAATGTAGTGGTTGCTTACAAGGAAGGTTGAATTGACATGGTCACCATCTTGGAGGGGATAGGTGGACTGAATCGAGGAGGGGCTGTACTAGGGAGTGGTTGTTGAAAGACAGTGTAGAGGGGGCTCTCAGATTCAGAGAAAGCCTCAAAATCATCTTCTTCCTCCTATGAGGCTTCCTCGTAGGTTGTCCCTACATCATGCTTATTTGCACAAGTGAGTTAGGACAATAACTGGTGGTAGGACTCCATGAGTGGGATTATATGAAACAAGGAGGGGTTATACTCCAATCCGTCCCAGTGGACTTATTTGTAATCTTGTTTTGCCTCTAGGTTGAGGTGATTCACTAGTAATCCTGCTTGGATTTTAACACAAAAAAAATTATATTATTTGTGGCTTAGCACGACCTGCTTTGGATGGATCGTGGTGTCAAATGTATTAAACACCAACATGGAAGCTTTATCTATATTCATGTTCATAGAACAGGTTGTGAGAGTTGCTATTTGCAAAAAATGGCTAACTCTGAAAACTGCATAAAATTGACTAAGTCTACTGGTAGCAAAAAAATGGCTAAGTATAAAAATGTAGAAAATTGGCTAAGTATTGAAATGCATAAAAAATGCTAAGTACGAAAATGCAGAAACAATGCTAAGTATGAAAGTTGCTGAAAATTGCTAACTTTGGTGCTATGCTTACTACACAAGAGCTTGCTACACTCTGAGAACTTGTTATGCTCTCCAAAGCATCCAAAGTTTTGGTTAAGTGCTAAAGATACACTTTGGCTTTTGTCCAACAGGGTTCTAGGGGAACTGATGACAGGGTCCAATCTACACCAACCAGTGGTGGAGAGAGCATGTGGGACAACAATCAGAAAATGGAGAAGGAAATGGCAAGGCCCTCCTTCTAGCACCAAAAACTATAACGATAGAAAACATTGGTGGTAGGAATCACCAAGGGGTTAACAGACACACAAGCTTAACCCCACCTCCGTGAGGGCCTTGCTGGAAATGGAGGTGGAGCACCCTAAACGGTCTTGTCAATTGAATAGGAACTTTACCGGTTGCAACTAGGGCTGTGGATGCAATCGAGAAGTGGCATGGTTAGCTAAAATGCAAATGCAAACAATATGTAGTACAACTTGATGAAGCATGAAAAAATGTAGAAAGATGAAAAAAATGCAAGAAAATGCTACAAAAAAAAGAGAGAAATGAAAAACCTCCTCAAATGGGAGCATAGTTAACTCCAAAAGGGTCTTAGAAGGTACATAGTGTATAATAGGTGCAATGGAAGCACAGCCATAGTCTTGGTGGTGTCGGGTCATAAAGTTTGATGCTTACCATAATGAACCGTGTTTATCAGGTTGGTTGTTGTAGTGTACTATGCAGTGTTTTGTAGGGCTACAGTAGGGCTGTAGTGGACCGTGATGTACAACTCTGCCTCTCTGTTGATGTGGTGTGCTCTGGGTCTTGTACGCCCATGGAGCTAAGTGCCAAGATGCCAAATGCCAAGTGCTTAAAAATGCTCACGTCCAAGGAATGCCAATCACTTGGGAATGCCAACTATTGGGGAATGCCAACCATTAAAGCATTGGGGGTCCAAGGATATTTATAGCACTAGGGTTAGCACAAAATGTGGATCATGTGCCATGTGGCAGTGTGATAGGTAGGACTACAAGAAAAATTCAAAAAAATTTCTAAGTCCAAAGGTGACTAGAAAATTTTCTAACTCTGATTGCTATGCTTGCTACACTCTAAAGTGTAGGTACAATTTGGGACAAATGGGAAGGTACAAAAAGAGTACAAGTTGCTGATCCTACTTACTGGAAGAGTGCTGGAGCCAAGGTGAAGGTTGATGCTTAGCTTTGGAGGCTTTTGGAGGTTATCAGAGGCTTCTCTACAGTGCTATGCTTTGGAATGTAGCACAACACTTAGTCAAATTTTGCAAAATTGGATTTCCAGTACTACTTACGCTTGCCATGCTCTAGAGCGTAGCAAGGATACTAAGAAAAACTTTCTATGTTGGCTACGCTCGGGAGCATAGCATCAACACTTAGAAGAATTTGCCAAATTTTGACACTTAGAAAAATTTGCAATTGCAATGCTAAAGTCCAAAATTGGTGATGTTTTTGCTGTCGTAGGATTATAGGCCATCCATGAGTCATTTGTAACAAATTGTAGAGATTATCAGTTCAAGAATGTGTGAGGAGGCCAACCTCTATAGAGTTATTAATAGTGCCATTTAGCCCACAGTTTTCATAGATCTTGCAAGTGAACAAATATCATTGTAGTTAAGAGGAGAGGCCCAATGGCCACAACAGATTTCTAGAAATGCCACATCATTCCAAGTGGTGCTTGAAACTGGAGAAAGAGCCATAGTTGTGGTTATGTAGCACTAGGATGCAATAGGAACAATAGAAGTCATCACAGATCATATCAAGGAATCTTTTAACATATCTATTGTGCTACCAACTAATCTAATTGAAGAAATGGATGCTGAAATTCTAGCTAGTACCTCATTGACTCCTGTTGACCATGAGGATGTGCTAGCTCAACTGCTGCTAACTAGGCTAGTAATGATAACTCTTTTTGACATCCCAAGTGATGTCACTATAGTATAGTCAAAGCTAATAGAAACTAATGGTAAGCTAGTCATGGGAGAAACTAGGGAAGAGCATGTAAAGAATGCACTCCTTAGACTATAGGAAGAGCTCACAATCCTAATGGCTAAATGCAAATATCCTATTCAATATGTTGCACTTGACCAGCTAAAGCAATTCAGAACGGAACAAAAAAATCACTTGATAGAGTAGAATAAGAAGATGGAGAATGAGAAGGAGAAAGTAGTGTAGAATACCTTTGTAGTAGAAGTGCAAACATATGCACATCTTAAGGCACTCAGTATAGCACAAGAAGAAAATAAACAACTCACTTTAGATAACACCAAGTTGAATGGTGTGGAAAAGCAAAAGAACATTCTTGAGGAGAGCATTCATTAATTGAGAGAACAACTGATGAGAGTCAACTAGGATATGAGTTACTTAGCAAGAGAAGACAAGGTATGCATAATTAGATAGAAATCAACCATTGAAATCAGTGCATGGTAAAATGAAGCTAAGAAGCTTGAAAGGCTTAAGGAACACTTCTTTGATCAAGTGGACATGTATAAATAAATTAATAAGAAGGTGATCTAGATGGTGAAAGTCCAAATAAATTCCATATCAGCACAAAATCCATACTACTTGCATAGTTAAGCTCATGTCCACCAAGCAAAAATCAAAAACAAAGACTTGCAGATAAAAGATCTGAAAGAATATATGGTGATAGCTAGCCTTCGTTATGATAACCTAGCCATGTTAATTGCAAGCAAGCCCCAAAATGAGCTCAAACAACAAGTAGTAGCCACGTATACATTGTTCGAAAAAGAGTTTTTAGATCGAAAAGATGCTTTGTAGAAACTTTAGATGGAAAACTCCGAACTAGAAGCAGTCAAGGCTAGCTACCAAGGGTAGAAAGATATTGCAATGAACCTTGCCAAAAGACTATCTAACTATCATGAATTATGAGCCAAGGCTAGAGCATTTGAAGAAGAGAGAGGTAGTTCATGGCATGGTATGTCAAAGCCAATCAGATGTTTTTGCAGTTGCCATGTCCATGGGATGTATTTGCTTTATCACACATTGTACAACAGGCATGGATGGTACATGACTCGAGAACAGAGGATAAGAAACTTTAGGCACTCCTAATAGATATAAATTCTAGAAGCTTGATGGTAAGGGAAAGAAACCAATGAAGGAGCCACCACCATTAGGAATGACATAGGCTACATCAAGCTTCATCAAGTTATTTTGTTTGTTTTGTGTGTCTCTTCATGACTTGTGCCAATTCTGTGAAACAAAACTATGACATTTAGTGTCATGTAAATCTACCTCTTAATTTTGTTAGGGACTCTATCCTCATTTTGTTTTAACTTGAGGATGAGTTTTCAGTCAATCCTGGGAATATGATAAATCAATTTTTCAGTCAACTACAATATTGTAACTATGATATCGTAGCTTTGATGTAATAGCTTTGATATCATAGCATTAGCTACATCATTGTATATGCGATATTGTAGGATGCATGTCAACCTATAAATATAGCACTTAGGCCCATGAATTCACAATAGGTTTCATTCAATAGTAGTAGAACACTTTCAATTTATTTTCATGAATTTATTTTTTAGCACTTAGAAATGTATCCCCATAGTGTGGTGTTAAGTGATTATATAGAGTCTTTATTAGATTGAATTGTACTTGGACATAGTTCATGACCAACAATAAAGATCGATATTGCTTATCATCACTGTAGCATCCACTTAGCTTTCTTTCTATTTACTAAGAATAAATGTTCATGTTTTTCCTAGTTAATCATTTACTTTGTAAGCACTTTATTTTACATGTTGAAAGTAAGCGGTATGAATACAACTGATTTCAAGTACTAAGTGTAATTATCTAGTAACCCAGTAGTGTTATCGGTTAGTATTCCTAGTAGTGGTACACTTGGTAATCCCGATGATGACTACATTAGTCCAAGGCATGTATGGAAGATTAGGACTATATATCCATCACCATAGGCTAGAATAGATTCATTTACTGCTTTTCTTAGAATTACAAACTATTTTCGCTTTACCATATTCACTAGGAGAAATGGCCTATCAACATCAACATATCATATACCTCGCTATGAGCTAAAGCATACATGTAGACTACACTAGCTCCATGTGGGAAGACAACGGTCTCAAACTTAAACTAATTACTAGCATATTCACATTGACTCGTCCATGGATTACAATCTGGTCATGCGTGAACACTTTTGACTTGTATGGCTGGGTGTTGGATTATTCCACCACTCTTCACTATTATAGTGCTACCCTTAAGAGCACTACATGGAACCATCTTTGAGTATGCCTAAGATAAACAAATGGAATGAGGGACCATTGAGCACACATGTGAGTTACATGAGCATAAGCATGCATGCAAGCGAAATGACCACTTTAAGATAGCTAGGTCATGTTCCTATGCTACATGCATATAGCCCTAATTATCTTCTTTAAAGAGTAGGGAAAACACCCATGTCAAAAGTCAGACCCTAGGCTACCTACATATTCTTATGATATAATTCACAAAGAATCAAGACTATGTAGTTCTAAAGGGGTAATAGCGATGTTTAAGTTAGCATGGAACCTAAAAGGATCTCTATACTTCTTTAGCCCTTGTTCTGGAGGGAGAAAATCTTCAAACCATCAATGAGCCATGCTTTCCTACACTCTCCTCCACTTGTCCTTAGAGCTTAAGTCATTGTTCATTCACTTCTCAATCATGGTGAGTAAAATGAATATTGATGATAATGAACAACTTTAAGCACATGCAACAATTGTAGACAAGAAGGTACAACTACTAGGGTTATTCAACTATAAGGCACAAATCTTGAACTTGACTTGACATCCAATAGAGGCTTAAAGATATTCATGCATCCCAACTTAATGAAAAAGAGGTTTTTCATGCAAAATATACCAACCTTTCTACCTAGAGTAAAGTCTACTCACCTAAAATGCAAGTTGCTTTATCTACTCTTTGTAGTGATACAAGAGTGTAGAATTGATTCTTTGTGTCCAAGGAGAGGCTACCACATATTCTAGATGACTTGTTTTCCATGCATTGTGGAAGCCTTACATTAGCATGAGTAGGGATCATTAGTTCTATAGCTTAGACGTGGCATCATCCAAAACTTCTTAATCAAAGGGAAACACATTAAGTCTTCACCCCTTAAAAGTGGTCCATCCTCTCATCAAATTATGGAACATTTTAATGTTTAGAACCTAGGATCTTTTCTTTATTATTTAATTCCTAATATTGGTTCATTAGCATAAGTATGTGTGTTAATGTAATATTGTCTAATATTATGTTGCACCTTGCTAGTACATGCTAAAAACACCTTCTTTTATGTTTCTTGAGATTAGAACATAATATCTCTTTAATTAAATGATAATATTATGATTGTACATGTTAAGGTTTGAAACCTTGACTCTTTATTTATATGTATTCAATACATTGATATTTTATTATTCTTTTGTCCTTCTATTTTCTATTATTTTATTTTCTTTTCTTTTGGGTTTATTATCTAATTATCTTACTAACTATTATTGCTCCTAGATGGATAGATTAGAAGGATGGTGGTAGCTCATTGCTAGTATTTAATTTAACTTTATTATATTTATTTTATATTTTATAAATCATTCAGTTTTGGAATAACATAAGAATATGGTTGTAAAGGCATCCTAAATAGATATTTGATGTTTATTCTATTTTATCTTTTATTTTACCTTGGAACCAATCCTTGGAAATGTGGGCTTATACTAATATTTTCTTGGTAATTTTAACCCACTAGTTAATCCTTTGAATCATTTATTGTAAATACATGTAACTTGATACTAGAATTAGATTATTATTCTTGTAATTATCCAAACTCTAATTTGTGCCTATAAATATTTGTTAGCATTGGCTATCTTAACATCAATTGTGCATCTCTCTCTTATTATCTTACTTGTGTTGTGTGTACAAATCTCTAAGAAATTTTTCAATTTGAACCTAATTTTTATGATGAAACCTTAGTCTTAGCTAAACTTCAAGGTAGAGGACATGTTCCTTGTTTTACCCTTTTCATTATAGGCCAACATGTTTTTGGAGCTACCTTTCCTAACTATTTTTCTTCAATCATTCTAACCCTAGCCGTTTGTTTTCTTCTCATAATTTTCCTTCTTTTTTTGTATTTTCTACTTTTTATTTCAACATCATCTTTTTCCAAGATCATATCCTCCTGGCAACAATGGTAGTGGCAACATCTTCAAGCATCTTGACCTAACTTGTGATGGATCTAAGGGTTGTGACAAAACTTTCTTGCATTTTCTAAAATGGCACAACAATGGTGTCATGTGGTGGAAAAAAAAACTTTATTTGATGATGACTAGCAACTATTTCATGCATGTATGGATAAATTTGAAGCATAAAAAAGCTAGGGAAATGACATTTAGGGTACTAATATTGACTAGTTGGTCATGGTAATGTTGACTTTAGAGCTAGCCCATTAACCTAGTAACATGTAATTAATATTAGTAGTATTTCATTAACAAAAATGATTTGAAAAGTGATATTACTATTGGCTAATTAGTCATCATAAAGTTGATTTCAAAGATAGACCATCAACCTAGTAGTATGTAGTCAATATCAAACCTAGGTGATAGAGGGAGCTAGGATTGTGGTAGTTATGAGGTTGATACTAGCCACAACATAACCTAATAGTTGTACATTCATGAGGGTGATTAATCCAATAGTTGGACATTCATGAGGAATAGCCTAAATACATGAGGTTTCACACTAAATAGTCCTTGATGACTAGTTTAAGTTAGTATCAATCTTATAGTTATCTTAATGTCTAATGCTAAAAACTCATAGGAATATCACTGGTAAATGCACATCACGGGTTAATAGTAAATTACATCTCAAATGGTAATTGTTCATAAGTTGGTTATTTGGTAATTTATTATTGGATCTAAAAGTATACTTTGTAATGTGAGCCTCATCTTCCAAGATTGGTCCAAGAAGGTTCAAGATGAATTTCCTCTAATGTGAAGGAGTTATAACCCTTCTTGCATTTTTTTCATGTAGATCTTATAGCACATTCTTGTGGTGGAAAAGGAAGAGTTGGAAGAAGGATTAACATTAGTTGAAGGATTATTTCTTTATGTAGCTCTTTTCTTATTTTGGTCATTCAATGAATTTGTATTTTGGGCCATGAATCTAGATTTTTTGAATGATGCCTAAGTGGGAGTTAATGAGTTGATATGAATTTCTCAAGTGCTTTTTAAATTACTAAGTTTCCAAGTTAATTTATGTGCTTATATGATTTAAAAGTGTTAAACTTGCTTAAGGATTTATTAGGCAGTGAAATTTTTTTATTTATCATGCCACATAGATGGTTAAGTTTTAATTGTTTTTTATGTACAACTTTCAAGGTGTGACAACTTATCTTATTTAGCCTAGTTTACATCCACTAGATCTTTTTTTAAATACAAACATCACTACAACTCCAAAATACTACAACTCTCTTTGTCAAGTGATAGCACCAACTTGGTTACTTGTCAAGATCCACAAAGATAGATTAATGTAATTCTTAGCATAAAATTATACAATCAAACTTTTATTATGCCTAAAGGAATGCAAATCTTTGTATGTATCTTCCTTTAAAGACGTACCTTTCCAATGCATCAAGAACTCAAATTTTTGAATAGGTTTGCTCCTTATTGTATAGAAATTGCCAACAAACTACATCTATCATCCTTTAATTATCTCAATATTTGGAGATCCTTGGAATATCAACTTCTTCATATTAGCATATTTGGGGTTCAACTTTTCTACATTAAAAGATGGAACATTGAATGAGACTTTGCCAAGTAGGAAGTGATAAGTAGCAAGTGTTCCCTATGCCCAACCATATGAATCACAAGCGTGTATGTGTAATCTAGTTGAATTCTATGGATCCTACTTGAGTGAATAATATCTTAGATGGTCAAACATGATGTTGCTAGTTGTTGTCTTCTTGATCGTCACTTTTGTTAGCTCCATCCATATGGTTAAGTGTGATTAAGGCATAGGAGATTTATATTTTTATTATTAAAGTATTAAGGTAAGAAGATGATGAAGTGATTAAAATATTAAATCCTAATTATCTATGGAACTAAGTGTGATCTAATATATCCTCGATGTGAAGTATCCGTTCACACTTTCTATACCCATCCTAACCTTGTACTAAAACTATTGGGTTACCGAGTGGTTATTTTTAGGTATACCAAGTGTCCATTATTGGGATTAATAAGCATTAATATAACATCCTTGAAGAGGTTGTACTTACATTTTTATGAAATATAATATTAATTTTCTAAGTGTAAAAAGGTAAAAATGCAGTTAAAGTGAAGTACTTGAAAACAAACTAAGTGCTAGTCCAAGTGCTACAATGGAAGGAATTAATCTTGATTTTATTGTTGTCATGTAGAAGTGTCCAAGTACAACATGTAATTAAATAAAATTTTGTTCAATCAACTCAATCCACATTGCAAGCACTTGAAGAAAATTTTAGTTAAGTTCTATGGAAACAAACTGCAAGAGCTTCCCTATGCAAATGACTAAAGGAGTCATAAATGTAGATTGTGTGCATATTTATATAGGCTTATGAAGAATTAGCATTGATGCATATGCACCAACATATCCAAGGATGTTTCAACAATGATGATTTGATGGGAATGCATCGATGTACTTGATTGATTTGGACTTTATCATACCTCCACAACTGACTAAAAACGCATGATCAAGTGAACAAAAATGGGACTGAGTTGTTTACAAAATTTGGGGAGTATGAAACTAACAATGAATTAGCTGATTGACTACAATATTAGACAAATTTTGAGTGTCATATTATAAAATACTTGTATGGGTACAAAAAGTTGTAAAATACAGGAATTTGGAGAGGTTAACAAAATTGGCAGGTACTGGCTAAATGAAATGGAGTAGGATAAGATCTTCACATTATGCTTGGAGATGCTTGGAGATGGAGACTACTATGACTCAAAGGTTTCCTCGTCACTTCCTAGTCTTTCTTGTAATCTGGACTACCCTATTGCTTCTAAAAATATAAAGGTGTTTAGAAGTGCATTCATCTTCTTCTGCTTACTTTATGGATTATTGATGGTCTAGACAGCTTGTCCTTGACTTGTTGGTGTTGCTATATCTCATGGGTAAGGCATGATTGAGAACATTTCCTTCGGTTTGACAAACTAGGCTACAAACTATTTATGTTTCATATCAAATATATGAAGAATGTTTTACAATTCTTGGTAGCCATTCATTCTCCTAGCCAGGTTTTGAGAAACTAATCTTTGTTTTTCAAATTTACTCTTGAAAACTTCAAGCTTCACATTAGGTACTTGAAGATTTTCCTTGGTTTTTTTATGGAGCTTGAAGTCCATCTTATACAGAAGTGGAAGTTGGCCACATGCTTCTTGAATTCTAATCTTGGCCTCCCCTCTATTAGCATTTCCAAGTTTGCATATTGGAGGTTGGATAACTTCATGTACTCTGTCATCTCTTTAATTTGCAACTCCTTTAGGAGGATTTTGGCCTAACTAGAGGCATCAAGGCCATTAAATATGGGTTTTCATACATCACTTCTTTATTGGAGTTAATGGAGAGCTTCATTCACATTTGTCTTCACCAATTTAATTTCTTTATCATTAATCTCCTTGAACATTCAGACTAGGTTCCTATAGTGATTTTTTACTTTTTCATACTTTAGGACCTCATTCTTCTAGGTGGCAATCTTAGTGCTAGTCTTCTCACAAAGGGTATAAACTTCCTTCATTGAGAGATTCGTCTTCTTAGTAGCTAACCTTCTCACATCTTGGTTTACCTTGGCAAGCCATTCTTCCTACTTAAAGCTATGCATGCCCTTGTAGAGAAAATAATCACCTTGCTTAGCCTTACTATCGGATTATGGTGATAGGTTGTGATTTTGAAATAGGCTCTCTCTAATTAGGTAAGGGTCCTATACTCGTTATGGTATACTTCATAGCACAACTAAATTCATTTCTTCCTTAGCTAAAGGTCCACTTAAGTTAAGATCTCTACAAGCTTTGCCCTAGTGTCAGGTAATCTAAGGAATTCTACTATAGCTTCAATCGAATAAGAGATGGTGATGTCGTTAATCTTAATTGTGACATCTCCTAAATGGTTGTTCTAGAAGAGATAGGTCTCTCTCATGTACCATTCCCCATTGATGGAGAGAATGGAATATAGTGAAGACCCTTATAGATGGGACATCCTCTTGTGCTAACTCTAGGAAATGTCTAAAGTTCAACTCTTGAAGGATTGAGCTTTGAACTTCTTTGCTTTGGACCTTCTCTAGGTAGATCTCAGTGAGCATGACCTCTGATGAGTCATGAATTGTTGGCTGTGATATCGCATCTACGATATCACGTACGCGATATTGCAGCCTAGACGCGATATAGGATATGCGATATCATAGTATGTCTCCTCATCTATAAATAAGAGGTAGGTGGATTTGGTTAGAAAGAGAGTTTTAGTATTAAGGTAGGGACTTTTTGTCAGTTTTTCCACTCAACCCTTTCTCCTAGTGCATGCTCGAAGTGTGATGATTGTAATTGTACAACATCCTTATTCGAGTGTGACATCCTTGGACACGCACATGACCGATAATAAAGATCAAGATTACTTCATCATTGCAGCATCCACTTAGCTGAATTATTTAATTGTTATTTTTATTTATTGCTTTCTTAGTTAATATCTCTCCACCCTTATCACCTAGTAACGTGGAATGAGTACAACTTAATCACAAGAATTTAAGTGTGACTACTTGGTAACGCAGTAGCATACCTAGGCCATGTGCTTGGTAATCCCAGTGGTAGCCATGCACGAGGTCCAAAATGTGTACGAATGATTAAGGAATGGATGCTCATCGCACTTAGGCTAGTTTAGATTCTCTCTTATCCTCTCTCTCCTAGCTTAGTTGATATTATTTCCCATCATACCCAGGAGTAGCATAAGTGTAGGAAAACATCATACACCTCACTCTGGACTAAATCATATGTGACAAAGCTAATACTAGTCCAAGTGGGAAGATAACAAATTATGATCTACGAGTAACTGTCTAGATACCACAACTAGTTCGTCTGCGAAGTTCGACCGGATCATGCGTGAAGCACTTGTATTTGTATCGTTGAGTGTAGGGGTACCTCGCCACTCATCAACCTCTAAGTTAGGTTTTGGTCTTGGAAACTCATCCTCCCTAGATTTCCCTATTTTAGTAATGGAAATCTAACAAACAGATTCCACCTTAGGCCCCTCATGCAAGGATCTAGTAGCATGAGTTGCCTTGGTGGCTTGCTCTTGGAGTTTTTCTTACTATTGTTGTTACTACGGTTTCCCTCTTCCTTCACAAGTTTATTTCTCTCAAGGCTATGATGACCTTTTTACTTATGAACATTTTTTTAGCACCATTTGTGATCAAAAAAGTAATCCTAGATCAATTATTTGGATATAATCTCCCTAAGTGAAGATACCTTTCAATTTTTCAATCAACTTAAGTTTAGAGGCAAATTGAAATTTTATCATTAAGTCCTTATTTAGTGATTGCAAGCATATGAAAATATTTTATTATTATTTTGTTTCCACTTCAGCAAAGGCTGATTATCGGTATTAGTTCTTAGGATCATTATTTTAATACTTGATCTATGAGATGTTAGAAAAATATTTGCCAAAGCTAGCATTGATGCCCTCATGACATTAAGCATAGATTCGGAAGTGTGAGGATTAAAAACTGGATGAAAATGGTTAAGCAATGAGGAAGCTATATCTTTGGGAAGGTTTTGGACTTTGAAAGATGACAAAAAACTCCCTTGGAATTTGAAGCAAATTGTGAAAAAATGGATAAGTTTTGCATGTATTTATATGATTTTTACAAAATGTTGAAAAGAATGCTTCGATGGGGCTACATCAATGTATCTAACCACATTGATGGAGATGCATCAATGCAACTATTCATAGCCATTTTTTTCAACTTGAGTTCTAAGGGATTTTTGAAGAGTTTAGAGACAAAATAAGAGCCAAATGGAAGCCAGAAAGCTAGGAAGCAAAGTCAACAACATATGATGAGGTTTTGGTTCATGCATTGAAGTGAATCAAGCATATGGAATGATTAAATATGAGCTATTCCTTAAGCAAAATTAGTAGAGAACTAGATGATGCAGGTCATCAAGGTTTTCCAAACCAAGTTGAGACCTATGATTATGGGATTTAAACTAAAGGAGACCAAAAGCAATGCAAGTAGATACTCCTAAAAGAAGGCTTATGCCTAAAAATTCCCTTACATAATCCCATCATAAGGAGTTTGTAGGCACATTGGATGATGAATGGTGATTCAAGTTAAACATCATACCCTTATAAGAAATTTTCTTAGGATCATGTAGTCTACACATAACGAAGACTAGTAGATGACCATTGATGGACGACGAGATACCCCTACACCTAACCATATGAATCATAGGCATTCACATGCAATTTGGTCAAATTTCGTAGACTTTAATTATTAAGTACGCTAGAGCTAAAGAGTGCGTATGTGTTGTCCATTCATTGTCTTCCCAGTCCCACTTGTGAAACGCAATTGTATGGTTAAGTGTGACTGAGGCGTAACATTTTTATTAATTTGTGTTTTATCAATATAGTCACCTAGAACAAGAATAAAAGTAAGAGTAATTAAGTGCTAAGTAAACTATGGTCTAATCTAGCCTAACACAAGTAATCATTCCCACTTCCTCAACACATCCTAAACTTTGTGTAAACATTGCTAGGTTGTTAAACACTAACTTTTTCTGAGCTACCAAGTGTCGCAAGTATGTTCGAAGGGGTCATGCTTGTGTATTTTAATCAGTTGCTTAATGAATCAAAATTAATTACTGAATGAATAACATTAATGTAAACCAAAAGAAATCACAATATATATAAATGCATAAGAAAGAAAGTCTCAAGTGTTGCAAGGTGAATCAAAGAGCTCATCTTTATTGCCAACACAATGGTGTGTTTAGGTACATCAATGCTTAAATAAATATCTAATCACAATTAGATCTCTTGCTGTACGCACTTGGAAAATATTCTAACTCTCAAATGAACAAACTGCAAGAGTTTCGCTACTTGACTGCCAAAAACTACTCTCAATCATGCACCTGGGTGCTATATATATAGACCTGGGAATAATCCTTCGATATTAAATGCATAATATTGTGGCCGCTTTGATATCGGAATGTATAAAAAACATGATTCATCATACCCCCACAACTGAATGAAAACTCGTCCTCAAGTACAAAAGAAGAGGAACAAGTCCTTTACAAAATATATTAGGAGGTGTGGACTATTCGACTAACATGCAGAGTGACATAGAGAAAACAAACAAATACAGAAGTGCCCAAGCATACAATAGTACAATTGTGTACAAAATTGGATGTTCAGGACAATAGGGAAAAACATCATTGGATCCAGTGGACATCCAACCCATCTTGACAATAGAAGAATGAGGGAGAGGCAGAAAAGATCCAGCAGTCATGAATAATCTCCCGTGAGTGATATTGGTGCATCCTCCTTGGTGAAGGCAGTCCAACTTCTAGTCCATGATCTCCACTATAATCACAACAAAATCAAGGATTAGTATATAAAGTGTAACATATAGTAGCTAAATACCTTGTCTTGTTAGTGATTTTATCTAGCCAAGTTGTGATTGTAATAGATTGGTTGCTTGATAATGTTAGTGGGAAGGCTGACGAATGGGTTAAGTAAGAGAAGTAGTCCATGAAATTCAGGAAAGGCTTAACACAAGGAATACTGGCAAGAGGGTATAGAAATTTACAATAATAAAAAGAAGGAAGTCAGTAAAAACAATTTTGAAGATGCACACAATTGGATAGCATTAATGGGGTAAATAAAAAGAATTCAATTATAATAATGTCTAAGGATAAAGAACTTAACTTAACCCAACCAAAAGATATGCAAGTGGGTCCTTCCCAAAGTAGGCACAGGCCTTTTATGCCCTTGCATAACTTCAAACCAAGGAGTCTGTGGGCACCATGGATGATTAATGGTTATAGAAAGTTAAGTGTAAAAACCCAAAAGTAACTGATTGAGAAACCTGACACATCAAATCAAAACATTAAATCAAAAAATGAAATTGGTAGCAATGTGAGGCATGAAAAGCAAAGATGGATGAGAGAGAGAATGAAATGGAGTTCCTAATTATGGTCACATGAAGTCCCTTGTGGAGTTTGTGATTAAATGACTCGGTAGGATCCATCCTCAATCCAGACCAAAACCAACCACTTTTAGTGACTTCACATCAACCTTCTAAGACTGGTCCATCCCCTGAGACACAAGAATGCTCCCACAAAATAGCCACCATTCCAAATTGGAGAGAAAGCAAGAAGTGAGAAAGGGCCTTAGTTAGAGGAGACAAGACAAGTCCCATAACTAGTTCTTGTAGCCCTTTTATTTAGTCTAAGGGGTATGCTTTGAATTCCCATTATTATTATTATTATTATTTGAATTGGAACCACACCATGCAAAGACCCATGCATTTTTACATTTGTTGTGTCCAAGGGGTGTGCTTTGAATCCTCATCTCTTTCTTTCTTTCTTTCTTTTTTTGATGAGGACCACACCATGCAAGGACTTATTTGACTTCCTATTGCGGAATGATACAAAATGGTGAGAAGCTCATGAGAACACTTCTGCACACAAGAAAATAGAAAATCACAAAGAATACTGCATCCCTTTGAAGCCATACCCTATCCAACCCTTGATTCCTTTTCAATTTTGGAAATTACACAAGTCATCAATTTATTAAGGTTGCATTAATGAAAAAGAACTACCCATTTCCAAAATAAGGAAAACCATAGAGTATGTGGATAGGTGGATGATGTGGACCCACTGCCTGTTACATGAAAAGAAACAATGTCTCAGTTTTCAGTAACAACATTCAAAGTCAGAAACCAAACATCAACAATCAAATTATAAATAAAACATACCACCATCGAGTAGCACATTACCATTGTATCTAACACCTTATTAGTAGAAAGAGTAGACAAACACATCAAACATAAGAAAATATAAAATAAAGTAAAAGAGTATGAAATAAATTTCAAATATAAAAGATTAATAACCTAAAAAACAAAAAGATGTAAAGCAAAGATGTAAAATAAAAAATTTGAAAACAAAAAATTATAAAACCAAAAATGTGTAAAACAAAAAAAAAAGTCAAAAGACTAAGGAGCCATGTAAAGTGTTAGTATGGATGGCCATCTCCCCCACGACTAAGTTGGAAGGAGGAGATCCAAAAGATTGAGCATGGTTGTTCATCTGGTGAGGTGTCTGTTGATTTGGTTGGCTTGGGCTCATGGAAAGGCTTCAATTGTTGGGTGTTGACTAAATATTTCTAATCTAGGTTGTTAGGTTTATAGATAATCATGGCCCCAAATGGAAAAGTCTCATCAATAATGTAAGGTCCTTCCCACAATGTTTGAAATTTAGTTCGTTGGGGTACATGTGCAGGATTCCAGTAGGGACCTTGTCTCCTAGTTGAAACTTGACTTTTCTTATTTTGAGGTTATGGAAATTTTTGTTAATTGCCTTATGCATTTTGTTGGATGACAAGGCCATTAACTAATTTTCATCTAGTAAGTTGAGCTTCATTAATTGTTCCTTTTGTGCTAGACTTAGATTCAGGTCAAGGTCATAAGTTGTAGAGAGTGTACAAAGCTCAGATTGATTGGGCAGTGTTGGTAGTTTTTCGTACATGACCTCATAGGAAGAATAACCTATGGGAAGCTTCCATGTGGAGCGATAGGCCCAAAGGGCATCATTTAATTTGGTGCTCCAGTCCCTTTGGTATTTCCTAATAGTGCACATTAGAATTTTCGTTATCTATCGATTACTGACCTCAACTTGACCATTGGCTTGGGGTTGATATGGTGTTGTGAGTTTGTGCTCAACCCCCAAGTGTTGCATAAGTTTTTGGAAAGTGGCACCTGTAAAATGAGTTCCATTATCAAAAATTAATGCATGAGGCACACCAAACCTATTTATGATATTTTCTTATACAAATCGAGTAGCAATAGTGGATGTACAGTCGGTGACAACTATTACTTCTACCCACTTAGTGCAATAGTCAACTACAACTATGATATATGCCTTTCCATTTGATAAAGGTGCAATGGGACCCATAAAGTCAATGCCCCAAATATCGAATGGCTCAAGAGGCTAAATCCCATTCAAGCTATCATTCCACCATTCTTCTAACAATGATCACAAGTGCAAACAAATTGGTGTGCATCCTTGAAGATTGTTGGCCAGTAATATCCTGCCATTTTTATGGTCATGCATCTCCTAGCATAATTCCCCCCATAAGGACCTTCATGAGCATGCTGGAGAATGCGCAGTTGATCTATGTCAAGGACACACCAATGTACCAAGCCATCGAGATAGACTTTGTAAACGTTCCCATTAATTTCCATGAAATGCTTGACCTGGTGAAAAAATTGTTGTTTCTTTCTGGTGTCTAGCCCTTATGATAGTTCTTGCTTAAGCAGATAAGTGAGGATGGTATCATACCATTTTGGTTCATTAGGCATTTGCACATTAATAGCCCCTAGAAGGAGAGATTCATTAGGGAACTGATTTGCTAAGGGGCTCTCTTTCTCCTTGTCATCCCATCTTAGCTATGATAAGTGGTCAGTGACCACATTCTCCACACCTTTTTGATTTACCATTACAATATCAAACTCTTACAAAATCATGAGCCATCATATGACACAGGGGCTCACCATTTATTTCTTCATCAAAAATTAGATGGTGCTATGATCTATGTGCACGAACACTTTATAGCCAAGCACATAGTGCCTAAACTTCTCTAATGCGCACACCACTATCATTAATTCCTTTTTTGTGGTGGTGTAGTTTAGTTGTGTAGCTACAATACTTTAGCTTGTGCAGTGATTGTAATATGGATGTTTTTGATCATCCATCTGTGTAAGCACTACCCCTAAAGCATAATTTGATGCATCAGTCATCACATGAAATAGTCTGAATCAATCAAGTGCTTGTAGAATTGGGGTTTCAATAAGTTTCTACTTCAGTTGCTAAAATGTTGTTTCACATGTAAAGGTCCAAATGAATGATGCATCCTTCTTTGTTAATTTCACCAATGGCTTGGTGATTTTGGAGAAATTCTCAATGAAACGTCGGTAGTAGCCCATATGACCAAGGAATGACCACACTTCTTTAACTATTTCGGGTTGATGGGTTATTCCTTGGATGACTCTTATCTTTTCAAGGTCCACCTTGATTCCTGCTTTGAGATATAGTGCCCCAAGACTGTGCCTTCTTGAACCATAAGATAGCTCTTTTGCCAATTAAGCCGGAGGTTTGTTTCGACACATCTCCTCAACACCTGCTCAAGATAGTCTAAGGCTTGCACTAATGTAGCTCCATAGGTAGAAAAGTCATCCATGAAAACTTCTACCCCACTACTAATTTGTTGTTGGAAAATGCTAAGGACTAGCCATTGAAATATGGTTGGGGCATTACATAGACCGAATGACATCTGATGGTAAGCAAAAGTCCCCCAAGAACTTGTGAAAGTTATCTTCGCCTGATCCTCTAATGCAATTCAATTTTTTTTATAGACATTATAACCATCTAGAAAGTTGTAATAGCTGTGCCCAAAAATGGTGTCCAGCACTTGGTCAACAAGAGGCAATGAAAAATGATCTTTGAAAGTTGTCATGTTGAGCAAGCTAAAGTTGATGCACACCCTTCATTTGCCTCCTTTCTTAGGCATGATCATGAGTGGACTGACCCACTCACTATTTGTGACAGAGTGGATGAATCCCACCTTGAGAGTTGTTCAATCTCCTCTTTGATAATCTGCTTAAATTTGGGATTCAAACATCATTGTGACTGTCATTTCAGCTTAACAATGGGGTTAGTGTATATCCAGTGCTAGCATATTCTTGGATCTATGCTAGTGAGCTCAAAATATGACTAGGCAAAGGCTGTTGACCATCTTTCCACAATCTTCATCCAAATTTTCTTTTGTTCTATAGCAAGCTTGGCATTAATAATGACTAGCCTTCCATTTTTCAAGAACACATATTCCATTCTAATCGGTAATGTCTTTAATTCAAGGGGTTCTTATTTAAAATTGTCAAGAATCTTCAACTCTTTCCAATTGACATCACCATTTACTATTTCAAAGAGCTGGTGATGGACTTGTTCGAGTTCATCCATACTTGCAACATATTCATACATTAGGCCATGAATAGGTTTCTTGCACAATGTACTACCGCTAGAATCAATTGTCAGCCATTAGGTGCCTTCTTGTTTGTGGCTACTGCATACAAAAAGCTTTGAATTTTAGCTTCTGGTGCATACTTCTTGCATGCAGAGATAGATGTTCGCTTCACTGACCATAACTTCTACACACAATGACACCCTGAATCGCTATACAAAATACATGGAACCCTCTTCTTATCAATCTTTTTAAATATATTTTCTTTAGATATCTCCAAGGAAAGATCTCTAATGCCCATTTCGGCATCAACGGTGCTTAACCAAGTCCTTCCCATAATAATTGGGAAGTTCCCCTTACAGTTCTCCACCTTGATTACTAGGAAGTTGACAAGATATGACCACCCACAAATAGTGATTACGATGTCCTCTACTAGTTCCAATGGAACAATGATGGACTGATCCACCAATTCCAGCCAGATGTTGCTCTTCTTTAAGGGAGGAAGGTTCCACATTGTGTACATCTCATGTGAGATCAGATTAATATCGAAACCAAAGTGAAGAGGAGGCTTACAATGCTCATTCCCAACAATTTACAAATATACTAGGGGGCTCTTAAGATCAGCTAACTTCATGGGCAAGTTACTAGCTCAAATCCAATTAGATACAGCATGAGTCAACATTACAATATGGATTCCAGAGGGATCTTGGCTTGAAAGGGACTTGGATAAAGGTGAGACAGAGGAAGGTGGAGGAGTAAGGTTACCAACCATTGATGTGTTTGAGGGCTCTGGTGGACTATGAGGTTGGAAGAAGGGTCTATTCTTTCATCGTGATTTTGACCTATTTGGTTGGTTAATCGGTTGCAGATTAACTATCCTCGTAGTGTTTCTTTGTTATGGTTGGGTAGGCAATTCACCCTGCATGGATAGAGTAGGTGGTAGCTGTGTAAGAGATAGAGGAGTAGGTGCAAGGATAGGAGCATCATGAGGATAGTAGGTGGCATCCCTCCTTGGATAGGGAAGTTGGTATACTTCAGGAGGGTAGTGGTGAGGTTGGTAAGTGGACTCATCACTAGAAGAGCCTCGTGGTGATGAAGGTTGCTGAACATAGTAACCATAGCGATCTAGTTGCTGGTTGTCTTGGAGGTGGCAATGCTCATAATTGTGGTTGCTACCATTACTAGTATAATTCGTAGGGTTGCAATGGAGTTCCATTTGGATAGTACTATTGTAGTTGGTAAAACAGTCAAGATTTGCCTTGTGGATAAGGTAATTTTTTGGGTGTTTTCCATTGTGCACCCTAGATTCCTACAAGTGTGACACAATTGGGCAACATTCCTTAGAATGTTCATACTGGCAGATGTCACACCTACCATCACCATCTGAGTCACTATTTGTAATAATCTCTATTGCAGCCATTTTACCCTTACCCTTAGATATGGCTTGTTTAGCTTCCTTACGTCTCCAATGCTCACACCCACCACTTTGCTCCTTGAACTCTTCAGCAATTTTTAAGATAGCTTGAAACTTGTTGTCCATAGAGTCCAATAATTAGTCAACCTTACCTATGATTTCAAATTGCAATTTCTAGAGTGGCAAGTTTTTTTAGTTAATCACCTCATCTCTAGTTAACTCATCCTCACTATCACAAAATTGAATCCTCCTTTTGTGGATAGAATGATTCATATTGTATTACTCTACACTTTCTCAATTCTCCCTCCTTCTTGGCTACCTACTAAATTATCTTTTAGATCCAATGGGTGCTTAACTCTGTCAATCTCCCTTAGGCATAGACACTAAGAGTTTTCTTTGTTTTAGATCACAACCTATCTATGACATTGCGAAGTTGATCAAGCTGAGAGTATCCATGGCCAAGACACCTATGCAGCAGAGAATAGTATTGGCCAATAGCAAAATCCAATGGCTCATGGTTTTCTTATTTCCACCCTTGGATCTGCTTCCTCAAATTTGACACTTAGGAGTACGTTTGATATTTGTCATTGAAAAATTCCAACATCGTACTCCAATGCTTGATTGATTCTGACTCCAAGGACCGGTGCCAATTTTCTACTTCCTTTATGAGTGTCCTTAGAAATAATTTCAACTTTTGCCAGTTGTTCTCAATATTTTGCAAGGCACATGCATCTTCGAAGGCCTCGAGAAGATTTTGCATATTAGCATCGTAGCCCCCCTCAAACCAAGGTATTTTGTTCATGTCCAGCCTCTTTATTCTGCTATCCTTTACGTTCCTTGTTGAAATCCTCATGATCTTTGCAATGTTTAACATGCTTCGAGTGGCAAGTAGAGGTTCATCAAGGCCATGGTGATGGTGCCTATGATGTTCTATACTAACCCCTCTTTCCTGGCAATGAATCTTCCTAGATTGTCCATGCCTTTGATTGCGACTATCCTAATGGTCCCTTCTATTATTCTAGTCTCATTGGTCACCTCCATCATGGTTATGCCCTCTGCAGCCATGATCTGAACCAAATGAAGAGGAAGAAGATAATGAAGGGGAAGAGGAAAGAGAACTTGCTCCGTGCTAATGCCTATCACCCTTCCTTCGATGCTCACAACCACAATCACGATCGTGACCTCCTTTTTGCCCCTTATCATGACTTGCTCCTCTAGATCCATTTTTGTCATTGGATCCATTCTGGCCAAAACCTAGATTATGAATTGTGGATTGCACGTTTTGGTTGAGGGCTCCCCGAACAAAGTCAAAGAAAGGAGAATCACTAAAGAAGTGGTCGCCTTAATCTAATGGACCAAGTAGAGGTGGAAAAGTATTTGACCCCTTACCGTTCTCAAGCTCATGTTGGTGCTCTAGCTGATGATCCCTTAACCTTTATGCTTTAGTGGGATGATAATCCATTGAACTAGGATCTGGCATCTCGTACTCTTCATGAAGATGTTGAAGCCCATGTCATGTGAGCATTAGCTAAAGCATTGCTAGAATAGATCGATCAAGTGGTAACACAATGTTACGTTCCATGTCATGCCACTACAGCATTTTATCTTGATGCATGATAAAGGTGAAGTCTGGTACATACTCAAGAGGATGAGCATATACCACCCAGTATTGTTGAGGCACCTAGTCTGCCCTAGGCAAAGATAGGCTCCTATGAGAAGAAGATATTTTATGTTAATAAAATTATAGGCAGTGTGCAGTTAAGGTTTAATTGGATTATAATTCTAATTTTTGTTTTTGTAAAATTTTGACTCTTAGGGTTTGAATAACGAGGTTACTAAGTTTCACTCAATTTAGATAGTGCACATAAAACTAAAGTCCCCAACAACAGCACCAATGATGAGTGACAAGATACCCCTACGTCCAACCATATGAATCATAGGCATTCAAATGTGATCTAGTCAAATTCTATAGACTTTAATAACCATGTATGCTAGAGCTAAAGAGTGCATATGTGTTGTTCATTCATTGTCTTCCGAGTCCCACTTGTGAAATGCAATTGTATGGTTAAGTGTGACTAAGGCATAAGATTTTTATTATTTTGTGTTTTATTAATTTACTTGCCTAAAACAAGAATGAAAGTAAGAGTAATTAAGTGCTAAGTAAATTATGGTCTAATCTAGCCTAACACAAGTAACTGTTCCCACTTCTTGGACACATCCTGAACTTTGTGTAAACGCTGCTAGGTTGTCAAACACTAACTGTTTTTGAGCTACCAAGTGTCGCCGTATGTTTGAAGGGGTTGTGCTTGTGTATTTTAATTAGTTGCTTAATGAATCAAAATTAATTGCTAAATGAATAACATTAATGTAAACTAAATGAAATCATAATATATAAAAATGCATAAGAAAGAAAGTCTCAAGTGCTACAAGGTGAATCAAAGAGCTTGTCTTTATTGCCAACACAATGGTGTGTTCAGGTACATCAATGCTTCAATAAAGATTCGATCACACTTAGATCTTCTACTGCGGGCACTTGGAAAATATTCTAACTCTCAAATGAACAAACTGCAAGAGTTTCACTACTTGATTGCCAAAACCTACTCTGAATCGTGCACCCGAGGGCTGTATTTATAGACTTGGGAATAACCCTTCGATATTGAATGCACAATATCACATCTTGGACCATGATATTGCATACCCAATATCATGTACCCAATATCGTAGCTGCTCTAATATCAGAGCATATGAAAAACATGATTCATCAACCATGGTATGAGGTAGTGAGGTGAAAAATGGAGTGACAGAATGGTTAAGAAAGAGATTACAAGATGAGAATTTAGATCATAGCTACATGATATCCTTTGTGGAATGTGTGATTAGGATGCTTCCAATACCAATCTGTTTTGAGTCTAGACCAAGTCCATATCATTGGTAGTGACTGCACATTGATGTGTTCCCTCTCTTCTACCATCATGAGTCTACAATAGCCACAAAGAAAAATTGTCACTCCTAGAAAAAGAAGAAAAGAAAAGAAGGAAGTAGTTAGAGATTATTAAGGAAGAGATATAGGCCTTGCTTAGAGGGGTGCCTTTAGGCATGGGTAACATGTCTTTTTAGCCTTATAACCAATGCTTGTATCCCAAGAGATCTTCAAAGAGGTGTGTTTTATTTTTTTCTTTTTTTCTTTTTTTCTTTTTTTGCAATGGAAGCCACACGTTACAAAGACATACTTCCTTTTATGACTTATAGGAGATGTGATGATATGTTCCATGAGGAGTGATAAGACTCAAGATGGAAGTTAAGAAGAGAAATCAACAAATCTCCTTGAGGCTAGACCCTTTCCCATTTCCACTTGGTCATTTCTTGGGTTTTTGAGTAACAAGATCACATGTTACTTTTTAGTTTTCATATGAAAGAACCATTGTGATACCATGATACAAATCTCCTTATAAGATAGATGGAATGGGTAGACATCGTGAGATCACTACTTGGTACCTTAGAAATATGATAACTCATTATTAGAGAGCATAATCCAAAGAGAAAGTTGGCCTATGTAGAGAGTTACAATCTTGATAGTTACATTTAGTCATCATAAAAATTCACAATGGCAAATAAAAAAAAATCTATATTGTAAGAAAAAGGAGGAACAAGATGAAGTAAAAAGGGAATGCAAAGGTAAAGTCAAGTAAAAGTAAAAGTAAAGTAGAATGTATAAAACAAATATTAAAGGATAAAGAAAATGGAAAATGTATGAAGAATGATGTAAAATAAAAAAAGAAGAAAAATTTTCTTCCTCTCCAAGGTATTTAGGGTAGATGGGCTTCTTCCCCATGACTAAATTGGAAGGAGGAGATTTGAAAAATGGAGTGAGCTTGTTCTTAGGTTAAGGTGTTACGGTTGTGGTTGGTTACTTGAAAGTATGAAAAGGATTTCAATTATTGGATATTGACTAGCATGTAATTTTGGGGGCTTGTTGCATGGTAAATAGAAATATCCCTAGAAGGAAAGTTGAGTGTACAATGTATGCTCCTTTCCATAATGTCTAGAATTTAGTTTATTGCAACACATGCATGAAATTCTAATAGAGAACCTTGTGTTCTAGTTTGAATTCAACATTTCATATATGGACATCATGTCATTGTTTGTTGTATGGCCTGTGTACTTCATTCATCATAAGAACTACTGTTGAGGATCATCAATCTTTCTTTTTGTGCTAAGTTAATGTCTAGTTCAAGCTCACATGTAGTTCTAAGTGTATGGAGTTTAGTTTGAATTGGAAGTTTAGGTAATTTTTTGTGTACTAACTTGTAAGGAGCATAGCTTATAGGAAGTTTCCATGTTAAGTAATATGTCCATAGGGAATCATTGAGTTTGGTACTCCAATCTTTCCTATATCTACCGATGGTCCTTGTTAGGATTTTGGTGATCTTCCTATTGGTTACCTCAACTTGATTTCTAGCTTGGGGATGATAGGATATTGTAAGTTTATGTTCCACCCTTAGGTGGTGCATTAACTTACGAAAGGTAACACTAGTGAAATAGGTTTCATTATTAGAAATTAGTGTCCTAGGCATGTCAAACCTATTTACCACTTGTTGCTAAAAGAATCAAGTTGTAGTGGGAGAGGTACAATTGGTAATAGCTACAGTTTCAGCACATTTAGTACAATAGTCAACAACAACAATAATGTAAGACTTCCTGTTGGACATGGGAGTGATGGGTCCCCTGAAATTAATTCTCCAAAGGTTGAAAGGCTCTAGTGGTTGGATCTATTATTGAAGACATTCTATCCTAGTTGTTATCCCTCTATCTTGTTGACATCGCTCACATGAATGAGTGAAATGCTAGGCATCCCTAAATATCATAGGCCAGAAATATCCTACCATTAGGATTTTTATGATCATTCTCCTTCATGCATACTGATCCCCACAAGGGCCCGCATGAGCATCTTGGAGGACTCTTAGTTGATCTATATCAAATATACACCATCATACTAGGCCATCAATGTAAATTTTGTAGAGGCTACCATTTATTTCTAGGTAGTGTTTAACCTAGTAGAGGAATTGTTGCTTCCTCCTATGGTCTCATTCTGTAGCAGTCTCCTATATGAGTAGATAGGAAAGAAGTTCATCATACCAGTTTGTAATCCTTAGTGCTTGAACTTTAGTAAAGAGAAGCTCATCTTTAAATTGATCAAACAAGGACTCTTCATTAGCCTTGTTATCCTATCTTAACATAGATAGATGATCGAAAACTACATTTTTGGGTTCCTTTCTATCCACCATTTTTAGATCAAACTCTTGCAAGATCACCAACCACCATATAACATGGGGGCTTACTATTGGCATGTTCATTAGAAAATGAGTTGCACTATGATTAGTGTGTACAAAAATGAAGTATTCAAGCTCATAGTGTCTAAATTTCTCAAGAGCATACACCACGATCATTAGTTTCTTTTCTATAATGATGTAATTAAGATGTCCTCCCATAATGATCTTGTTGCATAATGAATGTAACATGGAAGTTTCTGATCATTCATTTATGTAAGCACTAATTCCAATGCATAGTTGGATGCATCTATCATGATATGAAAATATTTGGACTAAACAAGTGCATGTAGAATTAGTGTTTCTATGAGCTTCTACTTCAAGTGTTGGAATGATTATTTGTACTCCTTGGTCCATTAAAATTTTTCATCCTTCTTAATAAGCTCAACAAGTAGCCTAGTGATTTTTGAAAAAGTTTTTAATGAAATGTTTATAGTAACTAGTATGTCCAAGGAATGACCTTACATCTTTAATTATTTGAGGTTGTCTAGTAATTCCTTGGATGGCCCTTACCTTTTTAGGATTCACTTTAATACCTTTTTCTAAAATTTTTTGTCTCAAGACAATGCCCTCCTAGACCATGAAATGGCTTTTCTATCAATTGAGCCATAGGTTTGTTTCCATAGATCATTTTAGTACTTGTTCAAGAAAGTTCATTGCTTTTTCTAAATTAGCACCATAGGTGGTGAAGTCATCCATGAAGACTTCCTTAACACTACAAATTTAATTCTAAAAGATACTAAGGACTAGGCATTGGAGGGTTGCATAGGCCAAAGGACATCTTTTTGTATGCAAAAGTCCCTTAAGGATTTGTGAAGCTTGTTTTGGCCTAGTCTTCTAAAGTGATTTGGATCTAATTATAACCATTATACCCATCAAAAAAAGTATAAATAGGTATGCATTACATTCAACTCCTTAGGTGCCTAAGGACATTTTTAGATGTGGTTATACAACGACATTAAGGGTTGGAGCTTGCTTTGAGGAGGATCCACTTGTATACCTGTTATATCTTATACTTGCCAAGAAATTCCACATCATCTTTGAAACACCGTGGAAATTGTGAATCGACCTCAAGTGAAGATTCACGATTTAGGCAAACGTTCGTGATAGAATTCCAGAAGGTAGAACAAGGCAAAGCAAGGTGAAATGGCACCCGGCATCAAGTCTCCAAGTTCCTTACAGATTTCAATTTTACTATACTTTCTGTCTTTATGCTACATTACGCAACTTAGCATAATGACTCTTAGTGTAATTCTGCTTAACATAGTCTAACATCAGAAGGTAACTTCAATAGATTTGGTGAAGCTTAAGGCCTAAGCAGCATAATATGCGACTTTTCGCATATTCTGCTAAGTCTTTTGTCCAGGGTCGGATTTATGCTCTCTTACGCAAAGCATGCGTAATGAGCTTCAAAAAGGTCAAAGGCAGAGTCCAAGGAGGCATAACAGATCGGCTCCTTTCTTTTTGCAGATTGATCGCCTTACGCTCGTTACTCTACGCAGCGTACGTCAGCGTAATTTATCATCAAGTTGATCATTGTTTACGCTTCACTACGCTTGGCGGGGTAAATGAGCATAAAACAGCTTGAGTCCATTATTTTCATGCTTTGTTATGCTCTTGCACGCGACGCAACGTAAACGAGCGTAATGTAGCCCAAGATCAGCTAGGACAATGCCAGATGCACATCTGTTATTCATACACACAATACGCGGATGAGCATATTGTGCGTAATCACGAGTTTCAACATAAAGATGGTCAAGTCAATGGTGTTTTGCAAGTTCGAGACACGTGTCATCAAGGCCGTGCCCTTTCCACATGTTGTGGAACTTATAAATACTCCAGTTGGTGAAGAGAAAAGGGGGCGGCTGGCATATTCAACTTTTGGCAGTTATCATCCTTGAGCAGAAACAAGAGACATTTTTCAAGCATTGGCAGTAGGAGTGATCATACCTTTTGGCGAAAATACAGTTCTCCCATCGGTGATCCTTGGCAATTTTGAGCAGAGACTACCCAAAGCAAAGAAGATAGATCAGAGATCGAGAGATCATCTGGTGCGGTTGGCAAGATCTATTGATCAGACACAGTTGATTGATAGACATCTGAGCTTGACCTTCCTTGCACTCCGTCTTTGGCTTACAAGGTAGACCGAGCTCCATTCTGCACTCCTTGTTAAACAGTTTTTCTTATTATTTTGTGTATGTTTCGCACAAGATAATCGGAGTCTTCCCATTGTAATTTTGTATACAAAATACTCATTTTTTCGGGTCAAAGTATAGATCTTGAAATCACGCATTTCTCTTAAATCTGATTCCCTTTGTCGTGTTAACGTTGTCATTATTGCAATTTATCTACATCGTTTTCCTCTCCTTTTGCAATTTATCAAATCAAATCATTCCACGAAACACCTATAATCTTCGTCGATTTATTAATTAAGTAAGTCCTTGTCTGATCGACAAGACCATTCAGGGCACTGCGGATTCGTTTTCTCCAGCACAGCCCTTGCACGGATCCGTGGTTAAAACTGTGTACATGGATTTTATTTGGTATTTTCCAGCTACCGACATTTTTCGTTGTTACAGTTTTCTGGCACTAGAAGGAGGGCCTAGGCTCCAATTCGTATTTTTACGGGTAGCCCTATAAGCGATCTGTACTCGCGTTTCCAAAACTTAAACGTAATACCTCTAGGGAAGTTTACAAAAATCGTGCGGTGTAGATCGGTCACAGTAACGATTCCTTGGAATCCTACAGGGTAGAAAGCCTAATCGCGATCTTCTTTGTCCATCGCTTTTTAGATCCAGTCATTTATTGCCATTAATCTACTTGACCAATGGATTCTGCATACACCACCACAGCCGCAATGACCACAACTGACTCGGGTGCCACATCTGTGAATCCCATCATCCTCACCGGACCAGCTTCTGGTGTTATAGGACCTCAGCGACCATCGCGTCGGTCATTGAGACTGCAGGGCAAAGATCCCGTATTTACCGTCATGACCCCTGAGGAATATAACTTCATCTGCGTCAAGATCCAGGCAAAGCTTGCCCTTAGCTGAGCCGAAATCGAGGCGAAATGAAATTTTGAGCTAATTCACCGAGGGGGTCAGGATTTTACCCCTACCGCCTACAACATCATTCCTCTGACAGAACATTACCATGAAATCATAACACAATTGGTCATGGCTAGGAGTCAGGCTACACGGTCTATGCTAGAACCTCAGAATGGGGAGGAAGAAGATGATGAATTCGCAGCTCAATCTGAACATTCATATCACACTCTTAGTCCCCATACCTACATAAATCCCCTATTTGCTCTTACAGGAGAAGCCTCCCCTCTTAATCTAGCCATGACCATCCAAACTCACATTCCTGCCATCCCGCAAGTCACTACGTAGTCATCTGGGCTGCAAGTGCAAATACCCCAAAATAACATGGGGGCGGTCTCGTCACCGCGCATAATTAGCAGTCCGTCGGTGGTCCCAGCATCCACCATGCCCCATTTCATCCCTTAGATCCAACCCCATGCCATACCTACAACTTGCCCGGTGCAAAATCTAGCACAAACTTTATCGTTCCCGCCCCCTCCAAGCCAACAGATCACAGCCGTCGTTCAGCCACAGACATCCGTCCAATAGCCCACCGCGCGTCAGTGGATCATCCCCATGGCACAACATAACCAGTATGCGGTATATGGCGTGCAACCCTCAGTTGCACTCGCAACGCATATTCCGTAGATGGTCCCACAATATCCTTATCCCTATCCCGTGCAGCCGGCGGCAGCTAATCTCTCTGCTCAACCCGATGGGTGGTGGTCTTCGCAGGCAGCTTCATCTACGGGGATCTCCACTGCACCACCTGCCAGTCAAGCCATTCCTCCATTTCCACTCCCTAGCACTGCTCTCCCAGTTCAACCCCCTATTCCTCCTGCGCAAACATCTTCATCAACAGGCTTAGATCAAGCTTTCTTACTCATTCAGACCCTCACTGAGGAGGTTAGATGCCTTAAGGCCGCTGGCTCAGACACTATACAGATCATGGATTTCTATCAAGATGATCCTATTAGTCCAGCAGTCCCCATGCTGTCGTTGCCAGTGGGGATGTCCTTACCCCATTTCACTAAATATAATGGGGAGGGAGATCCCAATGCTCACCTGGTTACCTTCAGATCCGAATCCTTGTTGTTACAGCAGTGGCCTCACACAATCATCCGTGTCTTTGCGATGTCTCTGGTAGGGAAAGCTTTAGATTGGTATCGAGCCCTCCCTCGCTCTTCCATCTCAACCTTGGAAGAGCTCCTAACACAGTTCGTGACTCGCTTTAAATACAACCTAAAGCCGGAGGTCACATTAGATCAGCTTATGGGAGTGAAACAAGACCCGCTCGAACCAGTCCAAAAGTTCATACAGCGATGGAGTGCTACTTTGAATGAAATCCGTGAGCCAATCGCGGAGGCCCATTTACTGGCCATCTTCAAGGGAGCAGTCAATGACTTCATCAAGTCTAAGTTGTACTACCTCTCCCCTAGCTCCTTACATCAGGCCTTCGCCCAGACTAAAAGCATCCAAGATGTTGCGAAGGCTAGCAAAGACGCTAACAACAAGGGCAAGGATAAAGGTAAAACAACAACAACGATGGTAGTTGCACTGGCTAAAGGCGCTAAGAACAAAAATAAGAAGGCACCTACGGCATCACCCGAGACCACGACTAGTGCGAGCAGCACCAGCCAAGACACATCTGCCACTGAAAAGCCCCCCAGCCAAAACCAAACTTTGAGCGTAAAGATCGCTCAAAGTATACAGCCCTGCCTGTAAAACATTCGGAACTGTTGAAATAATTATTAGGGGCAGGATACATTCAAACTAAGAAGGTATCCGAGGAAGCTCTGAAGCGTCACAAGCGTCATTGTGAACTGCTGAAGAATCCTTCTTTAGCCCTACCTGACGAACCACCAGTTCCGAGGTCTTTCAAGCTGGACTATTTCTGTGACTACCACCAGTTGTGTGGTCAGGACACAGATTACTGCTGGGCGTTGAAAGATGACATTCAACTCATGATCGATGATGGCTCTTTGAAACTAGACGGCAGTAGTCCAACACGTCCGGAAAACCACGCGTTGCATGTGTACAAGGATCCATTGAATGCAAACAACACACCCTACACAATCAACGTGGTGACTATGGACAGTGAAAGGAAGGTACCGCCAAAACAACCTTTTGTTTTATGCGTGCCTACCAATTCACCATGGGGGACAAGCTTTTCACCAGCAGCTAGTGGTGTCTTAAGGCCACCCTTCATCATTCGGGCGCCTTCTCCAGATTTAACTCAGCCTCCCAGTAACAATAAAGCCACGGCTATGTCCACGCCCACACCTAAGGCACCTTTCACTCTCAGGGTACCAAAATCACTGGTTGCCCCTTTTACGCAAGGGCAAGCCTCTAACACAAATCACCAACCATCACCTAATAAACAAAAGGAAGAGGATGCGTCTAGTAATGCTGCAAAAAATCACCTTATGCTAGACTTCACTAAGCCCAAGCCCCTGGCCTCTATACCTTCACCCGCACCTCATGGGCAGGACAAGGATGCAGAAACATAGCCACCTCCCTTCAGCAGGAAAAAGAACAACTCCCCGACTGACGCCGTTCCACCCAGGGAGATCCGTCTCTTAGGGCGAATGGAAGAAGATAGAGGGGACAAATAAGCCAGTAAAGAATGGGATCTTCTCGACGTGTTTATGCAGGTCAAATAGGCTCTGAAACAAAAAAAATAACACTAAGCCTCTATGACCTGCTCATGACGTCTCAAAAACACCGTGAGGCCATGGTCCGCATGCTGACATCCATACTTGTGGAGGAAAGCTTACCAACAAAGGAGGAAGTGATACACACTGTCATGTTTCCCTCTGACGCTGAGCGACCTAAACCTACCTCGTTGACCTTTCATGACGAATCCATCAAAGATGATCCTGAGAAAGGTCAAGTGACAACTGAACCCATGTTTATCACCATCCGGGTTGGTCAATATCGAATCCGGAGGGTGCACGTGGACGACGACGCAGCTACAAATGTCATTCCTTATCCCATCGTGGATAGGTTGGGTTTGGTCGACCAGATCAGTCCCACAATGATAACGTGCGTAAAGTCATTCAACGAAGCACGGGTTCAGGTAAAGGGGACGGTGCGCATCGAATTTGTGGCAGGGGATCAATTCCCAATGGACACTACATTCCTTGTCGTCGAGGAGATGCCCAGGTTCAACTTAATTCTAGGGAGGTCCTGGTTAGCCCAACTGAGGGAGGTTTCATCACCAATACACCAGGAAATACACCTACCTTACGTAGGGGGAGAGGTTGTAATACGCGATGACAAAACAACCCCCAGGACTGTCAACAATATCGAAGAAGAACGGGGTTAAGAGATAGAAACATCCAATGATCAGACCTATCCCCAAATCCCTGAACAAATCAAAACGAATGATGACAGTCTAGCCTAGGCCAACTTGCCATTTCAGGATGGTGGTATGGAAGAGTCAGGCAGCAAGTCTCCCTGCCCTTACGCATCGCTAAACATGAAGGCCATCAAGAAACAATTGCGAATTAGCGATTGATCTGAATGACATTTACGCGCATCGCTACGCTTCCACTAGTTTTCCGCTTACGCTTATCGAATTCGATTAACAGTTTTTTGTGTACATGTATTTACGCTTTCCTTCTATTACTCTATTTACATTCCTCATTTTTACGCAATTTACGCTCTTTGATTGCTATTAGTCACATTAGCTCAATTCCGCAGAAATGTACACTATCTATTATACTTCCAGACTTACGCAGATGGCCCGCAACGGCCTAAAACTAGTGATGGCCCGCAATGGCCTAAAACTAGTGACGACCTGCAATGGCCTTAAACTAGCAAAGGCTCGCAACGGCCTAAAACTAATTCCCTGGTATCTTACGCAAATGTTACACGATGGGCCGCGATGGCCTTAAACTAGCAATTCCATTTAACAACAACGTAACTTATTCAAAACCTTTAACAACTACACTTACGCGTTGCAAATAAAGACATAAAACTAAAATAAAATAAATAGCATTTAAAACCATACAGAAGATCTTAATGCCAGTCTTTTCAACATTCATATAACCATTATTCAATTCCAATCAATAAAATCATGTGTAAGTTACAGTTACGCATCCCCCTTGGTGCTTGTCACCCGTATCCCTTAGGTTAGGCTGCAAGCCTAATAATTCATCCTCAAGTGGGTCGTCCTTCTTAGAAGATATTGCTTCATGAGGAATGCCATCCCCACGAGGCCCTTGCTCCAACGTCGGCTCCACAAGAGGACGCTCTTTGCTATTACGCTCCTCTTCTTGTGCTGGTTCCTCACCCTGTTCGCCTTCTCCCTCTAATTCTTATACCTGTATACAGTAAATACATTAGCAAAGACTTGACACCATAATCAGAAAATTTAGATTCAATAATGTTTAAACTTATTCGCGACGGTCCTGCTTCCACAGCAAAGGGGAGCTTTTCTAAACCGACCCATAGGCACTGCATAATTTTATCTTCAGTTAATTCAGACCATACGCAATTCCCCAGAGCAGTTCCATCTTTCACTTTCCCCTTTTCCACACTAGTCCAGCGAGGCGGTTCAGGGAAGAAAGTAGGGACAGTAGTCTCGCCCCCAGGAAGAGTATTCTCTCTTTTCGGGGACGCACTTACTGTCACCTACTCCTGAAATTTCTCGAAAGCTTTGGATGCGCCAATGACATCAAGGAATACCCGCAAGGATTGAGCTTCGATGGCAAAATCACGGTAATGCTGACGATAAGCGAGACATTCTCACTTATACAAATGCTTGTGATCCTTTTCTTTCTGCCCCCACTCTTGCACGCTTGCGCAGAAATCCTTCTAGTCTTGGCTTTTCTGAGATAATAGCTCTATCTGCATCCGCTGCTCCACCAACACCCGACTGGTTTGCAGACTGTTCCTAACTGCAGTCCAGTAGCAGCAGTAGTCAATAACAACTGTGCGCCAGTCCTCCTCACCTGTTTCCCCCGCCTGCAGGAACTTGCATCGCGATTTTAAGTCTTCGACCTCTTTGGCCAGAGACTCCTTTTCCCTCTCTGACCTCTGCAACCTTTTCCAGAGCTCTTCATTAACATTTTTGCTCTCCCACAAGGAGCGAGTCAAGCGTAACGCACATTTACGCATCTCCTCATAAATGTTGCGTGGCATGACCGCCCCATTAGATGGAGGCTCCATTGTGTCCAAATCAATGGGCTCCGTTGGATCCCATCGAAGGCGAGCTCCTGATGGAAAACATTATCAATATAAATAAAACATTACCACTTTATGATAAAATAAGCCTATTACAGCTGTAACATACCAGCCTCAAGATCGACGCGCTCGAGACGCTCGATTATATCACTGACAACGCCTTCCATGAAGGCAAACTTGTCAGGAAATTCTCTCCACGCTCTACTCACAACGGCGGACGTGGATGCATCTTCTTCACCTGTAGCGTAATTTAGTTAAAATTTCTAATTACTAACAAAATCCCTTAAAATTTCTAACACACTCCATACCCCTGCCCATTACAGTGGGGAGTGCGTCAACATCTTCCGCCTCCTCCGTCTCCTCACGCACAAGAGTTTGTGCGTCGCTTATCCTAGCAGCTGGGGTCTCCTCTTGCCGAGCCGAAGGCTCTACAGTTTGAGCCGCCAAGCATTTCCCTCGCGAGGCATCGCCAGTGTAAGTGGGAATCACCTCGCCTACACTGTCAGTGCCTCGCACTCGAGACGCCACCAAATCCCTGGTCGTTATAGATAGAGATCCGCCAATCCCCTCTGGAGGATCCTATCCTTGGGTAGTGCCGAAAATGTTGGTAATCCAAGGCTTGGATAGCTGGTCTCGGTCTTGCTACACCCAGACCCCATTCCTTTGCATAACCAAAAATTTGGTAAAACGCCGAAGGCAAGCTATGAAGAAGGCGAAATGCACGTTGAAATGAGAATCAAGCTTCTGGCGAAGCCTGATCATTTTAGTGCGTAACCCCTCAGCAAAGTAGCTTGCCCAGTCAAACTGGGTCCCTTCCTCCATAACCTCCTGCATGATACGGGTCTGTTCTATGGTAAAGAACCTCCCCTGCGAGAGTGTCTTGGGGAAAGCTTGGGCCCAGAACAGGGGATAAATCGTCTTGGCGATCTCTAGTTTGATCTTCTCACAAGGGATCCCCTTAGCCTCCTTCTTGGCCCCTAACCACTCCTCCAGCCACTCTTGACAGGAGAGGCTCCTCTTCGCCTTTTCCTCTATGGGAAGGCCATCAGAGGGGACGCCGAAAAGGTCTACAAAAAGTTGAGCATCAATATCAAAATTTACACGTACGTGATGCACGTGCGTGCAAAAGCGCTCAGCCCTTTCACTGAAGGAGTTGACCAGGGTTAACATTTTACTGGCAGGGACATCAGGGTTACGGCCAAAAATAAGTGCATTAGCCTCGCTTCCCGCAACTTGGTAACCAACGCAACCGGGGCCGCAGCATGGCCGAGCCAACGTTGTGCTTCCTTGATGTCGTCGTAGCGAAAGAGGAGGGTATTCGCCTCGCGGCCGGAAATTGTAAGGGTAATCTCCTGGGATTCCCTGACTGAACAATGCAAGACACATGTCCAAAAACACTATTGCGCAACATTCACGATTCACAATTACGCTATGCAACCATAGAATATACAGTAACTTTACCAGGTCCAAATGGCAAAGGAAATGAAGGAAGTTTCCTTTGCACGTTTGCAGCGTCAAGGGGCGGATCCAAAGCTCATTCTTCATGTAACCACCCGAGATTCTGGCAATTCTGGAAAGCATCAGCATAATGGGTGGGGTACTCATGAATGTCGAACCCAGTCTGCCCCATCACACCAGCGCGTACATTGCTAGTCGAGGTAAACGCCTTTATTGTCGTTTCGGTCCAAGTTAATGTATCATTATCACCTACTAACTTGTTCTCATGGATAAAAAACCTGTACCATACCACATATGCTTATCTTACGCTTTACAACACCCAGACAATAGACATATAATGACAATACCGCCAATAAAACCACTTACCCCCCTAAATAATACACTGTGCCTGGTGGGTTCTGGAAGTAAGTCAAGACATGACAGGCCACGAACAAAGTGTTGTATGTGTGGTAACAGCTAAACTGAGCCATTTCCCAAATCCAACTTAAGCACCTCAACCCTCTGGTGCTAAGTTCGCGGTCCTGGGGACGACCAGTGTCGATAGCCCCGTCTGTTAAGAAAGCCAGAATTCCCTCCATAGAACCCACTAACAGGTGTTTCAAAATGGCGCCAGCAATATCTCCCGACAGGTGTGACCATACAATAATGCTGTAGTTACGCAGTAAAAACTGCAGAAACTCCAGCGCACCCTTTCGGAACCATATGGCCCTCCCATGCAACCGAGTCTGAGGGGAAGGAACATTACGTACGATCGGGTTTATACAACATAAAACCCCGACTATGTCTAAGACGATTAAGATGGGTTTTAACATGATACTGTACAAAGAAAATAATAAACACATCAATGTCTAAATTCAGATTTACATGCTTAAAATACAGAAAATCTACAGATTACGCTTAGCTATTCATGCCGAAATCGCCTAAACGCTTGCAACAGTACAAGGTTTGTCCCTGACAACGGCGATAGACGCAATCCTAGTGTATAAACCCTCATGTTAACACGAGGTCTATAATCTAAAATTTTAATTTACCTAGACGACGCTACAAGAATAAACACTGCAAAAGTAACACAAATAAGCAAAGGATGGCCTACCGATTCAAAGGCGTAGGGTCTCTCACTTCGACCACTACCTGCGAAACACGCTACAGGTTCCCTTGCACCTCGTCAATCTTGGCCAATTTCACGTTCTTCCCTCTCACTTTAGACGCCATTGTTATAGTTCTAACACCTTAACACTTTCGCACCTTTACGCCTTTACAAATGACGCACTCCAATCTTCTGCTCCTCCTCCTTTCTCTCTGTAACAACTAAGAATTTAAATTCGCGATGGCAAACAACCTGTTCTAAATAAAAACTGCTTACTTATATGCAAAATTTAATCGACTTAATACCTGATTTCAGCGAGACTTGCCCAAATGCTAGTGTCAGTATGAGCTGGAACCCGAGGATCAAGGCATTAATTGCGTCAGATATCGCATGCATTACGGTCCAAAACGACCCTAAACTACTGTATCTTATTTCCTCGTAATCAGGTCTCATTAATTATAGGCTATTTGCAAAATTTAAAATTCAGTTAGCCTTACGCTCAGTAACGTCACGTCACGTCCTGTACACTAAACTAAGCGTTATTCATTAAACACTTATCGCATCAAACTTAGTATCTTTCTAATTACTCTTGTATTTGACAATTTTGTAGGATAATTGACAGATGGACGAAATTTTATCTGCACCGCTAGTTTTAACAAGCTTACACGGTGAAATCATTAGACAGCTTGATCCCACACTAATAGAAACTAACCTAGCCCTTAATGACGCAATCATAGCCACGTCAGAAACATCTCCAGATTGGCCAGAGCAATCGACGCGCACGCTAGATCTGGAAGCTGGAGATATAACCAAAGATCCACTCAACAAGGTCTCTGTGGTTACGCATAGGGGTGAGACTAAAACTCTCAAGGTTAGTTCTCTACTAGACCAAAAGGCACATGATGCTATAAAACAGGTCCTCCAGAATAATATCACGGTGTTTTCATGGTCATACGTGGATATGCCGAGACTAGACCCAAGATTAATTCAACACAACATAATCCTAGATCCCCATATCAAAGCCGTCAGACAGAAAGCACGAAAGATCAAGCTAGAAGTCGCGCTAGCAGTACTTGATGAAATCACTAAACTGTACCAGGCTGGTTTTATTCGCATAGTTGATTACTCAGATTGGGTATCTAACATTGTNCCTTTTGTTACACCATGATGCCTTTTGGCTTAAAAAATGCTGGAGCGACGTATCAACGAGCCATGACGTACATCTTTAGCGATTACCTCATAGGGAGACTGAATGATTATGTTGACGATATAGCTGTTAAGTCTCTAAAGTCAGAAGATCATTCAGAGGATCTGGAGTTAGTCCTCAAAAGATGCTCTAAATATGACCTCCGACTCAACCCAAAAAAGTGTGTGTTCGGAGCCAAAACCGGACGTATGCTGGGTTTTGTGGTATCAAAAATTGGCATACGCGTGGATCCTGACAAAGTCAAGGCCATTGTTGAACTGACACCCCCTACAAGTCTTAAGCAATTACACGGATTGCAAGGGAGGTTACAGTTTATCAGGCGGTTCATCTCGAGATTAACCAACAAGTTACACCCTATGCAACATTTGCTAAAAAAGGGGGTCAATTTCGAATGGACGGACGATTGTCAGCATGCGTTTGACAGCTTGAAGTAAGAGCTTCAATGCTTGCCAATAGTTTTCCTGCTGCAAAGAGATCAACCATTTTATATCTACCTCGCAACTTCAGATGTAGCCTTAGCTGCATTCCTCTGTCAAAGGAGAGATGATGGGTTGGAAGTACCCATCTACTACTTGAGTCATGCTCTATGTGCGTATGAAACGAGGTACAACGAAGTAGAGCGTAACTGCTTAGCATTAGTATTTACGCTCAAGAAGTGTAGGCATTATCTTTTCCGTAACCAAGTCAACATCATCTGTAAAAATAATATTCTTAGGGCCATTACGCATAACTTATACGAAAGTAGCAAAATAGCTCATTGGAAGACTATCACGGCAGAATTCGATCTGCATTACATTGGCCAATCTTCTATGAAAGGCCAAGCGATAGCTGACCAATTAATAACATCACCTATTGATAGTCAGGCAACCATAGAGCCTGAATTTCCGGATAAACATGTACATAGCTTAAGCCCTGTCCTGACAGACCCCGAAGCAACGTTATACTTCGACGGAGCTTCAACCGTTATAGGTGGTAGTGCTATCACAGTTATTACGCTATCACCTAAGGATGTGCGTCTTCACGCTTATCGCTTGACCTTCCCCTGTACGAACAGCGAACTCGATGTTCGACACCTGGCAATTAGGGGTGATTCGATGCTCGTCATCAATCGGATCACAGGAGTCTACGCCTGCAAGGCTGCACATTTACAGCCCTACTGCGATATGGCTAAAGATCTTCTGAAGCGGTTCACGACCATCGATGTCCAACACATGTCATGAACTGATAACACACTAGCCGATGCACTGGCTACACCTGGCAATTAGTAGTCAATAGCAATAGCAATAGCAAGAACAACAACAACAACAAGTTCCACTACTATCACCATAGGATTATAAGCCACCCATGAGTCATCTGTAACAAATTGTAAAGATTATCAATTGGGTACTGTATGAGGAGGCCCCACCTCTACATAGTTATTGATAGTATCATTCAACCCACAATTTCCATAGATCTTGCAAGTGGATAGATATTGTTGCAATCAGGAGGAGAGGCCTAATGATCACAATAGATTTCTTGAAACATCGCATTATTCCAAGTGGTGCTTGAAATAAGAGAAGGAGTCATAGTTATGGTTATGCAACACCAGGATGCAGTAAGAGATGTAGAAGAAATCATGGATCACATTAAGGAATCATTTAAAGTACTTGTTATGCCACTAGTGGATCTAACTAGATTTAGGGATGCCCAAATGTTAGCTGGTGTCTCAATGATTCCTACTAATCATAAGGATGTGCTAGATAGACTATTATAGATCAAATAGGTGATGATAACTCTTTTTGACATTCCAAGTGATGTCACTATAGTGTAGCTGAAACTGATCATAACTAAAGGTAAGCTAGTCATGGTAGAGACTAGGGTAGAGCATGCAAAGAATGAACTTCTTAGACTACAAGAAGAGCCTGTGACCTTAAGGGCTAAATGCAAAAGTCCAACACAATATGTTGTGCCTTACCAACTAGGGCAATTTAGAATAGAACAAATGAATCGCCTAATAGAGCAGAATAAGTAGATGAAACATGAGAAGGAGAAAGCAATGTGGAATGCCTTTGTAGTAGAAGTGTAGATATATGCACATGCCAAGGTACTCCCCACAACACAAGAAGAGAATAAACAACTCACTACAGACAACACTAGGTTGACCAATATTGAGAAGTAGAAGAATATCTTGGAGGAGAGCATCTAGCAGTTAAGAGAATAATTGATGAGGATCAAATAAGATATGAGCTACTTAGCAAGAGAAAATAGAATCCTCTCAATGAAGGAGGTACATGCAATTAGTTAGAAATCAGATATTGAGATAAGTGCATGGTAGAATGAAGCTAAGAAGCATGAAAGGCTTAAGAAACACTTCTGTGATTTGGTGGGGATGTATAAGAAAATCAATGAGAAGGAGATCTAGTTGGCGAAGGCCCAAATCAATTCCATATTAGCACAAAATCTAGACCAACAATTGATCTTGGATAGTTATGCTCATGTCAACCAAGTGAAAGTCAAAAACAAAGACCTATAGACAGTAGATCAGAAAGAATACATGGGGTTAGCTAACCTTTGTTCTACTAACTTGGCCATGTTGATAGTAGGCAAGCCCCAAAATGATCTTGAACAATAAGTAGTAGCCACATATGCATTGTACAAAAAAGAGTTTACAAATCAAAAAGATGCTTTTCAAAGACTTCAAGTGGCAAACTCTAAACAAGAAGTAGTTAAGGCTAGCTACTAAGGGTAAAAAGATGTTGTAGTGAACTTGGTCCAAAGATTGTCTAACTATCACAAGTTATGAGCTAAGGCCAGAGCATTTAAAGAAGAGAGAAGGTAGTTTACAACATGGTCTATCTAGCCAATCAAATGTTTTAGCAGCTATTATGTCCATGGGATGTACTAGCTCCATCACACATTACACAACAAGCATGAATAATGCATGACCTTATAATGAAGGAGGAGAAACTTCAAGCACTTGTAAACAAATACAAATTCTAGATGCTTGACGACAAAGGAAAGTAACCAATGGAGAAGCCACCACCACCAAGAACTACATAGGCTACATCAAGCTTCATCAAAATTTGTTTTTGTCAAAGTTGTCTTGTCATGTATTGTGTCAATTTTGTAAAACACCACTACAACATTTAGTGTCATGTAAATCTACCTCCCAAATTGATAAGAAACTGTATTCTCATTTTGTTTTAACTTGACGATGAATTTTCGGTCAATCATGGAGGTATATAATGAAACCAAATTTTGAAGGACTATAGTATCAGATATATGATATTGTAGCTCCAATATTATAGCACTAGCTATGTCATTGTATATGTGATATTGCAAGATGCATGCTAGACTATAAATATAGCACTTAGATGCATGGATCCACAATAGATTTCATTCAAGAGTAGCAAAAGCCTTTTAGTTTGTTTTCATGAATTTAGTCTTTAGCACTTAGAAATGTATGCCCACAATGTGGTGTTGAGTGATTGTACAGTGTCTTTATTCAAGTGAATTATACTTGGCCCTAGTTCATGATCAACAATAAAGATTGAGATTGCTTATTATCATCGCAACATCCACTTAGTTTTCTTTCTATTTACTTAGACTAATTGTTCCTATTTTCCTTAGTTAATTGTTTACTTTACTAGTGCTTTATTTTACATGTTGAAGTAAGTAGTATGAATACAACTGATTTCAAGTGCTAATTGTAGTTATCTGGTAACCTAGTAATGTTATCACATGGTATGCCCAGTAGTGGTACACTTTGTAATCCTAGTGATGAGTACGTGAGTCCAAGGCTTGTGTGGAAGATCGGGAACATATATCCATCACTATAGGATAGAATAGATTCATTTACTACTTTCCTTAGAATTAGAAGCTATTTTCACATTACCATATTTGCTAGGAGAAATGGGCTATCAACATCAACATATCGTATGTCTTACTATTAGCTAAATCATACACATAGACTATACTAGCTCCACATGGGAAGATTGGTTTCAAACATAAACAAATTACTAGCATATTCACATTGCCTCATCCATGAATTATGACATGGTTGCACATGAACACCTATGACTTGTATGGTTGGGGGTTGGATTACTCCATCACTCATCAACAACCTATTTCATCTTTGGAATTAACCTTTTTTGTGGTTGCCTCTTAGGTTTGATAGTGGAGTCTATGTAGATCCAATTTTAGCATATCCATAGATTTATTCCTATTATCTCATCATATGATCAAGCAAAGACTATTGGCCACTTATTAACTACCTTCAACAACTTTTCCTTATATTATTTGGTGAGTTAGGCTTTTATGATTACTGGCTTCCCATTATCTAAGAATACATACTCTAAAGATGTCAGTAAGGATTTCAATTCCAAGGGCTTCTATTCAAAAGTGTTAGGGATTTCCAACTCTCTTCAATCTATCTCTAATTCTTTCTTGTACTCTTCTTTGAATAGTTGGCTCTAGATGTGCTCCATCTTATCCATGTTATATATATATATATATATATATATGCATTTCTAGGAATCTCTACTTGGTTTAGGCACATTGTGAAATTGAAGCTATCGTATGTACCTTTTTTGTGGCTACAGTGTATAGGCACCTTTGAATCCTGGTGATTTCGACATACATCTTTCATGCTATAATAGACGTGCTTTTGATTACCCATATTTTCTACATGCAATTACACCTTTTGTCATTGTATGTGATGAATCGAATCCTCTTCTTCTCAATCTTTGCAAATTCATTTTTCTTGGAGATTTCCAATGAGAGATCTTTGATTCTTGACTTAGCATCAATTGTACTTAGCCAAACTCTCCCCATAATGATTTGGAAGCCCCTCTTTTTAGTTTTCCACATAGATTACTAAGAAGTCTATGAGATATGATTATCCACTAATAGTGGTCACAAGATCCTACACTAATTCCAATGGAATAGTAATGGATTGGCCTAGAAGCTCTAACCTAATATTACATTTCTTAAGTGGAGATAGGTTTGATGCTTATACATATCTTGGAAAATTAAGTTTACACTAGAACCTTATTGTAATAGAGTTTTGCATGGATCATCCCTTGCAATCTGCAAATAATCTAGAGGGATTCTAAGATTAGTTCTCTTCCTTCAAAGGTATCCTATTTTTATCCAATTTGTGACTGCATGAGTTAACATGATAATTTGAACATTTTGGGGTCTTGGTTTGAAGGTGAATTGGTAGATATTCCTTGGGCAATTTGAGAGAAATCCATAGCCATAGATGTTTATGATGGTTTTGGTGGACTATTAGGCTTGAAGAATGGTTTTTTCCTAGAGTTATGCTTGGAGCCACTTGAGTTATCATCCACTTGTAAATTTAAAACTCTTTTGACATTACATTACTGAGGTTGTAAAGGTATTTTTCCTTGCATGAATAGTGTAGATAATAAGGGTGTGTACTACTAACAGTAATGAGAAGTATATGTGGAAGGAGATTCATCATGTAGAGTGGTAGGTCTATGATATTTGGGGGAATAGGAATGATGAGAAGAAGTGTGGACTATGGAGCCACTTGGTGACAAAGGTTGTTGGACATAGTAGCCATATGGATCTAGTTGACGGTAAGGGTACTACTACCTTGGTGGTGGCATCCTCCATGACTATGTTTTTTTCAATTAATGATAGTAATCTAAGGTTGCAATAGTATTTTACTTGGATAGTTCAACTATTGGTGAAACTATTACCAATAGTTGCTTTGTAGATAAGGTAACCTCTTAGGTGGTTGTCTTCTAGCAAGCTTTGGATTCAAGGCATAGAAAAAAAATTCTTATAAGTATCATAGAATTAGGAAACATCCTTTAGGATGGTCATACTAGTAGATGAAATACCATTTACTATTTATGTTTGAATCTACAACCTCATCTACTACTAAAGCCTTACCTTTCTGATGATGGTAGTCCTTTACTGCACCCTTCTCATTCTCTTATCCTTGTTCTTATTCCCCTACTCTATTTTCTCCTCCATAATTGTAAGAGCAGTTTTGAACTTCTCATTCAATGGGCCCCATATCTTATCCACCGTGGCTGATATTTCCATGACAAATTTTTAAATCAGCAAGGTTTTTCTTTGTACAACCTTCTCTAATGGTGCTTTCTACTCTGGGTCATAGAGACGTACCTTCTTTTTACAGATGTAAGGATTTTTTTTGTACTCCGCTATACTTTGTTTCTTTTTAAACTTCCCTTCTTTCTTTACTACATGTTCAATGAGCCTTTGGGTCTTATTTCTAATAGTTTCCCTTAGGGTTTAAATCCCAAGAGTCTCTCTAGTTCTTTTTTGAGTCCATCTATTATATTGCAAAGATGCTTCTTTTGAGAGAACCCATGGCATGACTGTTGGTGTAATTGTGAATTGTACTTATATAAGGACACATCAAAAGATTCATGATTATCTTGTTTCCACTCTTGAATCTATTTCCTCAAACTGGACACCTTGGAGTATGTATAATGTTTGTCATTAAACAACTCCAATATTGTATTCCATCTATGAATAGATATTGGTTCCAAGGACTAATACCAAATTTTAGCTTTCTTTATGAGTATCCTAGGAAACAATTTGAGCTTATGCCTATTATTCTCTATGTTTTTCAAGGCACACGCATAATGAAAAGCTTGTAGATGATGCTACAGATTAATAGTGTAACCCCCCTCAAATTTAGGAATGTTGTTTATGTTAAGCTATTTGATCAAGCTATCCCTTTCATGCTTGGTGGGAATGTGAACTACCTTATGAATGTTGATCATGCTTCTTGTAGTAAGTAATGGTTCATCATAGTCATCATGTTCATCATGGCCATTATGATGGTCATTTCTCCTATGATGTGGCATGCTATGCCTTCTCTCTTAATGATGCTCCTCTTTTTATTATTGTTGTCTATGTTCCATTCTTCCATATCTAAGATGGGGTCTTCTATCATCTCCACCTTGGCTTCGATCATTTCCCCTTTGGTTTTGGTCATGTTTTCCCTCATCAAAGCTAGGCAATGAAGAGGATGATGAAGACAAAAAGCTATGACAGTTATGTTGGCTTGCTCTCCTTCTTTAGTCCCTTGGTTATTCTCTTTCTTGATGACTGGGAGCCTTGAGGTTCCCCTAGTTTTGGGTCTAACTCTCCCCTTGTCTTAGTTTCTTGCCAAGGTTGAATGTAACCATTGATGAGTTATGTTGTCCTCATCGAAGGGAGGATGACCTTGGCATTAAGATCACCTTGGTAGATATTTAGTGTCCTTCTTTTTTGACTACGATGTTAGTGTGACTGAAATGTTTTTATCCTTGGAGGCATCATCACAAGCCTTCATGAGTTTGTCTTTTCAAAGTTGGGCTTTCATTGGTTGGTAGTCTCTAGAGAGGTGATCTATCACTTAGTACTTTAGAGCTGATGGTTTGAGACCCAGCTTCATTAGTGCTACCATAAACATGGAGGTAATGATAAAGTTAGGTGATAACATAATGTTATCCTCCATATTTCTCCACCATAGCTATTCATCCTGGTGAAGGATGAAGGTGAAGTTTGAATAGTATAGATCCAGATGGATGTAAACAATCTTAAGTTGTTGTGGTACTTCATCTGTGTTTGTCCTTGTTCTATCATGTTATTTGGTAGGATCATCAATAGGTGGGGAATCAGCCTTGTCAGAAGAAGACATCTTTCAGTTTGTTTTTGTAGTATGCCTTGAATAAAACATTATTATTTTTCTAATAATGGTGTATAGTGTCCCTACAACAATATTATGTGATTTAATTATCTAAAACACTTAGAGTAAAAAAGCTAGAAACATTCCCAACAATGGTGTCAATGATGAGTGGTGAGTGTTCCCTACATCCAACCATACAAATCTCAAGTGTGTACACATGCTCTAATCAAATTTTTTGGATCCTACCTAAGTGGCTAAGGAGTGGCGAGGTACCCCTACACTCAACCATATGAATACGAGTGTTTCATGCACGATCCGGTTGAACTCCATAGATAGGCTAGTTGTGGTATCTAGATAGTTACTCGTTGATCGCAGTTCGTTGTCTTTCCACCTAAACTAGAATATGCTTTGTCACGTATGGTTTAGTCCAAAGTGAGGTGTATGATATGTTCCTAAACTAATGCTACTCCTGGAGGTGATGGAAAATAATCTTAGCTAAGCTAGGGGGAAAAGGGAGAGAGAGTTATGTTAAGAGGAAATAGGGGGAGAGAATCTAAACTAGCCTAAGTGTGATGAGCATTTGTTCCTTAATCATCTATACACATCTTGGACTTCATGCATAACTACCATTGGGATTGCCAAGCGCATGGCCTAGGTACGCTACTAGGATACCAAGTAGTCACACTTAAATGCTCGTGATTAAGTCATATTCATTCTGCGTTTAAGGAGTTTAGGGTGAAGAGATATTAACTACGAAAGTAATAAATAACAATAACAATTAAATAATTAAACTAAGTGAATGTTGCAATGATGAAGTAATCTCGATCTTTATTTTTGATCATGTGTGTGTCCAAGTACATCACACTCAGATAAAGGTGTCATACAATTATAATCATCACACTACGGGCATGCACTAAGAAATAATTCTAACTCTAAGAAGGAAAAACTACAAGAGTTTGGCTAAGGGACTAAGAACTAATGCCAAAAACAAGTGCGCCACCTCTTATTTATAGGCAATGAGACAGGTCCCAATATCAGATGTCCGATATCGCTTGGCAGGCCCTGATATTGCGTACCCGATATCGAGGCTCATCAGACCTAGTATCTTGTACTTGATATCAGGGGTTCAATAACAACACTTGGCAAACCATGATTCATCGATGGCTAATATCTTAGATAGTTAAATATGATGTTTCTAGTGATTGTCTTCTCAATCATCACTTGTGTTGGCTCTATTCGTATGGTTAAGTGTGATTGAGACATGAGATATTTATATTTTTGTTTTTTTTCTTATTAAATATTAAGGCAATAAGATGATGAAGTGATTAAAATATTAAATTCTAATTATCCATGAAACTAAGTGTGATCTAATCTATCCTAAGCATGAAGTATTCATCTCCATTTTCCATACCCATCCTGAACTTATACTAACACTGTTGGATTATCAACTGGTTGCTATTGGGCATACCAAGTGTCCATTGCTAGGACTACCAATCATTAGTATAACATGCTTGAAGTGGTCATACTTACACTGTTATGAAATAAATATTAGTTTTCTAAGTATTGGAAGATAAAAATGCAATTAAAGTAAAGTGTTTGGAAAAAAAAAAACTACATGCTGGTCCAAGTGCTGCAATGGAAGGAATTAATTTTGATTTTATTGCTATCATGCAGAAGTGTTTACGTACAACATGTACTTAAATAAAATTTTATTCAATCAACTTAATCCACATTGCAAGTACTTAGAAAGAATTTTAGCTAAGTTCTATGGAAACAAACTATAAGAGCTTTCCTATGCAAATGATTAAAGGTACCCTAAATGTGGATGGTATGTGCATTTATATAGGCTTATGAAGAATTAGCATCAACACATATGTGTCAATGCATCTAAGGATGTGTTGACCAGGATGCATCAACGTAGTTAACTAACTTGGATTTCATCAGGAAGGTAACTAAAGTTTATATGCAAATGAATTTACATGAGGAAGAACTTTGAAAGGATTATCAAAATGTCTTGATTTTGAACTGACACACTTCTCAGGCCTTATCTTCTTGGCATAATCCATCTTCAATGCCAACCTCAAATTCTAATGGCTTGTGCTTGCTATTAGCATACTTTTGCATATTTTGAATAAACGTTTCAAGATATAATCTAGCAAGTTAGATTCTATTAGTACAAGATCTCACAAACTCTTCTACAAAAGGATTTTAACCTTGAGGTTTCCAATATTTGAGGTATTGTTAATTACCTTCCTAAGGCTAGCTCAACTATAGAAAATCCTATGGTGGAAGATTTTTGAATGTTGTAATTGAATTGTACCAAGACTAATAATGTTACCTAGTTCCTTTGATCAAACTAAATGAAATGTTATTAAGTACTTTTCCAAAACTTGATTCACCCTCTTCATATGATCATTTGTCTAAGGATGAGAGCTTGAAGATCTTATAAACTCTTATGTTGAAGGATTTTGACCCTGACATGAGATTTGCAACAATTGAGATACTACTAGAAGATCACCCAAAGCATCTAACCACATGATTAAAGAATAAAGTTGTTGCATTTTCAATTGTGCAAGGAGTTGGACACAAAATGAATATGACATACTTTGAGAATTTATCCATAACTACAAGGATGTTGGAAAATCCCTACACTATTGGGGGGAGGGGGGCGATGGTGGAGAAGATTCACTATTGAAGCTTATTAAAACAATCATCCTAAGCTTATTGAAGCTTGAAGAATAGGGAAGGTGCTCATGCCTAAAGCCAAAGCTAAGGTCATTTGCATATCCTTGTGACAAAATTCACAAAGGATCATGGCTATGTAATTCAAAAGGAGTAATAATGATGGCTAAGATAGCATGAAATCGAAAAGGATTTTCATACTTCTTCAATTCCCATTTTGGAGGAAAACAACCTTTGAACCATCAAGAAAGCATGCTTTCTTACAATGGCAACCTTTTGCCTAATAAGATAATAAAATCATCACTTGAGTCACATATCGCTAGTAAATCATGTTGGGTAAATGTCTTGGGGTATATATATGTAGTCTTCTAGTTTTGGTTCCAATACCTCATATTTGTAATAATCTAATTTATTTATAATACTTCTATCATACATATAAGTATGGGCGCCACTAACCCCATACCCTAAAGTTACCTTTAAAGTAATTTTAAATCTAGTGTGTAACAAAGGGTGTTTTTCTTGGAAGTTTCATATCTTATTGTTTATGCTTATTATTTTTTGTTATGTAGAAGCAATCCTGCACTATTGATTTCCTTTATATTTATGAACTCAAGTTAGAAAAGCTATTAGTTATTATTGCAATTTGTTTATTATTTTGAAGTGTTGTATTCATTTTTCTTTAGAGAGAGTTTTCTTATTCTCTTTACAATAAATTCTTTAGGAATAAGTGAAAATTTGTTAGGGCACTTCTAAATGAAGACAAGGCCTTAGCCTTTTTCTAGCCTAGAGGGAAGGTTTTTCAAGATTGGTTGTAGAGATGGAAACATAAAAAGAGATCCTAAAACTGTTCAGTTTTCATTTTTATGTTTAAATTCTCTCATTTATGTTGATGATCTAATGTACTTTGAATTATTTTTATTATTTACAATTTTAAGTCCAACTTTCTTGTATTACATTGAAATTGAAATTGAAATTGAAGCTTTATTACATCTAAAGACCCATAGCATCTATTGAATAGATATTACATTTTTGTAAAAAATAAAGATAGACTTTGATTAAGCACCAATGGGGGCAATAAAAATAAAGCATACATGTTTTTTGTTGTAACATTATAACACTTTCAACTAGGTAGTCATAGCACAAATAAGAAACACAAGTAACTCATATTCAAGGGCTCTTGACCTAGACAACCTATAAATATGGTCTTTTTAAAGGAGTTAAATTCATCTTCCACTTTCAATTTTAAGATGATGCAAACTTAATCTAAACTTGTTGATAGCATTATGATACTTGATTGGAATAGCAATTAAGATATTGTGAGCTTTTGCATCTAGTTTATTAGATCTAATGTGATGTAAATAAAATTGTTTCTTGCCTTCTACAGTAGACCATATTTGTGTTAAAATGTTCTACTTGATTGGCTAGCAAATATGCTTAAAATTTTGTTGCATGTCCTCCCAAGAGATATTTCATTTTCTCAAGCATTGAATTCATTGAAAATACCAACCATGGTCTTGTGAATCCTAAAAAATTACTTTAGAATAGATTTGCAAGCTATGAGTGTATGTAATGAATTGGCATAAGGCTTCTACCTCTAAAGGTAATAAATCACATTTACATAATAACATTGAGTAAGGTGTTTACATCTTCACCTTTAAGTCATCAAGAAGAAAATTTTTTTGCACTCTTTCAATATCTTTCTAAAGATCAACATTTAGTTCATATTCCCAACTAGCATATCCATATAATACAATAGAATATATGATAGTTTGAATTTTTTTTAACTTTCCAAGCTTAGAGTCCTAAATCCTTGCACTTGCTTTTGAAAGTATCTCCTAGTGACATTTTCTATTTATTTAAGAAATCTAAGATATTTGAAGAAAAAACATAAATTGTTTTTGTTATACATTAAAAAAAATAACTCACTTCTATTTCAACAATGATCATCCAAATTTAATAATTAAATGTTTCAACAAAATCATGTTTTGCATGGGGATTATCTTTTACTAATGTTGAGCTTGTATTATTGCTTCCCAATTTTACCTATTGATCATTCTTTTAAAAAAATCATTATAGCCAAAATCATCTACAACAAACAATTTTTCCTTATCCAATAAGAATACTATTAACTCAAAGATTAAAACCTATATTGACAAGTGGACTATAGCTAATGGTAAAAATTCTCTAAGGTCAATCATGATGGACAACATGAAGAAAAATTTGGGCCATCATTTTCTATTGAATCTTCCTTTTCTACAAAAGTTGGTATTTTGCCAAAGCCTTCTATTACTACCTTGAATACTTTTGCTATTTTAAGTTCTAACATAGATATTGAAAGTGATGTAAATAATTAATTTTCCTCTCTTCATTTTTCAACGCATTATATGTAAGGTTGTACACTTTAGTAGATATCTTTAAATTTGGAAAGTTTTTTTTCTTTCTATGTTGTTTTTGTTAAGCATGGGAAGTACTCTAAATTTTTTTGCTTATTATTAATATTATTTTAAAGACATAAATATAAAATAGTAATCCCAATCATGTTCATAGGGGTGAATTTAGGTAGGTTTGGGGGTGGGGGAAGTGTGGTGGGGAGGGGATGTGGGGGCAGTGGGGTATGGAGGTGTGATGTTTGTTGGAACTTGAAATAATTGAAACAAAGGTAAGTCCTAAGAAATAATTGAAACATTGATATGTCCCAAGTTACATAGTTCAAATAGAACTTTATAATTCAACATTGTCCACTACTTAACTATATTAGCATATTGTTCTATACAAAGTAATAAGTTGATTCTCATTAATCATTATATTAATGAATAATCTTAGAAACAATATATACATCTTTTATTTTATTTTTTATTTTTTGGATTACACTACAACTAACTATTAGAGTCACCTATCATTAACTTTATGCCTCTTTTATGAATAATAATAATAATATACTTTAACTCAAGAGAGAAGCCTTTCTTTGTGGATTAGATCATGCAAGTTATGGGTATGATAACGAATTTCATATTGGCAAAATGTCTAGGAAGACCAAAAACTTTAAGTCACATGTAATTCACTTCTTATGAAAATGACAATATACTTTAACTCTGATAATTCAATTCTCATTTAGGTAAATATGACAATGAGGTATTAGCTTAGTGGTAAGACACTTGATTTGGAAGCTCAAGGTTATGGATTTGATTTTTGTGGACAATGCTTAGTTATATAAAGTTTTAATTAGACTATACACCTTGGAGTGTACCTATGTTTCACTTATTTCAGGTTTTGAACACCACTCATTGGGTTAAACATGTAGCTTGTGGGCTTTGGAAAGAGAACATTGAAGCAAAGTCAAATATCAAAGTTGCCATGGCATTAAAATCTTAAAGTATTTCTTTAAGGGAAAGAGAAAAAAAAAAAAACACTTTAACTTCAAACATTAACTCAAGTTTTCAAACCGCGAAGAAAATTACGCTCTTTATAGTAACTCAAGTTTTCAAACCCTTCAACTTCAAACAGTAACTCAAGTTTTCAAACCTTGCAATGCAGAAAACAACGAAGTTTTCACTTTTGCCACGCGACTTTAGGCATTGCACAATAGTTATGTTCTGCAAGTACATTGCTAGACGCAGACGCAGGTGATAATTGAATACCTAACGAACAAGCTGGGAGCTCCAAAATCTCCAATGATCAAACCCGGCAATTTTCCTGCTGCATATATGGGCCAACAGTAGTAGCATAAAACATTTTAGCAAACATCATTCAGAGTACTTCAGAGTAGTTGTTCTTCGTTGTTGTTTGGTTGATTTCTTTGTTTTGCTCCGTGTAGTAAAGTCTCCTCTGGCCTAGTAGCTTTTGCAGGGACATGGATTTTGTTACGTTTACAGTAATCGTAGACGACATTGTTTACCCGGATGGCCAAACTCGCATGGCTTGCCTCGGAGGTGGAGGTATCCCTTTCTTCTTACATTACTTGAATATCTGTTATATGTTGATCAATTTATTTGAATCCAAACTTTACTGGTCTCAAATGATTAAGCTTTTTTTGTTTTAGGACCATTAGAAGATCCGCTGGTAGCTGAATATACTTAGAACCTTGTTTTCTGGCCGGTTGTGACGTTTAGACTTCATAATAAATATGAAACTATTTCTGATTTTCATTTGGCTCGTTTAAACTGTTCGTGGGTGACTGTTTCATGCATTTGCATTAGCAGGTCCACAGACCGCATTTGGTGCAAAAATTTGGGCAGAAACTACGGATAGGTACGCTGTTTGTTTTCTGCCTTGGATGAGGAATAAACTAGGAATCAGCGTTTGAGATTCTGGTAATAGTTTGTTCATTATTGTCTTCTAGGTTGCTATGCTTTGAGGAACTTATTTTAATTATTTATATGGTGTAACTTAAGTGGTTAACTATCAATAATTGTCTTCAAGTTCAAAATTCAAATCTCCTGAATGGTATTGTTATACGCTTACTGTACAATTCCTTCAGAGTGTAAAATAGAGATGGGATCTACTGGGTCGTTTATTACCATTTTTTCCCGTTCTGGCTGTATGCACAGTCTCAGGGCATATTGTGCAATATTAAATATGCGGACTTTATAGTTCGGTGTTCATGGCTTGGATTGCATATTCATGCTGAGATCCTTAAAACTGTGAAACAGCAACTGCCAAAATTATGTACGGCAGGTCCAAAGGTCAACTTATGCTTATAACATAAAGTTTTGAATTTTGATTTTTAATAATTGATGTCTTGGTTACAAAATCTAGTAGACTTAGTAAGAACCGGAAGATGGGCAAAATGTAGTTAGCAAAGCAAAGTATAACGCATGTACTAACCTTTATGAAATAGAAACAAAAGGTGTGCCAAAGCAGATGCTCAAAATGTTCTAGTTAAAGGTTACAAAATGATGAGTTTCCTTATTAGCAACGTTAAATACATCAGAGTATACTGGAATGATTGATATAATTTATGCAAATGAAGTTAAGAAAGTCATTACAGAGATGACGAGGGCAAAGGGTTTTGGGCTGGATGATGTTTTTCAGAAGTATGGAAATGCATGGGCAACATAAGGACTATTTAGCTATCTTCATAAGATATTCAAAGAAAGAAAAACAGTTTATGAATGTGGAAGGAGACTTATGGTGTCATATTTACAAGATCAAAGAAGACAGTCAGAATTATTTCATTTTGGTCCTTCCTCCTTAGTCTCATGCATCTAGGATAGGAGGTGTAAAAAACATGTGATTCACAGAGATACAAATAGACATATTTCTGCATGTTTACTCCCAGACGACTTGATTCTTACCCAAGGGATAAATATCATGCCATTTCTTAGAGAATCATAGAATTTACTGGTTCACAAGAACTAAAATTTTGTCAGCCATAGGTATGGGATAGTGGAAGACAGCAAGGACAACAATTAATAATATGTGAAAAATCATTTTGGATTTATGCTAAGAAGGTACTATGGAAACCTCATTTGCAGTATGAGAAATGATTTTTCAATTATAATGAGACTTTAACAGAACTCTTCATTGGTTTCATATTTGACAAACTGAAAATGATTTTTTTTTTTGGGAAAAAGAAAACCTTACATCCATGTTGAAATACTTGTTATCTTTTGGATAAATTTTAGTTTCAACTAATTCATTTACAGAATTTGATAAATTGTTGTGGATGAATTATCAAAAGTTATCAAAGATGGCAATCTTTGGAGGCTTGTTATTTGTAGATGGGGTGACACTACTTGATAAATAATAGGAAGCAACAGTTTGTTGCAAAGTATATCATCAAAGTCAAGTTAAAATATCATAAGAAGAGTTTGTTAAAATGGTTTACCAAGTATATTTAATCCAGATCAAAGATAGTTTCACTTTAAAGGAATTTCTTAATCCGAATTGAAGGTTCAAAGAAGGGGTAGTTAAAAAAATACAAGGGGTGAAATAGATAAATTTCAAAGTTATTAAAAATCTAGCTAGCATCGAATAGATAAAAAATGAAGAAAGAGAACTTTTAAATCAGATGCCAAATCCATTGAAGAATGGCAATGCCAACAGCTTGGTTGGAAAGTAATTAAAGAGTTTGTAAAATATTTTGCATTTTCCAAATATCCAGTTCTTTGAAATGCATTTTTGCTCACTATTACTGGTATACTGAATAGTGTGGTCCAGGGCGTTCTGTTCTCTTGTATACCGTTGACTGTGGCTTTGCTGTTTTCTAAAAATATGTTTAGTTTTTCTATTGTGGTTTTGCAGAATAGGAATAGCTAGTGGTGTGGGCCCAGATTTTCCTTCTCGTCATCGTGATTGGTTTGCAGAGATGGGAATTGATATTGGAGGATTATTGATATGGAATTATCCAACACTCAGAGCCTGGCAGGCAAGCATATCATTTTGAATTCATTGTAGCACTTTAGTGTCAATCTGTATCTATGTGACTGACAAATTTGAAATACAGCATCAAAATGTTCATGACAGCTATATCTTTAGTACGATTCTGCTGCTTATGGCTATGGCCATTTCATTTCTCTTGACAGATTCTGGAACTAGATGGACGGAGAACAGAGGTTTAAAGCTTAACCGTAATTATAGGCATTTGTTTTTTTTTCATTTATGTTTTCTTTTTTGATTCTGGATGCTGTTTGATATTGCTAAGAAAGTTTGGTAGTTTTCTTTTTTCCAATTGTATTTATATTAGCATTTTATTAGTTCTTGCATATCAGATGTTCCATATTTATATTATTACTACAATCTCAACTCTCACCGTTACAATCATCTAGATATGAAGCTCCAATTGGGTGTCACGCTACTATACTAACAAAGTTGTAATATGCATAACTAGGTTTAAAGTCTCCTAATTCTGGTTTTTAAATTACTGAAAACGTACAGGATTGCATTTGTTATTGAAGTGATAGTTTTGTTCTTATCCTAAATAAAAAATAGATTTTTTTGTTGTTGGATACATCCATGTTTACAACTTGAAGGATATAGCTATAACATCCATTCCTATGGAGCAAGAGCTAACACCCAAAGCCCTAAAAACTTTGCCCAAAAAGGAATTTTTTAAAACAATTAATCTACTGTAAAAAATTCCACTTATAGTCAAACCAGCATTGACAATAATCAATTCAACATTATAAAGTAAAAGATGAGCATAGAAAATGATATATAATGTAAGCAACAGCCAATGGATCTAGCTGGAAAAGAATGCCAATATGACAAATGACATATCTCAATATGCATTATGCACCTAAGGTACAATACAAATGTAATAATCAATGATTAAAAACTTGAAAAAAAAATCTAGATATCGCTTGAAAAATGACTTGGAAAAAGTTGTCGACTTGGATAATTTGGCAGAAAACTCTAATGGATGATTCAAGGCAACTATAATCACAAGGCCATAACAAAAGTACTAAAGCTTCATTACAACATCACCTCATCATGGAAATGAGAAGGATGTTTTTTGTTGTCCCTTCATGTCCCATACCTTTGTTGAAGTTTCATTGCAAAGGATTGATGCTTGGAATTTGGGACTTTTCTCTGTCTTTTTGGCTAACCATGAATTCACAATGACTGGTGTACTGTTCGAAATCGTCGACGTAAGGCTGGAGGAAAAACGTACGCCGAAAGATCTCTGGAGAGACACAGATGACCCTACCTTCGCGTGAGGGCAAGCTGGAAAAACGAAGGCAGAGTGCCTTGGATGGTTTGCATGCAGATCAACCAAGGACTTCCCCGAGCGTACACTATTGCCTGCGTTGGGGTTATCGTCACGAAACGTGAAACAAAGAAAAATGATGTAACACAAAGTAACGTAACAAAACGTAACGAAATGTAAAGAAACGTAATGAAATGTAAAGAAACGTAATGAAACGTAATGGAACGTAAACGTAAGTAGAATATATGTAGGAACATGCAATGGAACGGAACAATGCAGAAAGTAAATTAGAATAGGACCATGGATGGCAAATAATGAACAATGTTGTATTAATCAACAAGATGTGCACCGGTCAAAACGTAGTTGCGTTGCAAGTTGAATGTTAAGCTCCGATGCAAGGTGTTTGCAAGTGCTGGGAATCACATGCGTCCGGGCTCGGGATTGTTGGTTTCTTTTGCCAGATTTTTTTTGCCAACCCCTATTTATGTCCATGAATTGGGTATTTATGCATTTGTCTAGGCCTGGGAGTAGGAATGAATGAGATCGATGGCTGCGAGATGAGAAAAAAATGGATCGCGTGACAAGTGTACGTGGGCAGACTACGTTTTAGACCGGATACACTGTATCTTACAACGCAAGTTGGCTTATGCCCATGGAAGCAGCGTAAGAGCTTGACAAGCTCACGGATGGTGAGGCTTACAATGAAAATTTACAGTGAATTCCAAGAGGGATTGACTTCGGCTCGCTTGAAACTTTATGGTCCTTTGAACTGACTGCTGCAGGATGTTGATTTGAGTGGTTCGGTGGCTGTTTGAGGCGTCTTTGCTTCACCAGGGCTCCTAGCGTGAGTTGATTTGGTCTTGGCCTGTCCTCAACATGCGTTTGGAGTGCTTTTGTCCAGGCGTGAATAGTGCTCACGCTGATGAATAGTGCTCAGCGTGACTTGGGCGTGAGCTAGTAAGAATGGGTCATTTCGCACCGAATCTTGATTTTCGAGGTTTGTCCTTCAAGTGTAACTGTTGCCTGCCCTTGTGGGCCACCTATATGCTGATTTTGAGCCTGTTTATACTTGATTTGAGCCATCTTGGTAACTCACGCTGTCAGCGTGACTCCAATGTGACCCCAACGTGAGCTAGGTGTGACCCAGGCGTAACCAAGCCAAAATGCCGTGTTTTACACCCGAACTTTGACTTTTTGGAGCCTGTTGACTAGTAGAACTGTTGCCTGTCCTTAGAAGTTGAGTTGATGCTGAAATTGTGCTTGGAGCTGCCTGTCTAGACTAGTTTCTGTTTGGTCACGTTGGGCGTAAGCAGTGGAAACAATGTATTTTTGAGCTCAAAATCAGGATTCTAAGGGTTGGGAACTTGGGGTAACCATTAGTGGACCTTTAGGGTGACTTGTACCTTCAAAATTAGGCTATTTTGACTTTGTTTTGGGGCACTTACGCTAGACTCACGCTGGACTCACATTGCCAGCGTGACCTGGGCGTAACCTCAGCGTGAATAGCAAGATTTGTGCGATTTCAACTTGAGATCTTGGATTTTGGGTGTTGAAACTTGGAGCAGCCATGAGTGGGCCTCGAGGGGGCCTTGCCCGTTCAAATTAAGACCGTTTTGACCTTAGTCAAGTTTTTGTTGCTTGAGTTGTTCTTGTTTCAAAGTGTTAGGCTGAAATTTTGTGGTGTTTCATTGGCCCCTCTTTGTTGACGTCTAGAGGAATCTACCGGAGAGGCGTCGACAAAGAAGTACAAAACACCATGAACAACCAAGAACCAAGCATTGTCTGTTGGCCCTTGGCTGGATGTCATCGCACCTTGTTCAAAAGTACATTGGGTTGAGGGAAATGTGGTTTAGGGAAAGAAGGGAATTGGTTGTGATCAAGGAAATTGAAAGATGATCAAGGGTTATGAGTGTTGCCAGAATTGTGGGAGAGGAGTGTTCTCGCGTGAGCAAGTTGTCATTGGTTTTTGTCAATAGTTGGGTTTTCGGCAGACTTAGAACTAGGACATTGGAGGTGCGTTCTTTGGAGAAACGGAACCCTTGTGTTATGTTTAAGGGGGCCGGTTGTAAACAGCCAAAGCCATGTGGTGATGTGCCACATGATCATTCGCGGCATGAGTGTTCTCCCAAGATAATTGCCTTCTCGCCTGGGGCTTGTATGAGAAGAGCCAATGATCTTTGGTCTATGATATCCGTGGGGTCATGAAGACCTTTTCCGTGTATTTTGCTCTTTGATCTTTTTTGTTTCTTTTTTTCTCTCTTTTTTTTTTTGCATTTCTTTTTGGTCCCTTTGAAGGAGCTTGCTTTTTGTGCCGTACTCATGCTCATGTGCTTGCGTTTGTATCATGTGCTGTGCGTTGTGTTTTGTGCTGCAACTGCTTAGGAATCACAGTGGACAACAGTGCATCAAGAGTTTTGGGATGAATATTGTATCAAGGGACTATAATTGAGTAGGGTAAAAGGATCGTGATGAGGAATGGGAAATGCGGCAGAAGTTGGAAATGTACTTATGAACGGATTAATTAACCCAGTTGTGAGCGTCAGGAAGAATGTGATACCTTGTCGTCATGATGGAATGCATCTGTGTACGAACGCCTCAAGTGTGTCATCCTGCAAACACAGCTCCAAGGGGACAAGGAACCACAAATGATTTAGTTAGCCAAAGCACTTTTAAACTTGAACATAGCCGATGGAATGGAGCCATCATGTGGAGTTTCAAAGCAAACAAAGTCTCGAACAGCATCAGTTTCATCAAGATCTATGTGGCAAATCAGGTGGCAGGTTCTTGGTGAGCACGTACGGTCGATTGCAGCAACATGCCTTTTTAAATGACGTCGGGTTGATGATGATGTCGCCAGTTTATAGTCTTAACAGACTATTGTGGATTAGTTTTACGTCATAATCCTTTGGACATTGCCAGTTTATCGTTGTAGCGGATGGTGCAATGCTAGTTTATAGTCGTGGCGGACTATGAAGAGGCTCGCCAGTTTATAGTCTTAGTGGACTTTGGTGAATGAGTGTGACAGTTTAGTGTCATGTCGGACAGAGCTCTGTGGTGTCGATTTTCCGTCATGACGCCAGGACGTTTTGTGGTGCTAGTTTTAAGTCATAGCTCCAAGACTATTTTGTGGTATCAGTTTTAGGTCGTGATGCCAGGACCGTTGCGTACCTTAAGATCATCAGACGTAGAATGGTTTCAGGTACACGTGATTTGTAGGATTGGCCAATTCGTTTCCGTCCATGTCGGCGAGCTTGAATGCCCCATTATCATATGCTTTAGTGACTAAGTAAGGCCCTTCCCAGTTGGCTAAGAATTTGTCTGAGTGTTCGCGGACCGCCTTGAGAACTAGGTCACCTTCTTTGATCGGCCGCTTATGTGGATTATGTTGATGACGTTGTCGTTGATGTCTCTGGTACCATTCGATTTGATCAAGCGCTTGTACCCTTTCTTCCTCCACTGAGTCAAGGTTAGCGATGCGTAGTTCGTTGTTCTGGCTTTCGTCAAGGAGGCTAGAGAGCGTTATCCGCAGCGAGGGAACTCCAAAGGTAACACAGCTTCAGATCCGTATACCAGGCTATATGGTGTCTTACCTGTGGATGTTCGGTGCGTTGTTCGGTATGCCCATAATGCATAGATTAACTGCTCGTGCCATCGTCTCTTACTTTGATTCAGCATTTTCTTGAGCACCATGATGATCGTTTTATTCGTAGACTCCGCTTGACCATTGCTCTGTGGGTAATATGGTGATGAAAATGAGTGTTTAATACCTAGGCTTTTACAGAAGCTTTTGGTATTCGTACTACTAAATTGTGGTCCATTATCGGTGACTGGTCATTGGGATACCAAAGCGGGTTACGATATTTTCTAATATGAAGTTGCAAACACGTTTGGACGTGGTTTTCCTAAGGGGAATAGCTTCTACCCATTTGGTGAAGTATTCGGTCGCAGTGATGATGAAGCTATGTCCTGTTGAAGATGGTGGTGTTATCGGCCCAATGATGTCTAATCCCCATTTTTGGAATGGCCAGGTGATTTGCGTAGTATGCAACTCATTAGGTGGTACATGTATTAGGTTACTGTGCCTTTGGCAAATGCTACATTTCTTGACCCTGGAGAAGCAATCGTACTCCATATGTGGCCAGTGGTAGCCCAAACGTCTAATTTTTGTTGCCATTGCTTTGGGTGCTATATGCCCTCCACAAAGTCCTTTGTGAACCTGTTCTACGATTGTTTGGCTGTCGATGCTACTGACGCACATCAACAGGATACCTTCATAGGATCTGCGACACAATGTGTCTCCTATTAATGCATATTGCCGAGAGCATTTTCGCACCGCGTCCTTTTGGGCTCTTGTCAAATGTTGTGGCGGTTTGCCTTGTTGAAGGTACTCTTTTATGTCATCGTACCATTCTATTGCTTGTGTAGTGCTAACTGACGCTATGGGTATTTCGTCGAGGGTGTCGGTTACAGGTTTGGTACAATTTGTTATAGAACTAGGCTACGCATGGAACATCTTAGGTGTCATGTTCAAGGCTAGTGTGGCAAGTGCATCGGCAATGGTATTTTCGTTCCTAGGAACATGTTGCACATCTACGTTGATCAGTTGTTTTAGCAAGTATTTAGTCAGGTCACAGTATGGTTGCAAATGAGGAACTTTGCATGCGTAGATCTCTGTGACTTGATTGATTACTAATTGTGAGTCACCTCGAACTACAAGACGTGTAATTTCCAAAGTTAGCGCCACTATAAGACCTCTAAGAAGACCTTCATACTTCGCCACATTGTTGGTGCAAGGGAAGTTTAGTCGATAGGCAAAGGGATGAATTTCTTTCGAGGGATATGTTATGATGGCTGCAGCACTTCCCCCTCGGGAAGTGGATGCTCTGTCAAAGTACAGGATTGCATTGTAATTTTTGGGCACTACATCTATGCTGTTAATATCTTCGTCAGGGAATTCAAGGTTGATTGTCGCTTGATCTTGTGTCGGTGATGCAGTCAACTGATTGGCTATTGCTTGACCCTTAGTGGAGGATTGAGCAACATAGCGCAGGTTAAATTCTGCAATCATCGCCTTCCATCTAGCTATCCTACTTGATTCATAGATGTTGTTGGTAATAGTTCGAAGCTTGTTGTCTTTGCAAATGATATAGACTTGGTTACGGAAGAGATAGTGTCGCCACTTTTTCAAGGAAAAGACAAGGACGAAGCATGATCTCTCCACGTCATTGTATCGTTGTTCGTAGGCAGTTAAGGCATGGCTTAGATAGTAAACGGGGATCTCGGCTCCATCTTCTCATTTTTGGCAAAGCATGGACGCAATCGATGAATCAGATGTGGCGAGGTAGATGTAAAAAGGTTTATCGCTTTGCGGCGGATGAACTGTTAGCAGTTGAGCCAACTCCGTTTTTATGTTTTCAAAGGCTTCTTGGCACTGTTGAGTCCATTGAAAATGGGCGTTCTTTTGCAGTAAATACTGCATGGGTTTTAACTTATCAGTTAGCTTTGCGATAAAACGTCTGATGAATTGTAGTCTACCTTGCAGACCACGTAATTCGGTAAGCTTCCTAGGCGGTTGCATAGTAGTTATTGCTTTAACCTTATCGGGGTCTACTCGTATACCTGTTTCGGAGACTACGAAGCTAAGCATTTTTCCCGTCTTAACCCCAAAGACGCATTTCTTTGGGTTAAGCCTAAGGTTGTATTTGAGACAGCGTTTGAGTACCAAGTCTAGGCGTTTTGCGTGTTGTTCGGTTGTTTTGGACTTGACCGTGATGTCGTCTACATAATCATTGAGTGAATTGAGCATGTAATCGCTAAATATATATGTCATTGCCCGTTGATATGTGGCACTCGTGTTTTTGAGACCGAATGACATCATTGTATAACAGAACGTGCCCTAAGGTGTCATGAAGGTCGTCCTAAATTGGTGTTATGGGTTAATCCTGAGAATCCATCCATAAAGGATAATAATGTGTGCCCAGCGGTTGAGTCAACGAGTTGATCAATACTGGGTAGCGGAAAGTCATTTTTTATAGTGGCTACGCTGAGGTCACGGAAGTCAATACATATGCGAATGCTGCCGTTCTTCTTAGGGACTACAACAATGTTGGATACCCAATCGACATAATCAACAACTTGGATGAAATCGGCCTGATAGAGCTTTGTGATTTCGTTGCGAACTGCCAACGCTACCTCAGGCCTAACCTTTCGTGCTTTTTGCTTTATTGGTCTAAGTTTTTCATCGAGGATGATGTTATGCTAGATGATGCGAAGGTCCAATCCTGGCATATTGGTATACGACCAAGCGAAAGTTTTGATATTATTCTTTAGCACTTGTGTAATGTCATTGGCAATTTGCGGATTTAGTAGAGTACTTAATTTTAATGTTTTAAGCTTGCCACTAGACATGGCGATGGGGACTTCAACGAGGGGATCCTCAGTGATGTTGTCGGTTTCTAAGTCCAAAGTTTTAGTCATATCCTCAAAGTAGTCTGATGTTCCTTGAGTGGACGCCATGAAATTGTCATAAATTGATGATGAGTCTAAATCAATGGATTCTAGGTTGACTTCTCGTTGAATGGTCCCATGTGGTCCATTGATAGACAACGGTGAAAAGAGGCGCTTGCTATCCATGCATTTGCCCCTGCCAATTAAATGGGGAGGCATGTGAGCAAGGGTGAGTTGCAATTTCTTGTAAAGTTAATTTCTACGTCTTAATGTAATAAAGGCATGTGACGAATAGTTTATCGTCGTATACGGACGTTTGACAGTTTTAGGCCTTGCCAGGGCAAGGTGTGGCAATTTAAGGCCATGCCAGGCCCTCTGCCAGTCATGTTCTAAGTATATACAAGTATTATGATTTTTTTGTGATTGTTGGATTTTTTATGAATTTTTTTTGGTCTAAATGCATGGGTTATTTTGCAATGGTTAATAAACAAAAATAGCTACTTCGGGAGCACAAGAATAAAATAAAATAGAATAAAATAAGAGGATAAAGGACGAGGCTCTACGTGACTATAAAATGAGATAAAATGGCACCAAGTGTGGTGTAAGTGTAAGCAATTAGGCGTAGCGTGAGTTAGAGGACCAGTGCACAACGTGTGCTTAGCGTGAGTTACAGAAACCCAACACTGCGTCTGAAATGTGAACGACTGGGAAGACACAGCGTAACCAGGATGAAGGCCAAGGGAAAGCAGAAATGGGGAAAAGGGAAGAAGTAGGCAAGTTTGGCGTTTGTGGAGGAGAGCGAGGAACTGCTCCAACGCCTTCCACAACCTAAGATTTCTTCGTGGGTTGGAACCTTACATAGGTTTTATTTTTGTTTTCTCTTTTTCTATTTCTTTTTTGTTTTGTGTGGCGTAACGTTAACGAGTGACAGTGTGAGTTATAGGAGCCGTAGATTTTCGGTGTTTGTGAGTGATTTTTGAGTGATTGCGTTTCCTTCCTGCGTTCTAGGGTGTTTGTGTTTCATTTTGATTCATGATTGTAGTATGAGTTCCCTTGAGATTGCAACGTGAGTGGCCCTAAAACAATCACGTTTTAGTGCATTTTTGTTGCAATTTTGATGCGTTTTTGTTTTGATTTCGGATTTGGGGCTACTGTTTTGAATCCTGTTGCTGGTTTTGGGTTAGCGTGAGCAACATGGGGCATGCCCATAGGTAGCGTGAGTAGCAAGGACTACCACGTTTTGGGTATTGTTGGCTGCGTTTTGGGTTGGGAGAATCAAGGTTTTGAATTACTGTTTATTGTAGCACAAGTTGCAGGGCTGCGTCCTTAGCGTTAGTTGTAGGGTTGTATCGCGCTAGTTGCAGGGCATTTCACTGTATTTTATGGATTAGTTGCAAGGCTGTAGCTTTTGCGTGAGTTGCAGGGACTGCAATTTTTGTGCATTTTTCCTGCGATTTTCTTGCATTTTTGCCTGCGATTTTCTTGTGTTTTTCCTATGATTTTTTTGTGTTTTTCCTAGGGATTTTTTTTCTTTCATGCGAGTTTTTTTTTTGTGTTTTTCCTGGGCATAAGTGTAAGTTGCAGGAATTGCAGTTTTTTGTGCATTTTTGTGATGTGGATAGCGTGAGTGATGGTCCTTACTACCACATGAGCGTTACTCAGTGTGAGCAACCAAAAAATATTTGCTCACGCTGCCAAGCAAAGGGTTCTTGGTTACTCACGTTGAGTAATGCTCATGTGGTAGTAAGGACCATCACTCACGCTATCCACACCATAAAAATGCACAAAAAACTGCAGTTCCTGCAACTTACGCTTACGCCCAGGAAAAACATAAAAAAAAAAAAAAAACTCCCAAGGAAGAAAAAAAAATCCCTACGAAAATCACAAGAAAATTGCAGGCAAAAATGCAAGAAAATCGCAGGAAAAAATGCACAAAAATTGCAATCCCTGTAACTTACGCAGAAGCTACAACCTTGCAACTAATGCATAAAATACAGTGAAATGCCCTGCAACTAGCGCAATACAGCCCTGCAACTAACGCTAGGGACGTAGCCCTGCAACTTGTGCTACAATAAATAGTAATTCAAAACCCTGGTTCTCCCAATCCAAAATGCAGCCAACAATACCCAAAATGTGGCAGTCCTTGCTACTCACGCTACCTATGGGCATGCCCCATGTTGCTCACGCTAACTTAAAACCAGTAGCAGAAATCAAAATAGTAGCCCCAAATTCGGAATTGAAACAAAAATGCATCAAAACTACAACAAAAATGCACTAAAACGTGATTGTTTTAGGGCCACTCATGTTGCAATCTCAGGGGAACTCATACTGCAATCACGAATCAAAATGAAACACAAACACCCTAGAACGCAGGAAGGAAACACAATTACTCTCAGAAATCACTCACAAACACTGAAAATCCGCGGCTCCCATAACTCATGCTGCCACTCGTTAACGTTACGCCACACAAAACAAAAAAAAAATAGAAAAAGAGAAAACAAAAATAAAACCTGCATAGGGTTCCAACCCACGAAGAAATCTTAGGTTTTGGAAGGCGTTGGAGCAGTTCCTCACTCTCCTCCACAAATGCCAAGCTTGCCTGCTTCTTCCCTTTTTCCCGTTTCTGCTTTCCCTTGGCTTTCATCCTGGTTACGTTGTGTCTTCCCAGTCGTTCACATTTCAAACGCAGTGTTGGGTTTCTGTAACTCACGCTAAGCACACGCTGTGCACTGGTCCTCTAACTCACGCTACACCCAGTTGCTTACGCTTATGCCACACTTGGTGCCATTTTATCTTATTTTGTAGTCACGTGACACCTTGTCCTTTATCCTCTTATTTTATTTTATTTTATTCTTGTGCTCCCGAAGTAGCTACTTTTGTTTATTAACCATTGCAAAATAACCCATGCATTTAGACCAAAAAAAATTCACAAAAAATCCAACAATCACAAAAAAATCATAATACTTGTATATACTTGGAACATGATTGGCAGAGGGCCCGGCATGGCCTTAAACTGCCACACTTGGCCCGGGCAAGGCCTAAAACTGCCAAACATCCGTATACGACGATAAACTATTCGTCGCATGCCTTTATTGCATTAAGACGTAGAAATTAACTTTACAAGAAATTGCAATTCACCCTTCCTCACGTGCCTTCCTATTTAATTGGCAGGGGTAGACGCATGGATAACAAGCCTCTCTTTTCACTGTTGTCTATCAATGGACCACATGGGGCCATTCAATGAGAAGTCAACCTAGAATCCATTGATCTAGATTCATCATCAATTTATGACAATTTCGTGGCGTCCACTCAAGGAACATTAAACTACTTTGAGGATATGACTAAAACTTTGGATTTAGAAATCGACAACATCACTGAGGATCGCCTCGTTGAAGTCCCCATCGCCATGTTTAGTGGCGAGCTTAAAACATTAAAATTAAGTACTTTACTAAATCCGCAAATTGCCAATGACATTACACAAGTGTTAAAGAATAATATCAAAACTTTCGCTTGGTTGTATACCGATATGCTAGGATTGGACCCTTGCATCATCAAGCATAACATCATCCTCGATGAAAAACTTAGACTACTAAAGCAAAAAGCACGAAAGGTTAGACCTGAGGTAGCGTTGGCAGTTCGTAATGAAATCACGAAGCTCTATCAGGCCAGTTTCATCTGAGCTGTTGATTATGCCGATTGGGTATCCAACATTGTTGTAGTTCCTAAGAAGAACGGCAACATTCGCATATGTATTGACTTCCGTGACCTCAACGTAGCTACTATAAAGGATGACTTTCCGCTACCCAGTATCGATCAACTCGTTGACTCAACCACTGGGCACGCATTATTATCCTTTATGGATGGATTCTCGGGATACAACCAAATCAGGATCAACCCAGAACACCAACTTAGGACGACCTTCATGACACCTTGGGGCACGTTCTGTTATACAATGATGTCATTCGGTCTCAAAAACACGGGTGCCACATATTAACGGGCAATGACATATATATTCAGCAATTACATGCTCGATTCGCTCAATGATTATGTAGACGACATCACAGTCAAGTCCAAAACAACCGAACAACACGCAAAAACACCTAGACTTAGTACTCAAATGCTGTCTCAAATATGATCTTAGGCTTAACCCAAAGAAATGCGTCTTTGGGGTTAAGACGGGAAAAATGCTTGGCTTCGTAGTCTCCGAAACAGGTATATGGGTAGACCTCGATAAGGTTAAAGCAATAACTAGTATGCAACCGCCTAGGAACCTTACCGAATTACGTGGTTTGCAAGGTAGACTGCAATTCATCAAACGCTTTATCGCAAAGCTAACTGATAAGTTAAAACCCATGTAGTATTTATTGTGAAAGAACGTCCATTTTCAATGGACTCAACAGTGTCAGGAAGCCTTTGGAAACATAAAAACGAAGTTGGCTCAACTGCCAACAGTTCATCCCCTGCAAAGCGATAAACTTTTTTACATCTACCTTGCCACATCTGATTCATCAATTGCGTTCATGCTTTGTCAAAAACGAGAAGATGGAGCCGAGATCCCCGTTTATTATCTAAGCCATGCCTTAACTGCCTACGAACAACGATACAATGACGTGGAGAGATCATGCTTCGCCTTTGTCTTTTCCTTGAAAAAGTGGTGACACTATCTTTTCCGTAACCAAGTCTATATCATTTGCAAAGACAACGTGCCTCGAGCTATCACCAACAATATCTATGAATCAAGTAGGATAGCTAGATGGAAGGCGATGATTGCAGAGTTTGACCTGCGCTATGTTGCTCAATCCTCCACTAAGGGTCAAACAATAGCCAATCAGTTGACTGCATCACCGATACAAGATCAAGCGACAATCAACCTTGAATTCCCTGACAAAGATATTAACAGCATAGACGTAGTGCCTGAAAATTACGATGCAATCCTGTACTTCGACGAAGCATCGACTTTCCGAGGGGGAAGTGCTGCAGCCGTCATAACATATCCCTTGAAAGAAATTTGCCCCTTTTCCTATCGACTAAACTTCCATTGCACCAACAATGTGACGGAGTATGAAGGTCTTCTTAGAGGTCTTATAGCGGTGTTAACTTCGGGAGTTACACCTCTTGTAGTTCGAGGTGACTCACAGTTAGTAATCAATCAAGTCACAGAGATTTACGCATGCAAAGCTCCTCATTTGCAACCATACTGTGACCTGACTAAATACTTGCTAAAACAACTGATCAATGTAGACGTGCAACATGTTCCTAGGAACGAAAATACCATTGCCGACGCACTTGCCACACTAGCCTTGAACATGACACCTGAGATGTTCCATGCATTGCTTAGTTTTATAACAAATTGTGCCAAACTTGTAACCGACGCGCTCGACGAAATACCCATAGCGTCAGTTAGCACTACACAAGCAATAGAATGGTACGATGACATAAAAGAGTACCTTCAACAAGGCGAACCGCCACAACATTTGACAAGAGCCCAAAAGGACGCGGTGCGAAAACGCTCTCGGCAATATGCATTAATAGGAGACACATTGTGTCGCATATCCTATGAAATCATCCTGTTGATGTGCGTCAGTAGCATTGACGGCCAAACAATCGTAGAACAGGTTCACGAAGGACTTTGTGGAGGGCATATAGCACCCAAAGCAATGGCAACAAAAATTAGACGTTTGGGCTACCACTGGCCACATATAGAGTACGATTGCTTCTCCAGGGTCAAGAAATGTAGCATTTGCCAAAGGCATGGTAACCTAATACATGTACCACCTAATGAGTTGCATACTACGCAAATCACCTGGCCATTCCAAAAATGGGGATTAGACATCATTGGGCCGATAACACCACCATCTTCAACAGGACATAGCTTCATCATCACTACGACCGAATACTTCACCAAATGGGTAGAAGCTATTCCCTTTAGGAAAACCATGTCCAAACCTAAAACCATTCTACGTCTGATGATCTTAAGGTACGCAACGGTCCTGACATCACAACCTAAAATTGATACCACAGAATAGTCCTGGAGCTATGACTTAAAACTAGCACCACAGAACGTCTTGGCGTCATGACGGAAAATTGACACCACAGAGCTCTGTCCGACATGACACTAAACTGTCACACTCATTCACCAGAGTCCACTAAGACTATAAACTGGCGAGCCTCTTCATAGTCCGCCACGACTATAAACTAGCATTGCACCATCCGCTACAACGATAAACTGGCAATGTCCAAAGGATTATGACGTAAAACTAATCCACAATAGTCTGTTAAGACTATAAACTGGCGACATCATTATCAACCCGATGTCATTTAAAAAGGCATGTTGCTGCAATTGACCGTATGTGCTCACCAAGAACCTGCCACCTGATTTGCCACATAGATCCTGATGAAACTAATGCTGTTCGAGACTTTGTTTGCCTTGAAACTCCACATGATGGCTCCATTCCATCAGCTATGTTCAAGTTTAAAAGTGCTTTGGCTAACTAAATTATTTGTGGTTCCAATGTCCCCTTGGAGCTGTGTTTGCAGGATGACACACTTGAGACGTTTGTACACAGATGCATTCCATCATGACAACAAGGTATCACATTTTTTCTGATGCTCACAACTGGGTTAATTAATCCGTTTATAAGTACATTTCCAACTCTTGCCTCATTCCCCATTCCTCATCACGATCCTTTTACCCTACTCAATTATAGTCCCTTGATACAATATTCATCCCAAAACTCTTGATGCACTGTTGTCCACTGTGATTCCTGAGCAGTTGCAGCACAAAACACAATGCACAACACATGATACAAACGCAAGTGCATGAGCATGAGTACGGCACAAAAAGCAAGCTCATTCAAAGGGACCAAAAGAAATGCAAAAAAAAAAGAGGAAAAAAAAGATCAAAGAGCAAAATACACGGAAAAGGTCTTCATGACCCCGCAGATATCATAGACCAAAGATCATTGGCTCTTCTCATACAAGCCCCAGGCGAGAAGGCAATTATCTTGGGAGAACACTCATGCCGCGAATGATCATGTGGCACATCACCGCGTGGCTTTGGTTGTTTACAACGGGCCCCCTTAAAACATAACACAAGGGTTCCGTTTCTCCAAAGAACACACCTTCAATGTCCTGGTTCTAAGTCTGCTAAAAACCCGGCTATTGACAAAGACCAATGACATGATTTGCTCACGCGAGAACACTCCTCTCCCACAATTTTGGCAACACTCATAACCCTTGATCATCTTTCGATTTCCCCGGTCACAACCAAATTCCCTTCTTTCCCTAAACCACATTTCCCTAAACCCAATGTACTTTTGAACAAGGTGCGATGACATCCAGCTAGGGGCGAACAGACAATGCTTGGTACTTGGTTGTTCATGGTGTTTTGTACTTCTTTGTCAACACCTCTCGGGTAGATTCCTCTAGACGTCAACAAAGAGGGGCCAATGAAACACCACAAAATTTCAGCCTAACACTTTGAAACAAGAACGACTCAAGCAACAAAAACTTGACTAAGGTTAAAACGGTCTTAATTTGAACGGGCAAGGTCCCCTCGGGGCCCACTCATGGTTGCTCCAAGTTTCAACACCCAAAATCTAAGATCTCAAGTCGAAATCACACAAATCTTGCTACTCACGCCGAGGTTACGCCTAGGTCACGCTGGCAGTGTGAGTCCAGCGTGAGTCTAGCGTAAGTGCCCCAAAACAACCCCAAAAGAAAGTCAAAATAGCCTGATTTTGAAGGTACAAGTCACCCTAAAGGTCCACTAATGGTTACCCTAGGTTCCCAGCCCTTAGAATCCTGATTTCAGGCTCAAAAATACACTGTTTCCACTGCTTACGCCCAAGTCATGCCCAAGTCACGTTGGAGCGTGAGCCCAGCGTGACCAAACAGAAACTGATCTAGACAGGCAGCTCCAAGCACAATTTCAGCATCAACTCAACTTCTAAGGACAGGCAACAGTTCTACTTGTCAACAGGCTCCAAAAAGTCAAAGTTCGGGTGTAAAACACGGCATTTTGGCTTGGTTACGCTTGGGTCACGCTGGAGTCACGTTGATAGCATTAGTTACCAAGATGGCTCAAATCAAGTATAAACAGGCTCAAAATCAGCTTGTAGGTGGCCCCCAAGGGCAGGCAACAGTTACACTTGAAGGACAAGCCTCGAAAATCAAGATTCGGTGCGAAATGAACCATTCTTACTTGCTCACGCCCAGCTCATGCCTAGGTCATGCTAAGCACTATTCATTAGCGTGTGCACTATTCACCAACGTGAGCACTATTCACGCCTGGACAAAAGCACTCCAAATGCACGTTGAGGACACGCCAAGACCAAATCAACTCACGCTGGGAGCCCTGGTGAAGCAGAGATGCCTCAAACAACCACCGAACCACTCAAATCGACATCCTGCAGCAGTCAGTTCAAAAGATCATGAAGTTTCAAGCGAGCCGGAGTCGATCCCTCTTGGAATTCATTGTAAATTTTCATTGTAAGCCTCACCATCTGTGAGCTTGTCAAGCTCTTACGCTGCTTCCATGGGCGTAAGCTAGCTTGTGTTGTAAGATACAGTGTATGCGGTCTAAAACGTAGTTTGCCCACATACACTTGTCACGCGATCCATTTTTTTCTCATCTCGTAGCCATCGATCTCATTCATTCCTACTCCCAGGCCTAGACAAATGCATAAATACCCGGTTCATGGACATAAACAGGGGTTGGCAAAAAAAATCTGGCAAAAGAAATCAGCAATCCTGAGCCCGGACACGTGATTCCCAGCACCTGCAAACACCTTGCATCAGAGCTTAACGTTCGACTTGCAACGCAACTACATTTTGATCGATGCACATCTCGTCGATTAATACAACATTGTTCATTATTTGCCATCCATTGTCCTATTCTGATTTACTTTCTGCATTGTTCCGTTCCATTGCATGTTCCTGCATACATTCTGCTTATGTTTACATTCCATTACGTTTTGTTACGTTTCATTACGTTTTGTTATGTTTCATTACGTTTCTTTATGTTTCGTTACGTTCTGTTACGTTACTTTGTGTTACATCATTTTTCTCTGTTTCACATTCCGTGACGATAACCCCAGCGTAGGCAATAGCGTACGCTCGGGGAAGTCCTTGGTTGATCTGTGTGCAGACCATCCAAGGCACCCTGCCTTCGTTTTTCCAGCTTGCCCTCACTCGAAGGCAGGGTCATCTGTGTCTCTCCGAAGATCTTTCGGCATATGTTTTTCCTTCAGCCTTACGTCAATGATTTCGGACAGTACAGAAATTGGCGCTAGAAGGAGGGCCCTTACCGTTTGACAAAACCTTAGTCGCCCCACGGTTCGAAACGTTGCACTGATTAAGTGTTGAAACCAAAACCTAGTTACAGATCTCTGATTAACTAGGTTACAAGGCAAGGACCCCGCCTATACAATTCTCACCATGGAACAATACAACTTCATCTGTGTAAAGATCGAAGCCAACCTACCCACTGATCGCGTGGAAATGGAAGCAAAACGACATTTTGAGTTCATCTATAAAGGGGGCCATAACTTTGTCCCCTCAGCATACGATGTGATTCCCCTATCTGAATCTCATCATGAACTTATATCCCAGCTCCTCATGGCAAGGAATCAAACCTCACGCCAATTTGCCGTAGAACCTCAAAACGAAGATGAAGAAGATAATTTCGTGGCCCAGTCCGAACACAGGGATTTGTACCACACTCTCAACCCTCATACTTATGTGAACCCGTTATTCCACCCTTTCACAGGAGAAACTATGTCCCTTCATGCAGTTACAAACACTCAGGCACCTATCTCTCGATAGGAAGCACTTAGCCTTATGCCTACTTTCCCTGCGACCAGCACCCAATTCGCTATGCCCATCCCCGCTATCCCTCTGATTACCACTTTACCCCCCTCTCACAAGGACAATCCCAACAATTTCCCTTTCAAGCTAATATGGGAGTGACTTCCTCCCCCCCCCAGTAATTGGGATGCCATCTATGATAACCGCTTCCACATCTACACACTTCATCCCACGAGCGCAGGTTCATACCACACCCTTAGCTCTTCCACTACAACACCAGGTACAAAGTCTCCCTTTGCAACCCACAGTTGGGCAATGGACCGCCCCTATCGCTCAACAACAACAACAACAACCTACACCTTACAGTATGCCGCCCTTAGTAGCACCCACTGTAAATATTCCACAAGTGCAACCTCCGATCACTCAACAATCATCATTCCTACCAATCGTACAACAGTCTAACTTGTATGGCACTCAAACTAGCCAACCTACTGCTCCACCAAGTGCCCAAGAATGGGCCGAAGCCAAAAAGATGATGCAAGAGCTCACTGACGAGGTAAAACGCTTCAAAACCGCTAACAATGAAGAGCTTAAAGTGTTAGATTTTTACCAAGATGATCCTATTAGCTCTTCGGTACCACCATTAACCTTGTCGAAAGGAGTTTCTTTGCCTCAACTAACTAAATACAATGGGGAACCCATGCAATCTTGCGTGTGTTCGCCATGTCCCTCACTGGCAGAGCATTAGACTGGTACCGAGCCTTGCCTCGTAATTCCATATCCTCTTTGGAGGATCTCTTACACCAGTTCGTTACCAGGTTTAAATATAACCTGAAACCTGAAGCAACCTTGGACAGTCTGATACAGGTAAAACAAGCACCGCTTGAACCTGTACAAAAATTTATCCAAAGATGGAGTGCTACACTCAACAAACTTCATGAGCCAATCCTAGAAACATACCTTCTTACGATTCTTAAGGGAGCTGTGAATGATTTTGTCAAATCAAAACTGTACTATCTAAATGCGCGCACTCTAAGCCAAGCTTTTGTACAGATTAAAAACATCGAAGAGGCAGCCCAAAATAGCCATGACCCTGCTTACTTAGCCTTTAGAAGTCAACACACTAAAAAAGATAAAGAAAAAGCTAAAGCAACAGTAGTAGCAGTAGTGGAGACTCAACCTACCAACGCGGGACAGCAAGGCAGACCACCTACTGCTCCCATTAACTACGAGAGAACCGCTCCTGCACATACAACTGAATCATCTACCACACAAGCTACTAACATGGGTCATGCACGTCCGTTTGAGAGGAAAGACCCTGCTCAATACACACCGCTCACCATGAAGTCTTCCCAGTTGTTAGATCAACTTTTGAAGGCTGGGGCCATTAAACACAAGCAGTTGTCCCTAGTGGCAGCCTAGAGACATGACCGATTCTGTGAATTGGTCAAAAACCCAAGCTTAGCAACACCAAATGAGCCTCCTATTCCAAAAGGTTTTAGATTAGATTGATTTTGCTAGTACCATCAACTGAATGGGCATGGTATTGATTATTGTTTTACCCTCAAACAAGACATACAACGTATGATTGATAGGGGTGAAATAACATTTGACGATGCCAACCCTGTTAAATCGCAGAATCAATCTATGGGCGTATACAAAGATCCCCTCAATACTAAGGAAGCTCCTTACGTTATTAACACGATCCATATCGGAAATGAGCAAAGAATGCCCAACAAACCTTTCGTGATTCATGTTCCTCCTACAACGTCAACATCATCCCCACAATCTTCGTATCCCACATACAATCCACCCACACCTACAAAACCATTCGTCATTCGTGTACCCCTTGCCAATGCAACCGCAAATGTGCAACCGCCTACCCGGCCCACTCTCTTTGTGGTCCGGGTGCCACCTGCGGTTGCAGCCACGGAGGTACCACCACAAAATCGACCAACTCCCTTTGTAATCAGGGTACCCAAACACCTTGATCTTCAACCCCCTACTCCTCAACCGCAAACCAAACCGACCCCGTTCGTCATCAGGGTGCCTAAACACCCTGACACAACCACCTCCAGCTATTCAACCGCAACCCCGACCTGCTCCATTCGTAATCCGAGTCCCAAAACAACCCGATGTTCAAGCTCCAACGGTTTCCCCACGACCTTCGCGAGAACGCCTCACCAACAGACTTACTAGGGAACGGTTAGAAAAAGAACGTTGAAGTTTTGAATTGGGGCCACCGGAACCCACTCCCTTAAACGTTGTACCTATGGCTCCGACAACTGGCGAGCTGAGCACAAGTCATGAAAACAAAAAATCAGGAATGCCAGATGCATCAAACCCAACCGTCACATTAGACCACATGAAAACCATTCCACAAGAGATACAGTTGTTGGGTCCAATGGACCAAGTCTCAACCAACAAGAGCCTACCAAACAGTAAAGACTTGGTTAGTGCCCTAACTCAGGTCACATAGGCACTTAAACAAAAAAACACATCATTAAGCTTGTATGACCTCATGTTGACTTCTCAAGTTCATCGTGAAGCCTTAGTACGCATGTTAACATCGATCCCAGTCAGTGAAGACTTACCTGCAAATGAACCTTCCATTCATGCGGTAATGTCTCCATATCAAGGATCAAGAGCTACATCACTAGGCTTCAAAACGGATAATATAAAAATAGATGAAAAAACAGGAGAAGTCACCATTGCACCCATGTTCATAACTATGTTAGGGCTAACTGAACAAATCAAACCAACTTCCATGACATTCCTGAAATCGTTCAGTGGATCACGCGTAGTTGTCAAAGGATCAAGAGCTACATCACTAGGCTTCAAAACGGATGATATAAAAATAGATGAAAAAACAGGAGAAGTCATGTTCATAACTATACAAGTAAATCAATTTAAAATACATCGGGTGCACGTAGATGACGGAGTAGCCACGAATGTAGTACCATACCCCGTCATTGAACAGTTAGGGCTAACTGAACAAATCAAACCAACTTTCACGACATTCTTGAAATCGTTCAGTGGATCACACGTAGTTGTCAAAGGAACATTAACTTTGGATTTCATAGCAGGGGACCGATTCCCCACGTCAGCTGAATTCGTAGTCGTAGACGAGATGCCTGAATTTAACTTAATTTTGGGACGACCATGGTTAGCCCAATTAAAAGCAGTATCCTCACCCATCCACCAAGAGATTCACTTACCCTATGAAGGTGGTGAAATCATTATACACGGTGATGTGGCTACACTCAACACCTTTGCACACATAGGCACAAACCAAGGCTCAGAGGTCAAAATCGATGAGACTAAACAAGATGACATTACCCTCGAGCTTAAACAGGACGCCACACCCATTGAAAACCAAAGCGATAACCTATCTCCAAACCGTGATCCCTCGGAAGATATAAAAACATTACAAAACGTCGAAACATCAGAGCATGTGGACATAGGGGTCATTCCTCTAGACGTCTCATGGTCCAAATTACCGTTTAACATAATTAGCGAAGGAGACGCAAAATATACAATTACACCAACATGCCCAACACACCATGTTAATCTGCGAAAATTAAAGAAGCTACTCAACTGTTAAAACGACTACTCGTCCGAAATGATGTTAAACTACTATGTGTCCGGAATGACGTTAAACTACCAAGTGTCCGCAACGACGTTAAACTAGCCACGGTCAGAAATGGCCGGTTCCTTCGTAAAAAAATAAATTTTCGCCAAAAACAACTATAGTCTCCTCTTTCTCTTCGACAAAGATACAATAGTCCGTCATGACTTTAAACTGACGTGCCTAGCCCAAAACGGCTTTAAACTAGAGTATAGTACACCATCAATTTACCGAAATTTCGTTACATCATTATCGTTCACATTTTGCAAGTTACAATGTTCATTTCATATTTTGTTAGACACAGTGTTCACAAAGAAATTCAAAAAAAGCAAAAACAAAATATATAAATATATGTAATACGGAGTGTTAGCACAGCAATAGAATAACTGCATATTACACCATGATCATGTTACATTTGTCTTCACATATTCCAAAACCAACAAAAAAAATAACAAACTAGCAAAGAAATGACAAGGTTGACAAGACCAACAAGCTAAATCATGCACTAGTGTTAGGAGGGGGTTGGTCCCCAAAATCCTCTACATTATCAGCTCCCGTCCCATTAGGGCCAGCCTCATCACCACCATGCCCCTGTCACGAAGAGAAAACAAAACAACAAAATGAGTAAACGCACAAAAAAAAAAAACAACAAATAGGTAAAAGAGAGCAAAAACACTAAAGAGAAAGATGACTAAAAACAATAAAATAATGTGAGCAATAAAATACTCATAGGTGGGGAAGGCTTGAGATTAGCCTCCAGGTGCCGTAGAATCTCTTCTTCAGACACGCATGTCCAGTCCTTCTCGAGTCTGAGGTTGATGTTAGCCAAGGTTTTACCCTTGTCCACGGAAGACCAGGAGGGGTGCTTAAGAGAAAACATACTTGTTGAAGCCTCCCCAGAGGCAGTGGTAATGGATCTCTCAGGAGACCCCTCCACTTCTGTATATTCAACAAACTTCTCATAGGAAGAGCGCAAACCTAACCCCTCCACGAACATCTCCAACCGACGACGTTCCACTGATTCCTCTTTCAACCATTTTTTATATTGATGCTTATGATCTTTCTGATCCTGGCCCCATTTATGTACTTTGGACGCAAAGGACTTCTAGTCATGGCACTTCCTATTCAATAAATCCATCTAGGCTCTCTGTTCGGCCAAATCTCGAATCGCCTGCACCTTGCTATTCAAGCCTACCCAATAACGTGCATAGGTGATCTCGGATGTACGCCATGTACTATCACCTGCCAACCTAGTAGAGGCAAAATCATAATGGGCTTGTAAGTCATTCCTCTCCTCTGTCACCTTCGCCAAATTTTCCTTCAATGATTGAATTTCAAGCCATAACTGTTCAATTGAGTGCCTACAGGTCCAGAGAGATTTAGCATTTGGGACAACACAACTCGAAACTGCATCATAAATCCCTCTTGGGATCTGCTCAATATCTTTGGGCAATTCTGGGAGACCATCAATATGGGTAGCCTCAGAAGGACTCCATTGAAGCTTCGCACCTACAAGTACAAACATTATGTATATAAGCCAACCAGAGACTTCCAATAGGTACTTCCAATAGGTACAAAAACGCAATGAACTCGGGCACTTAGTATAAAGTACACACCTAATTCATGATGAGCCTGTCTCAGACAAGCAACAACATCGTTGACGATGCCAGTAACAAAGTCTACTTTATTGGGCATCTCAGGCCACGGCCTCAATGGATTAGTGGATCTTGAATCTATATGAGAAGGCATCTCAACTGGGGCCTCAAACTCCGACCCACCTGCCTGAGATGCAGGTGCTTCAGGTACCTCAACATCTATGTATGATGTCAAGAAAAGCCATGATAGTCAAAACAATGCATAAAGCTAAGAAGATACGAAATGCAGAACAAACTAACAAGACTTACCAAGCGGCCCTTTGCTGGTCAGCTCAGGTGGATCACCAAGGTGTAGAGACCCATCAAAGAAACCATCAAAAACGCCTTTCTCCTCGCTTGAGTGCTTAAGGGCATCTAAAGCCTCAGCAAGTGTAGCTTCCATGGTACTCGTTCCATCCTCTTCCCGTGAAACAGGAATGCCCTCCTTCTAGCGCCAATTTCTGTACTGTCCGAAATCTTCGGCATAAGGCTGGAGGAAAAACGTACACTGAAAGATCTTCGGAGAGACACAGATGACCTTGCCTTCGCGTGAGGGCAAGCTGGAAAAATGAAGGCAGAGTGCCTTGGATGGTCTGCACGCAGATCAACTAAGGACTTCCCCGAGCGTACGCTATTGCCTGCGCTAGGGTTATTGTCACGAAACGTGAAACAGAGAAAAATGATGTAACACAAAGTAACGTAACAGAATGTAACGAAATGTAAAGAAACGTAACGAAACGTAATGAAACGTAATGGAACGTAAACGTAAGCAGAATGTATGTAGGAACATGCAATGGAACGGAACAATGCAGCAAGTAAATCAGAATAGGACAATGGATGGCAAATAATGAACAATGTTGTATTAATTGACAAGATGTGCACCGGTCAAAATGTAGTTGCGTTGCAAGTCGAACATTAAGCTTCGATGCAAGGTGTTTGCAAGTGCTGGGAATCACGTGCGTCCGGGCTCAGGATTGTTGGTTTCTTTTGCCAGATTTTTTGTTGCCAACCCCTGTTTATGTCCATGAACTGGGTATTTATGCATTTGTCTAGGCCTGGGAGTAGGAATGAATGAGATCGATGGTTGCGGGATGAGAAAAAAACGGATCGTGTGACAGGTGTACGTGGGCAGACTACGTTTTAGACCGGATACACTGTATTTTACAACGCAAGTTGGCTTATGCCCATGGAAGCAGCGTAAGAGCTTGACAAGCTCATAGATGGTGAGGCTTACAATGAAAATTTACAATGAATTCCAAGAGGGATTGACTTCGGCTCGCTTGAAACTTTATGGTCCTTTGAATTGACTGCTGCAGGATGTTGATTTGAGTGGTTCGGTGGTTGTTTGAGGTGTCTCTGCTTCACCAGGGTTCACAACGTGAGTTGATTTGGTCCTGGTGTGTCCTCAACGTGCGTTTGGAGTGCTTTTGTTCGGGCGTGAATAGTGCTCACGCTGATGAATAGTGCTCAGCGTGACCTGGGCGTGAGCTAGTAAGAATGGTTCATTTCGCACCGAATCTTGGTTTTCGAGGCTTGTCCTTCAAGTGTAATTGCTGCCTGCCCTTGGGGGCCACCTGTATGCTGATTTTGAGCCTGTTTATACTTGATTTGAGCCATCTTGGTAACTCACACTGTCAGCGTGACTCCAGTGTGACCCCAGTGTGACTTGGGCTTGAGCTAGGCATGACCTAGACGTAACCAAGCCAAAATGCTGTGTTTTACACCCGAACTTTGACTTTTTGGAGCTTGTTGACTAGTAGAACTGTTGCCTGTCCTTAGAAGTTGAGTTGATGCTGAAATTGTGCTTGGAGCTGCCTGTCTAGACTAGTTTCTGTTTGGTCACGCTGGGCTCACGCTCCAGCGTAACCCCAACGTGACCTGGGCGTAAGCAGTGGAAACAGTGTATTTTTGAGCCCAAAATCAGGATTCTGAGGGCTGGGTGGACCTTTAGGGTGACTTGTACCTTCAAAATCAGGCTATTTTGACTTTGTTTTGGGGCACTTATGCTAGACTCACGTTGGACTCACACTGCCAGCGTGACCTGGGTGTAACCTCAGCGTGAGTAGCAAGATTTGTGCGATTTCGACTTGAGATCTTGGATTTTGGGTGTTGAAACTTGGAGTAGCCATGAGTGGGCCCCGAGGGGGCCTTGCCCATTCAAATTAAGACCGTTTTGACCTTAGTCAAGTTTTTGTTGCTTGAGTCGTTCCTGTTTCAAAGTGTTAGGCTGAAATTTTGTGGTGTTTCAACTAGACCATACGTTGTTATGTGCAATTTTGTTTAACTATGACATGACCATGACTGGTGGTGAGAGTCATGGTAAAACTTCAATCAAAATTGGTGAAACCATGAGTAGACCACATGTCATGGTGGGGTCATGTGGCCATGGTGTATGTACAAAATTGGGACAAAATAATACAAGTGAACCACAACTAGAGGTAATTGACATTGATTGACTATGAGCAAACCACAAGTCATGGTATAATTAAAATAATGGAAATGCAACCCATGATGAGGTTGTAGTTGTTTGCTGACTTGACCATGAGTAGACTATGGCTTGTGATATACATAGGAAATTTTAGAAATAGGAAAATTTAAGTGCAAAGCTGATTGAAATGGATTGAGGTTGATTCCTTCCTTTAACTGTGATTCTTCAAATTGAAATGAATGCTGAAAACTAATTGAGAAGTTAGAAATAATGGTTGAATGGTTTTTCAAGTGTTGATTCAATGATGCTAATGTTTTCAGTTGTTTTAATAAGGCTAATGCATTACATATTTACAAACTTCGCTTTGTGGCCAATCCATATTGATGGGAAACTCTTATTCCCAATAAGTAGAGACACTTTTGATGACTTGTGTTTTTGGGAATGGTAGAAATGGAACTATCCTCAAATGCTTTCAATATTGCTTAGGATATGGCTTAATAAATTGAACTTAAGAAAATAAATCCAAAACAATTTTTTTGGAGAAAATTCGGGTTAAATTATGTCAGAAATTTACATAAAGGTACAAAAATTCTTTTCCCCAAAAACAGGGGAGATGAACCCACCCCCCGCCGGGGAATAGAAACCCCCCATTCTCCCCAACCCCACATAACTGAGCTGGACTATACATTTTCAGCAGAAATTAGAACCAGCGCCACCCTCCCCTAGAGCCGATATGGCAACCGGGTACAAGGGCAATCTTTTGCATTGTTAAAGATCATGTTTTTATAACTAGATACATAAAGTAGAACCGCCGTTGAGAATGATAGGTGATTACAAAAAGAAAATGAGTGCTTCATTATAATTGAAGTGTACCAAGTTATGGGAGCTAACTTTAGAAGAGACATTATCATGATTGTACTCCCGTCTAAATTTTAGTATTAATAAAATATACTTTTACCTCTCTATGAAAAAGAGAGGGGGAGCATTATCTGAAATGAAAACTGAATTAATTTGATTATTTCTACCAAGACCCTTTGGATTTGTCAGACCACATCAATTTTAGAATTCTTTTTATAGAATTTGTCCATAGCTCAGCATTACCTAGTTGTATTAAACCTCTAATCTAGGGCTGCCATGTCAAGAGTCTTATCACAAAGCTAACACCTCATTATCAAAGGATAAGTAATCAGTGAGCACGTTGATTTTATAGAGAACAAGTAGTGCATATTTGAATTATGCAAGAATTTGAGGTAATAAGTAAAATCTAAGGAGGTTCTTTGTTTGTTGTGAAATACTGTTGAATTTTATTCTTGTTTGGATCCTTCCAGTGTTTGTTAAAGGACTCCTAACCGATGAGATGGCATGACTAAGGAAAACAACCACAAGGATTTATGTATCAAACAAACTCTGTTATGAAAACCGTTATGTACTTCCTGCTAGGAAAACGTCAATTCATGCTGCAATTTAGGTTAGACTTAAAAGTACAAACCTTAAGCAGTAAATGCATCTAAATGTGACCAATGATGGGGAAAATAAGTTTAAAATGCAGAGAGGTGAAAAGAACATGAATCATATAATAGTACACCCAGATATACTAGGGTCCAACTTTGTCAATGTCGATTCTTCCACTGGCTATTTCTGCATCATCAGATTAAGCAAAAGAAAGAAATTCAAGAACAAGGTTTATAATATCGAGATGAAACAGCTACATATAGTTGCTGAACTAGTTGCTAAATTGTACTTATATGTAGCTGTTCTGAACTTCCGAAGGTTTTGGAAATGTAACAAATTTACCATGTTTGGTTAGTTGATGCATTAGATTAAAATAGGAATTAAGGAGACTACTTGCCTAATAATTTCATTAAGTATGAAAATGAAATGTGAAAATTCAACAGAAACCTTTACATATTTCACTGAACAGGTAAAAGAAATTTTATTAATGAAGCAATATTTGAAGTACAACTAAGAAAATCTTGGGGTCTTAAAAATCAACCAAGAAACATGACCAATGTTTCATTACAAAAGCTATCAAGACCAATGATAGTAATAACACAAAAAAGGAATAATCATTTTGAAGTACCACTTCATTCTTAATTTCAAAAATAGAAATTATAATTGCATAAGATTCAAAGCTCCAAGCAGCCAAATCTCCTTTATATTTCATGCTATTTTCAACTTTTATTACTAGCCACCATGTTGTATCTAGATTACTTTTTATCCCATCAAAAGTTTAGCAATTTCTTTCTTTTCGAAGTTCAAAGATCACATATACTAGCAACATATTCCAAATTTTATCAGTGTGCCAAATTCTACAAATCCAAGTTTAAGTTGCCGCAAAATCTTATGAATATTTTTGACATTGTAAATATTGATACGGAGCTGTGTAAAACTTTGTTTCCAATATATTACCAATTAAAGGGTAGTGTATAAACATATGATAGTCATCTTAGAAACCATTTTACAAAAGCAACCTTTGTTGATAATCATCCCACTTGATTATGGAATATGATGACTAGATGTTCCACAATAGAATTAGATAAATCTCAGCTATAAATCTATATTAAATAAGATGAGATCCTATTTATGTAATTCTTATCCAATTTCATGTTTGTTTCGTCCTATGTTAAAAAGATCCTTAAATAAAATGATAAGGATCATTCCCATGATTTCCAAGATTCATGCTTATCTCTCCAAATCTATTCTTGGGAGATCAAGGCCTATATAATTGTAGCAGCACATATTCATTTATGAGATAGAAGGAATATAGAAGAGATATAGAAGTAAGAGAGTTTCACAAGAGTGTGCTTGTTGTAACAAAGTTCTTTATTTCCTTTAAGCTCTGATACCAAATGAAGTATCTAAAAGGTCCTGATCGAAAGGGTCCTGGATCTAGATCTAAGCTTAAAGGAAATAAAGAACTTTGTTAGAACAAACACACTCTTGTGAAACTCTCTTACTTCTATATCTCTTCTATATTATTTCTATCTCATAAATGAATATGTACTGCTACAATTATATAGGCCTTGATCTCCCAAGAATAAACTTGGAGAGATAAGCGTGAATCTTGGAAATCATGGGGATGATCCTTATCATCTTATTTAAGGATCTTCTTAATATAGGATGAACTAAATATGGAATTGGATAAGAATTACATAAATAGGATCTTATCTTATTCAATATAGATTTATAAATGAGATCTATTTAATTCTATTGTGGGACATCTAGTCATCATATTCCACAAACGCACCCCCCCATGATGGTAAGAGGTTTCACTCCAAGGAAGTCTCTTAAAGATTCAAACTTCTTATGACTTAGAATCTTGGGGAAAATATTTGCCATTTGTGCTTCAATCACACAATGTTCCATGTTGAGTATGTTGTCTTGGATTAAGCTTTTGAGATGATGATGCTTGATATCTATGTGCTTAGAATGCCTATGATGAACAAGATTGTGAGCTATCGTAATAGCACTTGTTTTATCACAGTATAAGCAAATGAGAGATTTAAGTATATGTCCCATTTCAGTGAAAATGGAGTGGATCCATATTGCCTGAATAACAACATTTGATGTAGCTATGTATTCTGCTTTTGCTATTGAGAGTGCAATTGTAGATTGCTTCTTTGATCCTTAGGAAATAAGTGATGGACCAAAGAAAAAACAAAAATGAGAAGTTGACTTTCGATCTTCAAGATAGCCTCCTCAATTTGCATTAGTGTATCCCAATATCTTGAAATTTTTATGTCGATGAAATGTGATCCCATAATTTGTAGTAGTTTTCAAGTATCGTAAAACCTGTTTTGCAGCTTTCCATTGTGATTCATGCAGATCTTGCATGAACCGAGAAAGGTTATTTATAGCATATTGGATATTTGGACAAGTATTGGAGAGATCCATTATACTACCAACCAGGGATCTGTATAGTGAAGGATCGACGGGTGGGGATTTGTCATCCTTGGTAAGTTTTGTACCAAAGGAGAGTGGTGTATCTGAAGGATTACAATTAATCATGCCAAATTTCTCAATTAAGGATTGGGCAAATTTCATTTGGCATATGGAAATTGATTTTGTTCTTTGGATAACTTGAAAACCCAAAAAGTATGACATTTTTTATAGATTAGACATTTCAAATTCTTTTTTCATGACATTAAGAAAATTATTTTTCTAATGCAATTGTAGATGAAAAATAGGTTAAATCATCTACATATAAACAAACAAAAATATAATCATCTCTAGATACCTTTTTGTATATAGTTGTTTGGGATTGAAGATTGGTGAAGCCTTCTTGCATGAAAAATGCATGAATATGTGGGTATCATGCACGTGGAGCTTGCTTGAGCCCATATAATGCTTTATGGAGCTTGTAAACGTGATTTTGTTTTCCTTCATCAATGAAGCTTGGTGGTTGTTTCATGTAAACTTCTTCGTTAAGAAATCCATTGAGGAATGTAGAGGCCACATCTAGTTGATAAACCACATAGTTAGCTTGTGCAACAATGGCAAGAAAGATTCTCACGGATTCCATTTGTGAAACAGGAGCAAAGTTATCATCAAAGTCTCTACCTTGCTGTTGGAGATATCCTTTGGCGACTAGGTGAGCTTTGAATTTTTCTATTCTACCATACTGATTTCTTTTAATTTTAAATATCCATTTTAAACCAATTATTGGCTTACCAGGTGGAGGAGGAACTAGGCTTCAAGTATTATTTTTGTGAATTTGTTGCACCTCGTTCTCCATGCCAGCAATCCAACAAGTATCATGCATAACTTCGTCGATTGTGGATGGTTCCAGCAAACCATCATTGCTCCTCTCCATCGGCATAAGTAGCGCAAAGAATTCATTGTCTATGGTGGTGAAGAGAGCATTTTTAGTGTTTGCCACATCCTGGGTTGGGTGCACATTGTTCTCCTTAAAGTGACTATGGGTCATGCACTTATTGAAATTCATATCCAGCATTTGTGATACTGGATGATAGGTAGCCAGCTGGGATGTGGATGGAATCTACTGTGGAGTGGATATTGTTGATGTAGAATGTGTCCATGGAATCTACTGTGGAGTGGATATTGTTGATGTAGAATGTGTCCCAGAGGGAATAATTTATGATGGCGCTATTGCAGAGGTTTGGCCTGTAAGAGGGAATGATATCTAAGGACATTGTTGCATAGTATTGGCATGAGAAACATTATGATTTTTATCCCAATGTGGAGCTGCATTGGAAATAGTTTTAGGTGGGATTGATTCCATAAAATGAGGAAACAAATGGTTAGCAGCTGTACAATCTATCTCCAAATTTTGACATTGACGCAAATGTGGAAAATGTTGTGTCTGGGCAATTGGGATCCCCGCATTGTGAGTTGTAAAATAATGGATTACGGGTGGCCAATGAACATGCATGAATATTTGGCCTCTGCTGTGCTAAAATGTAGTATGGAATGATGATGTTGATGAAGATGATGCAAAAAAGATATGAAAAGTAATAACTTTATGATCATGCTAGGGTTGTATATGATATGTGGAAAAAGTTGGTCGTTGGTTTGGGCTTATTACTAACATGGATTCATATCCAAAGTTGGTAGTAGTAGGCATGTTTTCTGCTGGTTCATGTGCCATGGGTGAGAATGTTCGTTGGTGGTGAAGTGCTGGACTTGAATTTGTTGTTGTTTGCATGAATCTTCCCAATGCATTAGAGTGCTGGACGTGATCAAAAAAGTGAGAAGAATTCGGCTGGAATTTTGAGGCTTGCATGGTGCATAAATAGGAAATTTGCATATTATTTGGTATGTTGATAGTGGGTGTAGCAATCACATGATAGGGAATAAGAAATTGTTCTCAAACTTGGAAAAATATGATTGAAAGGTAACTATAGGTAATGGGAAGAAGTTAACCATTGTCGGGATTGGATCACTTGCCTTCACAACAACTCAAGGTAACAAATATGTTATTTCCCAGATCTATTTTGTTCCAAATCTTTCAAAGAATTTATTGTGGGGTAATTATGTTGCAATGGGTATCATGTTGAATTTGAAAAATATGTTTGTAAAATTTCTAAGGTTAATGATGATAAAAGTATTGCCATTATCCCTATAAGCAAGAATTAGATGTACAAGTTGTAGATGCAAAAGGATGTTCATTGTCTCACTGTCATTGAAGACATAGCATGGTAATGGCATGCTTGGTTAGGACATGTCAACTTTGGCTCAATGGACCGCATGCAAAAAGGAGAAATTGTAAGAGGTATGCCAAATTTTTCTTTGCCAAATAATCATGATTGTGGCATATGTCAACTAGGAAAAATTACAAGGTTGCCGTTTCCTAGAAAGTATAGATCTCAAGAAAAATTAGATTTAGTTTGTATGGATTTATGTGGTTCCATGCAACATTGAGCCTAGGTAAAAACTAATATATGTTAATAATAGTGGATGATTTTTCAAGATTTGCTTGGGGGTATTTTATGAAATGAAAAGATCAAACATTAGGATTTTTTAAAGAATTCAAGGTAGAAGTAGAAAATCAAAGTGGCAATACAATTAAGAAAATCTGAATAGCTCGTGGTGGCAATACAACATGTCTTGTGCCTACCATCAACGTGATTTAGTAGGCCATGGTGAATCCATTACCAACAGCAGCGATAGTCACAATAGATCTAATATTTTTGATTTTTTGCAACAGCAACGGAAAAGCATAATTGATGATAACGTGGGAAGACAAGGTTCCATTACTTAGCCATCCAAAACTTTTCTGCCATTGCCTCAATCCACAGGAACCGTCACTTGTCTGCCGCAACAATATAATAATTCAATTCATCTCTCCAACCATCCCAGCCACAATCATCATTGCAAATTACACAAGCCACAAATACACCCCACTCTTCCTTCCGTTTGTTGGCAAATGCATCCTCTGTTTCACAAACTTGTTGGCCAGGTATTCTCTGATCCTAATTTGCAACACTGGCATGGCCATAAAGGTATTATTTTTCCTAATTTTTCTGCTGCGTCATCATCTCCTGCTACACACCCACATAGCAAAGGCCAAATATACACACTTGCTCATTGGCCACTTGTAATCCATTATTTTACAACTGATAATGCAGGGATCCTAGCTACCCAAACACAATGTTTTCCACCTTGTGTCTATACCTGAATTTGAACATAGATTGTACCACGGCCGACCATTTTGTTCCTAATTTTTTGGAATCAATCCCATCTAAAACTATTTTCAACCTTGCTCCACAATGAGATAAAAATCATAATGTTTCTCATGCCAATACTATGTAGCAGTGGCATCAGATATTATTCTCTCTTACAAGCCAAACCTTTGCAGCAACGCCATCACAAATCATTCCCTCTAGGACATATTCTACATCAACACTGTCCACTCTACGGTAGATTCCTTCCACATCTTCGCTAGCTACCTATTATCTAGTCTCACAAATGCTAGATATGAATTTCAATAGGCGGACCTGCAGTCACTTTAAGGAGAACAATGTGCACTCAACCCAGGATGTGGCAGACATTGAAAATGCTCTCTTCATCATTGTAGACGATGAATTTTTTGTGCTACTTACACCGATGGGGGGAGCAATGATGATTTGTTGGAACCATCCATAGTCGACGAAGCTGCGCATGATACCCATTGGATTGTTGCCATGGAGAGAGAGCTGCAACAAATTCACAAAAACAATACTTGGAGCCTAGTTCCTCCTCCACCTGGTAAGCCAATAATTGGTTTAAAATGGATATTTAAAATTAAGAGAAATTAGTATGGTGAAATAGAAAAATTCAAAGCACACCTAGTCGCTAAAGGATATCTCCAATAGCAAGGTAGGGACTTTGATGATAACTTTGCTCCTGTTTCATGGATGGAATTCGTGAGAATCTTTCTTGCCATTGTTGCACAAGCTGGATATGTGGTTTATCAACTAGATGTGGCCTTTACATTCCTCAATGGATTTTTTAATGAAGAAGTTTATGTGGAACAACCACCAGGCTTCATTGATGAAGGAAAACAAAATCATGTTTACAAGCTCCATAAAGTATTATACGGACTCAAGTAAGCTCCACGTGCATGGTACCCACATATTTATGCATTTTTCATACAAGAAGGCTTTACCCACATATTTTTGGGTTTGTTTCTTGGTTATAAGATATCTAATGGGGTGTTGAATTTTTTGTGACTTAGGGGGTTTTTCCCCTCCATTGAGGGCCATTGCTGATGGCCCACCCACGGTTTGTAATCTCCTGTACTATAGTCTTTTTTTCTCAGTAATATAATCCTGAATATTTTCTCAAAAAAAAAAAAAAAAAATTATTTTGCATGAAGGGAAAATTTAACTATGATAAAGTGTATAAAAAATTCATTATGCATTAAAAGATTTACTTCAAAGAGATTCTCAGGCTTCCAAGATCCACTATCATCAACTTACAATAGACAGTAGATGACTGTACATTACAAATAAGTTCTTAAATGCCATATAATAAACTAGCTCATGCATCAACAATGGAGAGTTACAACACATAGGTTTGTTCATCTTTAATGTCAAAGAAAAAGGGTGTGACTGCCTTACCCCTGTGGTCATAGATGAGTGTTCACGTATGAAAATCAAAAAATACTTTCTCCGTTTTAAAGCATTCTAAATTTAGCACACAAAGTCTGAGGGTAGGGCCTGAATGTTTGGCAGTCAAATCTGAGTATAGAGGAAAATGAGGGCCTAAAGTAGATCTGAACTTATAATTATTATCATAACAGTTCATGAAAGTGGAGATTTTGCAAGATTTTCTTTCAGCCTAAGGCAAATTTTGGTTTCTTGAATATCTTTAATTGGAAGGCAAAATCATGGAGAATAAAATACCCATCATACAAAAAAAGTCTTTCTTTTCTCAGGCTAAAACAGAGGATAGACAGTCTTTGATATATTTTTCTCTTAATCAGAGAATCGTCTGAGTCTCTTTTTATCTTTATAAAGAAGTACAAATGATATAGAATACTCTTTTAAAGCTTGACTGTTTATCATTATTAAATAATTTTTTTCTTAATGGAATCAGAAAACAGTAAACATAGGGTATCAACCATGAAAGATAAGGTAACAGTCTTTAAACTAGGACAATCATTATCAAAGAACTAATTTTTTTTTAAATAGATAAAATAAGAAAACTACATGAGATCAATTACAAAATGAAAAGGAGAGATAAATAAAAACTGAAATGTACCAAGCTTGAATGCCATGTTGGATTAACATGGTGCCAAACTTTGAAATCTACATTCTTAAATTTTCCAGCCTCTCATGTTTTCACATTGAGAGAAATGCAGGCTTGAATAAAGAACCATTTAACATTGAATTGGGACATGACAACTCCTCAAAAATTGACAAAAAAAAAATGCTTAACAAACAGAACATATGCCCTTTACCTTTCACTTTGAAAAAGACAAAAAATTATCAATATGCATAGTTTCTTTTCATTTTTAAATGAGTACTCAATGGACCCTTTCGCCATCTGATTGTCACACACCAAGTTTCTCTAAACCCTACAGCATCTTATAGTCCACACAAGAACAACACTAGGGTTGGATAAAATAGTAAGGTCTAACACCATTAAGCACCTCCAAGGACTAAGCTTTTGTAGCCCACATAAGAAATCACCAGTCTTGGATGGAAATATGGGGGGCATTTCTTAAAATTGATGACAAAAACATGAAACACCAAGGGCACATGACCCAAAGAAAATGCTAGCGCATAAGCCCAATATCATCATCGTCATCATCCTAGTCTTGTCCTAACAAAATGGGGTTGGCTGACCTTTGTCTATTTTTCACAACATTTGGGCAATGATGTTGTGTCATTTTTAGAGAATACTCTAGTAAGCCCTTGCCCATTTTCCATAGTAACTAAGCCTTGTGACTACTGTGCATCATATCTAGAGAATGCTCTAAAGGATAAAAGGATCATCACCCAAAGGCTCAATGCTTATCTCGCTGATGTAGGGTCTTGGGAGGGCAATGGATGAGTGAAAGCCTAACCTTTTTCGAGTGGCTTCGCCTAGGCTCAAACCCAGGTTTGACAATTTGAGAAACAAACACCTTACCATCACTCCAAGTGATATTCCTTTGGGGAATGCCCTAGCATTTGCAAAATCTGAAAAAGAACTCATCTATGAGATTTGGCATGGTTTTACAGCCGACTGCCAACTTGATGCTAACCCTCCTCCGTTCATATCTTGGCTTGGAATGCTAAACCTAATATATGTATGCCAAAAATCAGACCCATGACTCATGAAAGACCACATTCATGACTCACAACTCTAAGAAAATCCCACATACCCTCATAAAATAATCCTTGCTTTTTCAAGCCAAGATAACAAACACATATAAATACTTAGAATGTAACAAGTTTTGAAGTACACACCTCTATGAATGGCTGATTAGTTGAGGAAGAAGAGCACACTTCAAGCTTGGATTGTTGTCCAACCAACAGTTTTAAAGATCAGGTACCAACGGCCTTGAGAATTGAGTCATAACAACAATCCAAGGTGCAGCCAAAAGCCACAAGGAAAATCAGAGAAAGGCAGAGCTTAGAATCAGCCCCAATAGTCTTTGAAATCAGCCACAAAGTCAGCCTCTTATGCCTTGATTAAAGGCTCACAAAGATGACTAAGACAGCCCCCATACTGAGCCAAAAAGACAAGGTAGGAGCAGCCTCGCTCCTCAAACTAGCATAGGCTTCCCTCTCTTGGCAAAATGGTGAAAATTAGAGCAAAACCCCTTTATTTATAGGATAAAAAAGGTCTCAAGGCGTGGACAAAGACTTGTGCACAAAAGTTTACACCATGGGCAAAGACTAGACAACCTGTTCTCCAAAAGTCCTTTCTTTATTCATGACCTCATTACTACTTGACTTGGACAAGTAAGCTCTCATGAGGGAATGGACATGTGAGAGTGACAACACTCAAGAGAGTCAATGAGTCCTCTCCCCTTTTTCAAGTAATTCATATGAAGTGGACAATTATCATATTTAAAAAAAAAGTCATCATAAGCATGTTATAAAGCATACATGACCATTCCACATTGTCTTTTCTTATGAGCCCACCTTTTTAGCTTGTTTTTAGTCACTCTTACTTTATAAGCTTTGAGGGTATGTAATTTATTTTTGGCCCTTTTTGCATATCCAACATTTTACACATGTAAACAAGCACAAACATGCCATAGCTACAATGCCTGATTTTAATATTTTAACCAATTTAAAGAAAATACGGGCCCACAAGGTACTTTTCAAATTGTTTAACATTAAAATCTTAAATTCTAGGACTTGAATTGAAAAACTAATTATAAATCTATACTCTATATGTAAAATTGAGGTAGTTTACTAAATTTGGGCACACTTCAACAACTTTGAATTTTTTATGTATTTTAATAAATTAAAAATTCTAACTAAATGCCAAAATATACCATGGGTCTACATTACATTAATTTATAATATTATTCTAAAATAATGTTAAGCTGCCCATTTTGTTGGGATAAGGCTAGGATGGTGATGATGATGATTCTAAAATAATGTTAGAGTTTTCCATCCTCATTCATCAATAATACATACATGCATACATATTTAACTTAAAATAATAAATAATTAAAAAGAAATTAAAAATAATAGGAAACTTGCTTATGTCACCCAATCAAAAATCTTCGTATTAAGATAGAATCATTAGGTACATCTACAAATATATAGAAGCTTTAAAACAAGTTCAAGTCTAAGTAGGCCACATGTATTAATGTGCGGCACTACACATCCTTATCCATGATCCTCTAAGTAAACTTCCCAAAAAGATGCATATTCAAATAATGTAGTTTTTAAGTCTAAGTCCATGACATTGCTGCACGAAATACATTGTATCCTAATTGAATAGATGGGGTTTTCCCTTACTTCAACTAACTACCAAAGAAAACCCACACTCTAATTGCTCTAATCAGTTTACAATCTCGTTTGGTGTCCATAATGACATTAAATATAGTGGGACAGATTAAAGACTACTTTGAATTAATTGCATTTTTCCAAGTAGGCCAGGCAGCCAACCTTTAAACTTTTACATATAAAAGGGAAAAATTAAATGCTCACGTATCAATTTTCATTACCTCAAATATATTTGGGAAATGTGAATACATTGTAGAAGCTAAAAATGTAGCTGTTATTAATTGGACACCGACCATTCAACAAGTTAGTGGGGGTTACTACTTCAGAAAACCAGCAGGAAGCTTAAGCAAAAGACCGTTGTGCTGATAATATATGTAGAATTCAACAATAGTTATTGAAAAATAAACAAGATATGATATTTTGCAAAAGAAAACAGTTGGATAAGAAGCCACGTAACTGTAATAAAACTAAATAGCAAAATTGGAGGACATTAGTTTTTCGATTTTATAGCAATACTATTTGTACATTGAACAACAAGAACGTAATGGATTTCAGTAGGGTTCATGTTATTAATAATTCTGTGGAGATTCTTTTTTTCCCTTTTAATTCAGATTAGAAATATGACTTTTATTATGTTTTGTCCTATAGACCACTTGAGGATGTAATAAAGCATTTCCATTTACCATTTATTTAAATGATGTTATGTTGTATAGGATTAAAATGGCACTTGGATGACTAATTATGAATTGTTTCACAAATGTTTTCTTAGATATGGAGGACTAATGAGGAAGAAGAAGCATTAAAAATGATACGACCATCTTTAGCTTCCCTTCCCGTTACATACAGGTGGGTTGTTATTTATGTTATTTTGATCCTGTTTGGATAGTTGCTGTTTTATGGGGTTCTTCATCAGTTTCTCTTTTGATGGACATGAATACTTACACCCAAAGGAAAGCCATTTCTAAGATTTTTATAACTACCAGTATAAATTTCAGAATTTATTCTATGAGCAAAATTTTCATTTTCGTTATCATTGGTTTTTCATATAGCGCTATTAGGTTGGGAGTGGCATGATCCCCTATTGTGCATAAAGCTTATACCAATGTCTAATTTGCTTAAAATTATAACAGATTTCATCACCGAGTCATGTGAAATTATGTTTTGGAATGTATTCATGCCAAAAGATTGCTGACTTTGAAAAGCTTTGCTAAAATTTTGCTTAATGTCTAGATCATTCTTACAGTCCTGGTGCCAACATTTTGAGATTGGAATATAAATTCATCCATTTTAGAACGCTCAGTCTAGGTTTATGTTGAAGATTTAAGATTCGATATACAGAACTTGTAAAAGAGTTTTGAATGTTTAGGAGATTTGCTTCATCAAGTTACCCATAGCAGTAAAGACATACTTTGGAATTTTGTTGTCAAAGAAATATGAAAACTTACATTGAATTAATGTTAAGGATGGAAGAGTTGTGACTGATTATTCTTAATACATTTTGACATATGAACCTTCCTAATATTTTGTTAACAGAATCCATCAATTTTATTCTAGTGTATTAAGACGTAATTTATTTAAGCACATGTCAAATAAACTCCTTGGGCATAACAACATTTGTTTCATTTGAGATTGTTTAACTTGTTGGTTAAGGTGTGTGACTTCCATCCTTAAGTCATAGGTTCGATCCTAGTAGGTTATATGCTGAAGTGTACAAGTATTATGCAAAATTGCTGAAACTAAACTGGTCCAATAGATCCATAGGGTTTGAACATAATTAAAAATAATTTCAATACTATTAGATATTGTCTACCACTACCTATTTCTAACACTATCTCTTTACCAATGTGAGTGTAGCCCAACCAGTAAGTTTGTTGCTTTGTGTGTAATCGGTTGCGAGTTTTAATGTTGCTTAAAGCATTGTTGTGTTTTTTTAATTGTAAGACCTACGTGCAACCCTAGGGGCAATTATTCAAAAAGAGGTTAGGCTTTCGCTCATCCACCGACCCTTGTAGGACCTTGCCTTAGTAGGTAGGCATTGAGCCTTTGGGTGATGACCCATTGTTATGTTATACCTACTTTCCATCAAAGTTTTGTGTTGGTTGGATGGCCTGTAGCACTACCTTTTTATTATAGTGGTAAGTGTGTTTCAAAGACGTGGTGTCACGATGTAAACCTCTCATTTATCAAGCTCTTCCAATAAGTTACTCTTCTCCTTTAAAATTATTTGATTCAAGAGTTTTTTGTAAGTGTAAGTGATAGCGTAAGGCAAGAAACAAGACCCAATAATATAAAAAGGTAGTGCAATAATAAAACAAGACCCAAGAAGTTTTCAGAAATTATTGCATGACATCTCTACAAGTAGCAATCTTCCATTTTCAGAGATTCAAAAGCTGTTTTAATACTATGAGTTCTAATACCATGTAAAAGGACTTTGAAGGCTTTGAAGACATGCTATGTGAATCTCACCTCCTAGAAGTAAAATCATAGTCTGGATCTTTTTAAGATGTTAGAATAAAAGTTACAAAACTTCCAAGTATACTAAAAGAATTTATAACTACACAAGTACACATAGAGATGTAAACAATATGTTCAAATAAGTGATTCAAATCATCATTTTTCTATTTTGAAAATAATAAAACAAGACCCAAGAAATTTTTGTAAATTATTGCATAAGATCTCTACAAGTAGTAATCTACCATTTTCAGAGATTCAAACTTTATATAAAATCTTTTTCATCATATTGTAACGCAAGAAATTGGCCATACAAACTTGGAGGTGCCATAACTCACATTAGAAGTAATAAGTGAGACTATTTGGTTAGCTTTTGAAATAGTAATAGATGTAGAAAGGTTGTACGCTGAATTATTAAAATGGGGTGTTTCACTAATATAGGAAAAATCATAGAAAAAGCTTAATGATGGAAATAAAAAGGGTAAAGATAAGTAATAGATGATTATAGGTGATTTAAGAAATGAGACATTAGATTTGAATAATTATAGGTTGATCATAAGTAATGTCTAAAAAACAAAAATCATGATTTGTGGCAAGTGTAATAAGATATACAATTTTACTATAGGACATGAACATGTGGACATAATTTCTGTTTTCAAATATCTTGGCCTAGAATGCTCCTGCAATTACAAATGGGATCAGTGCATTACTCAAAGATTTGCAAGTAGTATGAAAACCTTATTTGCTTTAAAAAGAATATATAAGAAGAAATCTATTTTAGCTTGGGATATTTGAAGATAACTTTATCATGCCATTTGTTCAAGTTATTAGTCTTTATGGGTGTGTTATATGGGGTCTTGCTCTATTAAATAAGTGCTGGAAGTAAGTACAAGAAATTTAAAAGCTTTTTCAACTTGATGAATTTAAAGTGAAGAGATAGACACAATATGATATTATGCTACTTAAAGCATAGATGATGTTGTTAGAGGTTGAAGCCATTTGTCATTTTATAGCCTATGCTCATAATCTTTCTGTATCTTCATTAGATGAATATTCCAAAAAAATGATGATGGAAACCCATGATAAATGATGGCTTCATGAGGGATTTCTATGGCTTAACAAATAGAATATTCAAGAGTATATTATCTATTTTGATCTTAACCAAGTTCACAATTTGGTAAAACAAGCAATATTTCAAAAACTTTGGGAATGGAGAAGTAAAAAAGGAAAAAAAAACATTTTTATTTGAATAGTATCAGGGGAGGTCTTAATTCAAAGGCAAACTAGTTATTTGTTACTATTTCTCATCATTTATAATGCACAATTAATAGAGCACGAATAGAATCTCCTCATTTGAGAGTTGAAACATGTAGATGACTAAAAATTCTTCATGAAGAACGAATATGTCAACTATGCAATACAAATAGCATTGAAAATGAATATCACATTTTCTTGCAATGTGTTGCATTAGAACACATTAGACATAGATGGGGATATTATAGTTGCAAATTTGGTTGAGTTGTTCTAAATTTTTCTAAGAACACTTGGTAATTTTCTAAATGATGTTTTCAAAATTTATAGCATGTATATTTCTACTATCCAATAGATCTAGAGGGTCTACGAATGTAATAAAATTTTAGTTTTAGTTTCATAATTCATTATGTATTTGCTAGATTATTGAAAATGAAATTTAATTACATTTGTATAGACTCAAAGGATTTGTTTGACAAATTAGTTTTGTACACTAGATTAGTAGCAATAAATCTAGGGTATACTAGATGTATTCAATGTTCATGTAGTTTAAATACTTATTCTAGATAATAACCTAGAACCAGCATTGGTTGCTTGAAAAGGTTGCATGATGATCTTTCAAGGCTCATATTATGATGTAATAATAAGTACCTCCTCCATGACTATAGAATTATAAGTGCCCTCTCCATGTCATAACATAAAGAGTCATTTTCTTTTCTTCCCAAATCTGATTGCTTATTCCCAAAGTAGGACCTAGGGATGATGGATCCAAAACTTGTATAAACACACAACAAAGCATGTACATGAGACCAGCACTAATATTTACAATTTAGAAAGAAATGTTCTAAGTGGTTTAAGAAATCATTCTAATACATAGGTCATGCAACACATGAACAATCAAAACATAATAGCAACCTTACAAATAATACAACATTTCAACTTCATCTCTACTTAGCATTCATTTTGTTCATTCCATTAATAGATGCTAAATTAGTAGATAGTACATACATCCATAATAAGACACAACACACATTACTACAACTCATAATCACAAAAAAGAATCATAGGCTATTCATCCAATCAAAAACACATGTCAGATCCTAAGTCAACAATGAATTTGTAGGAATCCAACCATTGCCTCATGCATTGAATTGTGATTTTATGCTAGCATTACTCATGATCCAGATAATTCGTAAACCCTTTAAACAATATCTAGCATGTGTACGTAACATAACATAGAACCAATAGAGACAAGCAGTGCTATTCATCATACAAGTCATGAATACATCAACACTACTCAAATCCATCACCATTATCAATTCATAGATATAAAACCAAATTAGTACCAAATCATAGAAGTTGTATACAAGCACATCAACAATATTCAAATCCAGCACACATAAAATCATAGTTCTATGAACATATCTTCGACTATTGAAACAAAGATTTAGGAGGCAACATGAGCGGGCAAGCAAAGGGGGCTAGGCAAGTGGATGGGGGGTCCTCGAGGGTCAACAAGAGCATTGACATGGCTAGGCACAACCCAACATTTGGTGTAGACCTTGGCTCATGCAAGGGGATCTTGAAGGGTTGGGCAGCTGGAGAGGGGAAAGGAGCCAGAGTGGAGGCGGGCAGAGAGGAAGATGGGCACGAAGCACAGGTTAGGGTTTCAGTGAAGGAAGGGGGAAGAGGAAGAATTTGAAGCCTACTCAAGAGAAGGGCCTACCATGTGGCTTAAGGTGGGGCACCCACTCGAGGAGGTCCTAAAAATGTTAGGGAGGAGCTTGTTAGGCAAATTTGTGTCTAAAGGCATGTGCCCATGGATGGACCTTATTGGGTGATGGGTCAAGGTGGCCTGGGGTCTAGAGAATGTCAAGGTGAGGAGTCTTGCCGATGATAGGTTGCTTTTTAGTTTCCAGATGGAGGTAGATAGAGAAAGGGTGCTATTGGGGGGACCGTGGTTCTATCGGGCCTGTGATCTAGCTTTGGCACCTTGGAGGTTGGGTGCACATCGTGATGCGAGTTTGTTCAATTGTGTGTCGGTGTGGATTTGGATCTTTGACTTACCCTTGGAGTACTAGGCGTTGGGATTTTTGAAATCCATGGTTGGCCTATTCAACAAATTCATCAAATTCGATGCCTTTACTGTGTCAATGGACAATATGGGGTATGAGGTCTTTAGGGTCAAAGGACATAGTGAGTGAGGTGGTACTGGACATGGTCATGGGGGAAGAGAAAATCAAAGTCCAGTTTGAAAACCTGCCGAGGGTTTGCGGGGAAATGCCGCTTGCATGTGCGACATGCGGGAAAGGGCATCCTACAGCAGATTGTTGAATTTGGCTGTAGGGCCCAATGCAACAACTAGGATGGAATTTGGTCGGCTGAAAAGGCCAGGTTTTGAAGATGGGACAGCCAGCAAACCACGATGACTAGCTCCAGAATCCGTGGCTTGCTGCAAAGTTTGATGAGGGTGGGCTGGCTCCGCAGGTTGGTCATTTGCTGCCTCCCAAAGTTGTAGGAGAGGATGTGAACCTGCCAGCAGAGGGTAGGGATGTTGGGGTTGCTGTTCATGGTGGGCTAGAGGGAAGTGGAGGGCCCTCGGGATCTTCTTGTACCCTATCGGCTAAATGGTCAGCTACTTTAGAGGTGCAGGGGTTGGAGCTACCCTCTCTGGGGGATTGGATTACCTTGGGTAAGGGGTCATCTTGGCCAAAAATGAAGGATTTGCGCAAAGTGTGGGAGTAACGAGGGTACCGTGGTCACCCCACCAGGGGGCAAGGTTTGTTGTTGTGGCATGTCGGCAGTGTGGAAGAAGTCCACACAACTAGACATTGATTTGGGGGTGCAACGAACACTTAGGGAGGTGTATCATAGATGATCATCTGTCTCCCCATGAAAGTCCTCTCTTGGAATTGTCAGGGATAGGGTACCTCGTATAAACAAAATACCTTGAAAATGATGGTTGGGAAAGAGGGATGCGACATTGTATGTCTGCAGGAGACAAAGTTGCAGGCATCAGAGTAGAAGTTGTTGCAATGGGAGGGATGACATTTCCAAATGGTGACATGTAGGGGTCACACAGGAGGATTGGCAATCCTAGCTAAGGTTCTGATTAGACCAGTGGGCGATTCCAACTGGAGTCAGACTATCCACATGCTTCAGGAGGATTTCTAGCTTACCAACATCTACAAGGGATAGAATTGGGAGGCATGCATACAGGAGTTGAGGTAGGTTGCTGCTATGATCTTGAACACCACCAAGTGGATGCTTTTTAGGGATTTTAACCAACAGTTGTATTACTGGGAAAAATCAAGGGGGGGGGGGGGGATAGTATAGACTTCCCTAGGGTTGGAGACTGTGCAGATTTCATCTGCGATTATGATCTTGTGGACCTAGAAATTGCTGGTTGTAGATATACATGGAGTAATTAGAGAAGAAGGCTAGATTGCATGCAATCTATGATTGACAGAGTCTAGTTTAGTTCAGGACTCATGTTGGAATTTGGCATTTAAGGTTGTGGGGAAAGGGAGATAGGCTTTAGATCATTGGTTGGTTTCAATATGATTGGGACTAGGTTCCCTGGCCCTTCTGTTTTGAATGTACCTGGTTGGACAAATCATGGTTGAGGCTGTTGGTGTAAAATATTTGGTAGAACTATATAGGGGAGCAGGAACCTAGAGAGTTTCTAAAAAATGGCCTATAGTTACTCAAACAACAGATTAAGGCCAAGGATACAATCGAAAAATACAGCTTCTAAGGGTACAAGTAGGTGTAGGAGAGACTACGAGAAATCCAACGACTTAAGGAAATGGGGGTAGACTTTGAGAGGGAGGAGTGGGAGCTCTAGGAGCTTGATAGGGAGGAGGGAAAGCTATTGGAGGCAATGGTTTTGGGTGTCTTGGTTGCGGGAAGGAGACAAGCACACACACTTTTTCTTTGCCACAGCCAAGGCATAGTGGGCTTCCAAGATAAAGATACAGAATTTACTTGAGGGTGTAGGTGGAGAAGGGTCGAATCATGGCCTACGGGGGCTAGAGGAGTTGTGCAAATTTTGGGGTGAGGTCTAGTGACGGTGAGATTCAGAGAGAATCTTGGTTCCGATATTGCAGGTCCTCTCAAGGGCTGATAACCAATGCTTGCTACGACCATTCTCAAGGGTGGAGTTGCTAACGGCAATGAGGTCCACGTAGGCCAACAAGGTGCCAGGGTCGGACGGGTGGCCCATTGAATTCTTTTGGGCATTCGAAAAACATCATGGAGGCAAACCTGCTAGATGCTTTCAATCGCAGGCTTAGCTGGCAACAGGTTTGGAGAGAGATCAATTGCTAGTGGATCATGCTATTGCCCAAAGTGCCCCATCTGACTTTGCTGGGTCATTTCAGGCCCATTGGTGTTTGCAACACTATGCTGTGACTTTTCTCAAAAATGCTAGTTGGTCGTTTGACACCACTAATGACAAAACTGGTGGGTGAGCATCAGGTTGGGTTTGTTAAAGGCCATTTTTCACAAGATCAAGTACTACTGTTGTAGGAGATTCTACACTCTCTCAAATCGGCCAAATTCTTGGGAATGTGCATTAAGATGGATATCACCAAGGCGTATGACACAATGAGTTGGACGACTCTCAGAGAAGTCATGCTATTGAAGGGTTTCGACCGCAGGTTTGTTAACCTGTGTATGCAAATGCAAAGAGACAGTCGATACTCTTTTGATATTGACGGGAGGCTCTGAGGGTTCTAGGGACCGGAGAGAGGGCTACGACAAGGGAACCCCCTATCATCGCAATTGTTTATAGTGGTGATGGATTTGCTTCAAAACTATTGCTTGGTTGAAGGGTTGCAGGGGCTAAACATTGCTGGGGTACATTGTCTAGGGGTGCATTATGCTGATGACATGATCATATTTGCTAGAGTGGTTGTGTCGTAGGTAGCAACACTGATGAGGGCACTTGACAGAATGCAACGTGAGGTGGGACTCAAGATAAATAGAGATAAATAAAGGAAAGTCGACCATCAACTTCATCAACACAAAGGGGACTGTGGAAGGAAAAATTGTTCAAATGTTGGGGATTTTGCCAGGTCGGTTGCAAGACAATTATCTGGGAATGCCAATCTTTGACTGGCAATGGAAGAGGACATGGATGGGCCTTGTTGAGTGATTGCAAGCAAAGACTATGCTTTGGACTGGTCGTTTTTTGTCTTGCAAAGGAAAGATGATGCTTGCTTTGACAATGCTGATGGCGACGACTAAGGTTCATGGCATTGATAGTGGCTCCACTGGGTGGCATGCTTCAGAAAATTGACCAAATCATCAGAGGTTTTGTGTGGTCTACGGGAAAAGGAGACAAGAAGCTCCATTTGGTGTCCTAGGCCCAGATGGCACATCCAAGATTGGCGGGAGGAATTGGCCTTCTACCTTTTTGCGACGAGGTCACCCTGGGATTGCATAGGTTGGTAAACAGGTTTCTCGAACAAACAAATGGGGCGGCGTTGTGGGTACAACTATTAAGGCAGAAATATAGCCGCTGGGAGGCCGATGCAAGGAGCTCCTAGCTTTGGAGAAAGATGTGCAGCCATGCCAAAGCAATGGAAACGTTGGACTTGCTAGAGAAACACCCGAAAGAGGTGATTAAGTCCTTGTATCCGCCTGAGGATGGATGGACCGAGGTATGGAGGGGTTGGCTCCCAGAAAAATCAAAGCATTTAGGCGGTTAGTTAAACATAGGGTGTTGCCCCTTAGAGTGGCACTGCAGGAGCAGGGCATGCACATGAACAACAGCTGTCCTCTGTGTTGTGTGGAGCCTGAAACACTACATTTTATCTACGGGTGTTGGGTTGTGTAGGCTATTTGGCATGCAGCAAACATCGTGCCAATCATGATCATTAACGGGGACTTTGCCGCGCTTGCCACATTGTGGGCGATTTGGAAAACCAGAAACTCCCTATTTTCCGTGGATAGACGTTGCTTTTGCCATCAAGGGTTGCCAAGGTTGGATGCTAGTTGTGGGTTGAAGCAATCGCAGCCATGGGACAGAGGTGCCTTTTTGAGTTGACTTGGACGAAGTTTGTGGGAGATGTCAACTTGTGGGCGGTCGTGGAGCAAATGCGTTGAGCCAACATGCTGAAATGCATTGAAGGAGAATTGGGGCTTTCCATTGCGAACTTTTTCCACAGGTGGGCAACAAAATGTAATTTCAGGGCAAACGGATCAAGGTTATTGTGGAGGCGCTGGTGGAGGTGCTGGGAGTTGCGGTAGAGGGGGAGATCATAGCGTCAGTGGCCCAGGCCTAGATGGATGTGGTGGAGTTCTTTAAAGGAGCGATTCCCCATATGGCTAGCGGACACATCCACAAATTGGCGCTTGTGGGCATGTGGCGGGAAGCAGCGGTCTTGGTGGAGTGGTACTTCGTCTAGTTGGGGTATCCTCACAAGCTTGTAGATGTTCATTTCGCATTCTTACGACATATGAAGCACGACACTCCCATCAATTTGCCTCAATTTTTTTGGGATTCCCTACAAATACGATGGCCAAGGCGATACCTAGGGTTGATCCTTATGCTATGGAGGTTGGGCATGGCAATATTGCCACTAGAGCCATGGCTGGTTTACTAGCAATGACATGGGAGAGATCAGGGTTCATGGACATTGCCGGATGGTGCGGGGGTTGTTGGTGGCTCCTCTTCGAGGCTGAACAAGGGCGACCTACTTGGGTCCGCAAGGGAGATGGCACCCGAATAGCTTGCGGATCCCCTAGATGTTGAAGTGGTGTGTCGCCTAGTGGTTGAGCAAGCGCAACGGGAAGAAAGGGTAGAGTGGCAATTGCAGTGGTAGGACTTGTGGAAGGAGGCACAACAAGATGTAGCCTCCTAGAGACGTAGGGATCTCCAATGGATGGAGGATTTGGTAAAAGGACATCAGGCTGGACTAAGCAACTAATGGCAGAAAACATGTAGCAGTTGGAAATGGGCAAGAGCACTACACTAACGTAGGTCGTGGCTGAAACAGAGGCCTCTTAGACCTTGGAGGAAGAAAGGTTCTCCGAGAGCAAGGGGTTGGGTAGTGAGTGGGGGAACACGACTGAGCTGATGAGGAAGGGCAAAGGGTCTACCACTGATTAACAATTAAGTATGGGCGCTCATCATCTTATAGTTAAAAAAATTACAAGATGGGAAAATGTTTAGCAAGAAGATTCATTACGTAGGCTATGTCTCTTGCAAGTAATAAAAGATGAATGAGGTAATTTTTTGTGTTATGTAGTTGACTCTTTAGGATGCAAATGGAATATTGCAAGTAGAATTTTGTATGAATTATTTAATATATCACTGTTGGTGTTAGGGCAATACATTGAGGATGTGTTCAAACTACATGATTATTACACACATTCGACATTAAAAATACAGATGTACTTTGGACAAATTGATTTGATTGATAGATTCTTTTGAGTCTAATAGATGCAATGACTTTTCAGTTTTAGTTTCATTTACTTATAAACTAGTGATGAATCAAATGCTTACAACTTATCGTTCTCAATACAATATGATGTACTAGGAGTACTAAGGACATTTTGATTCATAATTTGTCAATTCTAATTCTAGTTTAGCAAAATGTTCAAAGATGTAGACAGTCAAGTAAAATTTTATATTTCACATTTTTTTCCAACTTTTTTACTACTAACCACTGTCCTATATTTAGATTTCTTTCTATTTCTTTAAAATTTCTGCAGTTTCTTTGCTTCCAAGGCTCAAAGATTACTTGTGCTAGTAGCGTTAATCCTCTAGGGGGACTTGACACATTTTTGGAGGGAACCACACAAATCCTTGAAGATGAAAGGAGCATAGAAATAGGCCTCTTAGACATTGACAGGGAATAAAAGTTTTCGTTATTTGACATTCTATGGTGCAGTTGAAGATTTCGTAAATATTATATTAGATGATGAATGATTTTATTTTTCTATGACCTAGCCATTGTGGAACCTGGATTTCCTTAGTCTTCTTTAACTTAAAATAAATAAATAAACAAAAGAAACTAAAGCACTCCAACTTTATTAGTAACATAGGTATAACAGGGCCTTAGTTTTAAATTGAATTTGTTACTAATTTATTGACAAACCAATTACAAATGTAGATCAAACACATAATCTATCATTTAACATCACCATTACTCTAACCATTCTAGCACATCCACTTAATGCACTAGAAAAATTCTAACTCATATCTCCTATATATTATTCAAATAGCTTGACCAATAGGATACAACCAGTGTAATTCATTTGAGCAGATACTGCAACAAATATAACTATGTAAGAATAATATGATTAACTTATTAGAGATTGTTTTTCTGTTAACACAGCTCAAATAAAACTGGAAAAAAGTGTTTATAATAAGTATTAAGGGTAATTAATTAGTTCTAAAGGTGAAATTCGAAAAAATCTAATTTATGTTTTTATAGATAAAAATCTACATATTTTTTATTGTACCAATGAAAGCATTTTTTTTTTGTTTAGTGTACTATTGAGAAAATTACATCTTGAACTTCTTAAAGTCTAAAACAAAGCAAATGCCTGATGACTCAAATAAAACATACGTAGCCTTTCGGTGCCATAGGATGACTTGGAATATTGATTATTATGTTGTTTTCTTTTGCCAATGAGGTGGTGGCTTAACTAGTATTTGGGTTGCTTTGTCAACCAGCAAGTCGCACATTCAAGCTATGAATGAAGTCTTGAAACTGTGAATGTGCATTGGACTTTCATTGCTATTAAATGTGGCCCTTCATTTAGGAAGGAAAATTAAAAAATTCAGACTTCAAGTTTGGGCACAACTTCCATTTCTTTTTTCTTTTTTTGGCTTGGCATGTGTAGGATTGTCATGGTTACAACTCAGAGACAGTGTGACAGCAGGAAGAGGTTGGAGCAAGTTGGAGAATATAGAATGGAACTCAAATGTCCGAGCCATTGAAACTAGTGAGATTGAAAAGCAGTAATTCAAGGTTAGGAATAGGCTGATATCACAAGGGTGAATTCAATTTTTATTGCCTTCATTGTTAATGGACATAATGTACAACGTTTTGGTCTCTACTGAGACCATCTTCAGGTATAATGAAGTGAGACTAAAATGAGGGGATGTATATAATGAGACTAAAATAAAGAAGGGGTCATAGACAAACGGCATTGATTAGGTACATAGCCACCATTTTGTCTACATTATGCTTGTATATCTTGATTTCAAATGCCTTACAAATTCTTCTATTGGTTTCATTATATTCTCTAACTAGGACTTTAGCTTCCTGCAGCTTCTCTTGGTCTCTTGACATATCTGATGTTTGCTTGATGCTTTTTGATTTTCTGTTCAATTGGTCTTCCACTTTTACCTAGGTAGAGTGTCCCATGAGTACATTGGATTTGATAGACACCTAGGTATTCAAGGTTCTCTCTATCATCTTTGGGAGTTGGTAAGAAAGATTTTATCTGCACCACTGGTTTCTAGATCAGGGAGAACCCTTCTCTTTACTGCACATAACCCATTATTTCTGAAGCTCTGACGACAAAGGGTAGGACTGTCATTTTTTGTTGGCCTTTTCCTTTTTTTCTTTCTCCTATTGTTGAGATAGGCTTCTTTGATCATACCTTCCTTGATGCATCAATTTCTGATGGTTTTATCCTTTCATGCCTTATCGATTTCATTCTCTGAAAATTAGTTAGGTAAAAAGAGTTCACTGAGATGGAATGCATTGTTTTGAAATGTGTTTGATTTGTAAACCGTTAAGGAATCTGGGTGGAGAGAACAACTTTTTTAGACAAAATGATTTGCGAGTGCATCAAGATATCTATCTGTATGTGTCCTGCTTCCTGTGGACACCATCTGCTAATGTCCAGTTTCCCTCACTTAGCTTACGTTTAGATATGTGCACATCTAAAAAACCTAGGCTGCCATTCTATTCGATTTTTTTTTATTTTTCTGAAAGCAGATAATAATGTAATAAACTTTTGATCCGGATTCTTGGGTTGTCTATTAGATTGCAAGTTATTTCTGGCTGTATACCAGTGTTATATTATTGATAAAATTCTTTTTTATATGTTTCATCAAGAGATATGTAAAGCTATGATTACTATTAAAAAAACAAAACAAAAGTCTGATCAGTTCAGACGTTACGTTAATGAATCAAAATTTGTTACTGTTCCTGCACTGTTCTTGTAAAAAAAATCTGACTTTTAATTTTCATCTTAGTCACACATGTTTACTTCTATATGCATCCTCAAATTGTTTGCTTAAGACTTTGGAGTTTGAGAAGTATGGCTTGAAATTGGCAAGCTGTTCTCAAAGTCTCACAGTAGTCTTGCAGTTGCTGTTTTTATGCAAAGCACTCTAAAATCTTTTGTTGGATAACATTTTCATATAATAAAATGTGGAGGTCAATACTTACAGCAGATGTCAATGCATTGTAAATGGGTGATCGATTGTGTTTATAAGATTTTATGATTTTTACAAATTTTGATTCTGAATGTTTCATCATTTTGCCTTCATGACCAGTAGAAAGTAAAAATCCTAATTTTGAAGAAAGTAGCTTTTTTCAGCAACCAGTTTGATATTAGATTTCTTTCCCTTTGAATTCTTATTCTTATTTTATGGATTGAAAAATGAACTTTGCTCAAATTTTTCTTAAAGTAAAATGCAAAAGTGGAGTGGAAACTATCATTTTGCTAGAATTGACATTTTCATCATTGATACTAGAGCTCCTGAAAACAAGTAACTTGTATTCATTTCACTGTTGTCCAGAAATGCAAAGGTCTATCATGTGGGAGTTCATCCAAGTGGAAGAGATGTGCCATTCCTTCATGAACTTCATGGTAGTGGAGCAGAAATTATAAGTGTAGAAGTTTACACTCATGCTTTAGATATAGTGTCACGCTCAGAACTTATGTAAGTGCTATCCAACATCTTAGAATCTTCTTCTTACAGTTTACAACATCCTTCTCATTATTCAAGTACTATTTTCAAATTCCTTGCTTTCTACCCTCAGAAACAAAATGTCTGTGTTTGTACACTATGTGAACAGGAAAGTATAACAGCTTTAGCAGGCAAGCAAAGAATATATTTGCGTCATTTTATTCATATAATAATCCTAGTAGTATAAGCAGGGTACTTGTCGATGCTTAGTTATATACAACAATAGAATGAAAATGAATTCCTTTATTCTCAATGCATCTAGTTCTTGTTTGTGTTTAAAATTTTTGTTTATTTTATCATTTTCATCTCTTTGCAAAGGCTGCATGTTAATAAATACCTCCATTATCTTCTTCTTTGCTTGTTTGAAGGTATCGTTTGTTATCCGTCTTGATTTTAACCGAGTGATATTCACAAAACTGTTTTTATTTTGTTGTGGTCTTTGTTTGCATTTTTAATTGGCACTGCAAATCTTGGATAGCATAAATGGTGAAGGTACCTTTGTCAGAATGCATGAAAGATATTTACATCACGGGAATTTGAAAATAGTGGTTATATTTAACCACACAATAAATCAATTAGGCCTTTTGAAATCTGTGTCTTGCAGGGCTCTCGTTTCTGCTGGAAACATATTTTCTGCTAATGAAAAAGAAGTTGCTTCCCTTGTTGGACCTGGTCCACCGTTGGAAATGATTGAACGACTTGATGAACTAGGAGCTGAGGTTTGCTTTTCATAAATTAGGCTTTTTATTATATATTCATTGTTTTTAATCCATAATACTTTACATAATGTCCAACATTTTTCTGAAATGCCCTGCATTTGAGTATATTAAACATAAGTGGGATATTACAGTTCAGATTTGGTTGATTTGTTTTAAATGTTATCAAGGACACTTAATTAACTTTTTTAATGACATTTTGAAAACTCTCAGCATATACATTTCTGCTGTCCAATAGATCCAAAGGATTTATGGATGCCATAAAATTTCAGTTTCATAATGTTGTGCTAAATCTTCTATTGATTATAGGTTATCACACTTAGAAGAGGTCCTTCTGGAAGCATTGTTCATAGGTAAGATAATTCATAATTATACGGCAAAATGTTCTATGATCTTATGAAGGGGAGGATTATACGATATCTGATATTTAACGTTTTTGAATGCCAGATCTGATACAAAAGAAACATGGGAAATCCCAGCTTTGCATTCCATTTCAACCAAATTGCAAGAGGAGAATAATATTGAAAGTGTGGTAGATCCAACTGGATGTGGTAATACCTTCTGTGGTGGCTTCTTGCTAGGTTGGTGGAAGACTCAAAATTTGCTAGAGGCAGGTTTATGGGCTAGTGTGGCTGCAAGTTTCAGTAAGTTGCTTTTAAATAATGCAAGTCCTCCTCTATCTCGATGCTGTAAGATCACAGTAAATATTTTATGAACGGAAGTGTGCGTTTTATCACGTTGTAATTATGTAGTTGGTATTTGTATGGTTATGCATACTCTTTCTTGAAGTTTCAGAAAGGTATGCAGATGTCAGAAACTCACAAGGGTTTTCCTGGCACTAGACCATTTAGGTATTATATTTCAGTACTGTGAAACCTATGTACATGTCAATAAAATAGCTTCTTGTTTTCTGTAGAAAATTATTTACATTTAAAGTAAAGTTGTTTCAACATTTTAAAGAACTTTTTTGCGACAACAGAATCCAATTATTTTTTTCATTTGAATTGTAGTGGCAGAGCATGAAGGCGTTCCTCCACCTTCATTATTGAAATGGAAGAACCAAGCTCCTTTGCGGCTGAACATGCTCAGGCCATTTGCTCGGAAACTCACCATACCATAAACAATTCTAGTCCATCAGATTTTACCTGTTTCACTATGGTCATTGAAATAAATATGTTAAACAAATACATGGGCTGCAATATATGGTGCCATAGACTGCCAAAGAACATTTGTTTTGTTTTTTCGCCGTTCTAAATTTTCTCACTTTGCCTTCAATGGATGCGGTAAATATTATACTTCATGATACGGTATCATTGGATAATGTGTGTTGGAACACAAAAGAATTGTAATATGGTTTAATTAGAACTTTGTAACTCAGCATTGCTCACCTGAATCAAATCCATGGTTTGGAGCTTTTAAATTGAGTCTTACCACTAGGCTAACACTTCACTTCATTGTCATGATTTTGGAAGTGTTGTCCACACTTTACCTTGTTGACCTGTATAAAGATGTTATCACCAAGCCAATATAAAATTATTTATAAATTAGCTATAGGTGGTGACCTTTGGGTACTTGTACTCATTCCAAATATCTTGGTGATTTATAAAAAGATGATCATTAGTTTATCTTGTTGAAGAACATAAGACAACATGGATCCTTCGTAATATTCTTTTGTGCAAAATATTGATTAGCAAGTAATTTTTCATGAAGTATTTTACTAGCAAAGAGATGAATGTGAGTAATGAAAATGGGATGCTTGATGTGTGCTATGTGACATCTTGTGTCTGGATGTCATGGCAAACGCCAAATATATGGTACATTCAACATTGTGTATTGAACACAATAGAGAAAATGCAAAAGGAAATAAAAAAGGAACTTTATTAATAAGGAAAATAAGGAAATAATGTGTATCTATAGGTCACATGTTTGATTCTACTAAGTAACATTGAGTTATAAACTTCTATAAATCTTGGGGTGTACCTATATTTCAATTATTTCAGGTTCCAACATGATCTTCATCTCACCCCCAAATAATGTGTATCTAGGTCATGCTCTAAAAGTTCATTGGGCTTATCTTGCTTTGACATCTATCTCTTATAGGCAAACTAGCATTGTCATCACAATTAGGCCTAAAATAGGGATGGCTAGTTCCTTCCTATCTCACCTTACTCAGTACCTGTTATTGACCTTTATTAGCTATGCAACTTCATGTTGATGATCTTTAATCCATTGGTACAAATGCATTAGGCAAATCCTCAAAGGTCACCTAAAGAGATATGCCTATTTATTACAATGTGCCTTTTCATTAAGGATCTTATTACAATAATTAGAACACCTCATTACAACACAACACAATACCATTTGGGAATGGGGATGTTGCATATTAGATATTGCATGCTTTTCACACGACATAAAGTGGTATAAGCCTTCTTTAAGTTACACCACTTCCATTAATTATGCAAGAAACATGCTAAAAAAACCAATGTCTTATAGATTGAAGTCTTTGCCAAATTGAGGAGGGATTAGTAATATTGGGAGCATGAACAAAGTGAGTGATCATACAGGTACTTGACTTTCATCACCTAAACCCATGGTCTATTTGAGACACAAAGCTACTAAGCAATCTTTCCTAATAAAGTTTAATTAATATCTTATATAGCCTAAGTTTCCATCTGTCATGAGATCACAATTTACATATTGCATTTCAATTTAAAATATGAAATATTTTCTTAAAATGGTTGACCACATAAAAGTTCTTTTTTTTTAATCTTTATCGTAGAAATTATTATTCTAAGATAATAAAATAATATTATTATTTTTAATTTTTTCAAGTATGCTTCCAAACCCTCCGTGGCTAAAATAAAGGAGAAATAAGATCATCTTACCATAATCTATTTGACAATGAAAAATTCCCAAAGTGATGTCCATTAATAGGAATGGAAAATCTAGATCACTATTAGCAACCCTCAAGCATTTGTATCCAATGATTAGGAAAAGTCATTTTATGTACCACAACTTTCATCTAGCTCCAATAGATTGTATCATAAGCTTTTAAAATATTGAGCTTTAAGATAACGTTGGGCTTCTTTTTAAAATGAGTTGAATGAAGAATCTCATGCACTAGAAGCACATGATCTAAGATGTGTCTCTCTTTTACAAGACTTGCTTGTTCTTTAGCAACTAAATAACGGATCTCCTTTTGTAATCAAAGCATTAGAAGTTTTGAACAAATTTTCTAGAAAGTACATAAGTCGATAGGTCAATAATCTTTAATATTAATTGCATCCTTTTTCTTTGGTAGCAAAACTATCCAAGCAACATTCCATTCTAATTTAATCCTCCCAGTTCTCCAAAATTTAAATAAAGTGTCACAAATATTCTTTTGAAAAATCTTCCAAAAAAATTTATAAAGACACTTCTAATTGTGTTTTGCCTAATTATTTATTTGAATTTCTATTAAAAAATCACTTTTTGATATATCTTTCTATCAATTGTCAATTTTGTTGCTTAGAGTAAGTGTTTAGTATGAGTGATTCAAGCTATTCTTGAATGCTACAGAATTAAGGTTTTGTATGCTCATATTTTTATATTTTTTCTACTTTGTTAAGCTTGCAAATTCTAAAATGATTGAGAAAGCTTTAGATCTAAAAGTTTTTACTTATCATCACAATACTTTTAGTGCTTAATAATGGATACTTAAGTTTGATCTCAATTCTACGTGAGTATTCTAAAATTCTTTATTAGATGAAAGTACAATAGTGTATGCTTTTGTTTAAAGCTCCCTCTATGGGTGGAGAAAGGTCATTGCTAAAAGACTAACCTTTGCACTTACATTTATGTGTTGAGTTTGATTGCATGTGTTTCTTTTGTTTTGGTTATGTCACAAGTCTTTCTTGCATTACATTCATTTTCAATCTTTAATCATTCTCATGGTGTCTTCAAAGGCTTTAATAAGGCTCATCATGTACTCATATGAATTGTTATTGCGTTAGCATATGGGAGTCTCTATTCTTATTGTGGGTTTTATTATTTGCCTATCTGTTGATATTTATGATGTGTTTCCTCTTTTCCACTTGGTTTTTAGATTATTGATGATTTTTAATCCTAGTGAGCATCTCTCATTGTATTGTTGACTTGCTCAAGACACTTATATGATTAATTGACCTTAATGGGAATTTGATTGGATGGACTCTTGATTCATCCTCTAAATTTTGTTAAAATCTTTTGAAAATACCACAAGTCATGATCTGTGACCATGAGACAACTAGTCTATCATGAGTTATGGTGATGGACCATGACCATGGCTTGATGAGAAACAAAGAATTATGAATACTAATGATTTCACGAGTGGACCATGAGGGCTCCACATGTTGTGTTGATGATCAACAATTGGAAATTTGAATTATTGAAAACCATGATTCATGGTGGTTAATCACAAGTGCACTACAAGTCTTAGTGGTAGACCACAAGTAAACCATGAGTTGTAGTGAATTTACCTTATTAGATTTGCTACTGGACCACACCTGAGAGAAATTAATGTGAAAACTTTGATAGAGATGTTAGGGATGATGAATTGAGAATACGTGAAATTCAAAATTGTTGATGGATTGTTGGGAATTGATGTTGAATGTTGGGTGATAAAAAAAGTAGATTAGATGGATATTCAAAATTGAAAACTAATTTTTAATGGAGATATGATGAAATGTGGAACATGAAATATGAAATAATTTGAGAGAAATTTGTAGCTCAATCTTTTATATTGATTCTACATCTATACAATGATATTTTAACCTCATATATATAGCCAAAAGATGAGGTCATAATAGAATATGATGGGACAAGCCTATTTGATGAAAATTTAGGTAGAAAATTCAAGGGACACAAGAGATTAGAGTCATACTTTAATTACATTTGTTCACCAACCTTTTTCTAAAAGGAAAAATAAGGAAAATTCATATCTTATCTTTTGTGGCAAAAAATTCCAAATAGACATTACATGGCTTTGGTTCCTATGTTACAAAAGAGTTCATTTTGCTTGACTTAATCTTTTTCTTTTCTTGAAATTGAACTTTATCTTCTTACTTTCACTTGTTTTTGTTGTATTTCCATATGTAAATATGTCCTTCTATCACTTTGACTTTAGGCTTATTAAATTCACTTCCCTATCTATCTTGAAAACCACATCTTGGACAGGTGAATGGAATGTGAGCTTTCAAAGTGCATACAAGAATCAACATCTTTGGGAATTTTAGCTTTTGAGATGATCTTAATCATTCTTCTCTTCAATGAATTTAGTTTTTATATGGGTTATTATTGCATTAGTATATAAGAGTCTCGATTAACAATGAGATGAGCCTAGTAGTAAGACTCTTGATTTAAAAACTCTAAGTTATGGATTCGATTTTGGTGGGTAATGTTGAATTATAAAGTTCTAATTGGACTATATATCTTGGGGTGTACTTATATTACAATTATTTTAGGGTTCATAAGAGGCTTGATTTAAGATATTCTTGTCTTGGGTTTTTTTTTATTTGCCTATGTTCAAACTTTGTGTCTTATTTTCTCCTTTCCGTTTAATTTTTAGGTTGTACATGAGTTTCCATTCTAGTGATTCTCTTAGCTTGTGTTGATTTGTTAAAAATGCTTATATAATTATTTGGCCTTGACCTTAACCATTCTTCTCTTCAACGAGTTAGGTTCATGAGTTCATAGTTTTTGAACATACTGAATTTAGGCTAAACCTACTTGGGCTATTACATCCTTGATTACTCCTCTTATGAAGGTTCTATATGTGGTTGAGGACCTCATTGATTACTTTGAAATTTTGGAGTTTTGGATAGCCTAGACTAAATATTTCTATTATGTTATACTAAGAATCTTTTCTTAGATGAGCTTTGAATCTAGTAAAGTTCCTCGCTCATGTAACTTAGATTGCTTATGTCAGTTAAATTGAGAATTTTTCTCCTCTTGTCCATAAGGCTTTGGTGAGCATTCTTTAATGCATTGTATTATTTATGTGTAGATTTGCAATTCTCTTATTTGAACATCTCTTTATGGAACTTCATTTTAGTGAGGTCAAAATTGTGTATGTAAGAGTGCCCTTTTTCATAATAGTATTAATGAATTTAAAAATTGTTCTAGTTTTTCTTCATTTTAGAATTTTTTTCATATACACAATGGATTCATGATTGTTCATATGTGCTCTTATGTGAAATTTTGTAGATGCATGAATGTTTTAAGACTTTT
>MNCI01001683.1:40665-60861 GCA_015680685.1 Gnetum montanum | reverse complement strand
TAGATTCTGCATTAGCTTCCAGCCATCTTTAAAGTTTAACCAGAGATAAGAAAGCTTGTTTAAGCTTAATCACATATACAGTTGGTACTCGAAAAATTCACACAATTAAGCAATTACAGACGCAAAAAACAAAAAAAAAACAAAAGGGAAGGCAAATTCGTTAAACATGGTTCATAGACGACCTTCACAAGTGGGGCACAGGACAGGGTCACCATAGCTGCGGCCAGTCCGCAGTCGAAGGCATAAGCATAATATTAGCATCATCGTATTATTATTATTATTATTATTATTATTCACTCTTGTGCTGCATTCTTCCACTTGCACTTGCAGTACTTGCGCTGCAGCAGTTACAGGTTCAGCTTCATCTTCATCTTCATCTTGAGGTTCAGATTCCGCCATTTTTTCCTCTTCCATCGATGTATTGCTGCCGCTACTGCTGCCCCTGCCGTCGCCTTTGCCATTGCTGTTCTGGTTGGATGATGATGGGGTTTGTGCTTGTGCTTGAGCAGGGACTGCGGAGACGTAGAACGTGTGAGAAGACTCATCGCAGAAGAAGCGAACTTTGGATCCACAGCGCAAGTTTCGCGCAAGCACGAAGTCCATCCACCCATGAATGAGCACGTACGATCCAGAGCTCTTCCACTGTTTGAACAACCACGGCCATACTCTTCTCGACTCTTGCTCCTGCTGCTGCTGCTGACCAGCAGGCAATTGTTCATGGAATTCAATGGTGACTCCACGTTCAGGATGATTTTGCAGAGCTGATCGGACAGAATCCTGCAATGTAGCAATGATCGTTGGTGCCTGATTCGCAGGTATGACTAACCTGCTCTGTCTTCTGTTAACATCGCTGTGTTTGAGATCCTTCTCAAAAAGCAGCGTCAGTCTCGTCGTCATGGTCTGTGTTGTTGTTGTTGCATCAGCAGCAGTAGCATCTACATGTATATATGAAATCAATTCTGGTGCTGTTGCTGCTGCAACATTGCTTATCCTTGCGTTGCCCTTGCTGCTATTTTCTTCTTCTTCTTCGAAAAGGCTTGTTACTACTACTAATGTCATTGTTGAAGGCTTGTTACTGCTACTGATGCCATTGTTGATGGGATGCCCTTGCTGCAGTTTGTTTGGCTTTGGAAGATTAACCTCACTCTCACTCTCACTCACTCTCACTCTCCACTCCACTTTCAATCGCTTTCGCTCCTTTCTTTCCTCTTTTTCTGTGTTTATACTTAACACTACTACCACGAAACCGAAAAAGCACCCGAAAGATTTTTTTAATTCCTAAAAACATTACTTGGTCAAAAAGCAAGTTCACTTATCTAAAGCTCTTCTTGCAGTTTCCTGCAGTTTCCTGCTTGCGTAGACATTGTGATACTTAACGCATATTTTAAATAAAAGTTCAATTATTTTATAATATTCTTTTTTTAAAAAAAGTTCTTAAATCTATTTGCTTTTTTCAATTTTGCCTATAATTAAAGTTTTACGTTTTTCAATTTTGCCTATAATTAAAGTTTTACGTTAGAGAAGAAAAAGATTTCTAAAGTCAAAATTATATGCCTAAAGTACATGTGTACTTTGTTGAATTTCCAATATTCATTATGTCTTTAAGTTACATAATTAATAAGTGGGACTATGCCATAGTTTTATGTTAAAGAAAAGAAAGATTCCATTGGTCAAGACCTAGGTTTAAGATACAAGTATACTTTGTTAGTTTCAATCATTGGTGATATCAAATTGAGAACAACACTGCTATCTATCCTATAGCCCTATAATTAATACATGATGACCCATGAGTAATATGAAGCATGTAATGAGTTCAAAACTAGTGTTTTGCAAAATCATATTGTTGTATGATAGATAGCTATAAACAAGTTCATGTAGTATCTTTGACTCACATAGTTAATAATTGGGGCTACTACTGATGCCATGGGATGCAATATTTTTCTTCTACTTCTTCTTCATGAAGGCTTGTTACTACTGATGCCATCGTTGATGGGATGCCCTTGTTACTCTCACGCTCAATTGCTTTTGCTCCTTTCTTAGTTGTCCTCTTCTTGGTGTGTTTATACTTTATACTTACACATTGTATTGGAGGTACCACTACAGAAACAACAAAAAGCACCCGAAATATTTTTTAAATTCTTGAAAATATTACTTGGCCAAAAAGCAAGTTCACTCATCTAAAGCTCTTCTTGCAATTTCGTACTTGCATTTGCATTTTTTGGAACTTACACTTTGTGGTACATCATACAAATATTTTAAATAAAAGTTCAATTATTTTATGTTATCCTTTTTTTAAAAAAGTAGTTCTTAAATCAATTTACTCTTTAAAATTTTTCTTATAATTAAAGTTTTATGTTAAAGAAGAAAAAGATTTCTGAAGTCAAAATCACATGCCTAAAGTACATGTGTACTTTGTTGAATTTCCAATATTCATGATGTCTTTGAGTTACATAATTAATAAGTAGGACTATACCAAAGTTTTATGTTAAAGAAAAGAAAGATTCCATTGGTTAGAACCTAGGTTTAAGATACAAGTATACTTTGTTGAGTTTTAATCATTGATGACATCAAATTCATAACATTGTTATCTATCCTACAACCCTATAATCAATACATGGCCCATGAGCAATATGAATCATGTAATGAGTTCAAAACTAGTGTCTTGCAAAATCATAATGTTGTAGGATAGATAGCTATGAACAAGTTCATGTAATATTTTTGACTCACATAATTAATAATTGAGGCTAATATTGATGCCATGGGATGCAATATTTTTTTCTTCTTCTTCATGAAGGCTTGTTACTATTGATGCCATTGTTGATGGGATGCCCTTACTGCTATTTATTTGGCTTTGCAAGATTAACATCACTCTCACTCTCACTCTCAATTGTTTTCGCTCCTTTCTTGGTTGTCCTATTCTTGGTGTGTTTATACTTACACACTATACAAAGGTACCACCATGGAAATTGAAAAAGCATTGGAAAGATTTTTTTAATTCTTGAAAACATTGCTTGGCCAAAAACCATGTTCACTCATCTAAAGCTCTTCTTGTGGTTTCTTACTTGCATTTGCATTTTTGGAGCTTACTTTGTAATACATGATACAAATATTTTAAATAAAAATTCAATTATTTTATGTTATTTTTTTCTTTTTAAAAATTAGTTCTTAAATCTATCTACTTTTTAAAATTTTGCCTATAATTAAAGTTTTATGTTGGAGAAGAAAAAGATTTCTAAGGTCAAAATGACATGTCTAAAGTACATGTGTACTTTGTTGAATTTCCCATATTCATGATGTCTTTGAGTTACATAATTAATAAGTAGGACTATATTGATGAGCAACGAGGTACCCCTACGCCCAGTCATATGAATCACAGGCGTTCATGTGAGATTCGATTGAATTTCACAGACTTTATAGTTTTCGGTGCACTAGTCTTCTAGGTAGTGAACCTTACCCTAAGGTCATTCATTGTCTTCCCAATTACACTTATGAAGCACATGGTATGGTTAAGTGTAATTGAGGCATATGATTTTTATAGTTTTATGTTTTATGGTTTTGGTGTTTAAAGAGAGATAAAGTAATTGGATTAGCTAATTTAATTTAACTAATTAACTAATACCTAAGCAGTCCTAACATAAGCATTTGGTTCCACTTTCTGTACATGTCCTGAACCCATGTATCTATTGTTGGGTTACCAAGCACTACGCTACTGGGTGTACCAAGCAAGAATGTTGCTAGGATTACCAAGCGAATACATGTTATGCTCGAAGTGGTCATACTTATGTATTTAATCTATCTAAATTATCTTTCTTAATTACATTAATTAGCTTAATTACTAGAAAATATTGAATAATTAATTGAAAACATTAAATGCATAAATAAAATATTTAATCTATCTAGATTGCTACAAGGTTTATCACAAAGTTCATCTTTATTGTCGTACACACTGTCATGCTCAAGTACAACAATGCTTGAATAAAGATCCATACACTCAATGACTCTTGTTGCGGGCACTTAGGAGAAATATTCTAACTTTTCAATAAATAAGTTGGAAGAGCTCTAGTACTACTGAAATCTCGTTGCCATAAATGTGGCTAGTGGACATGTATTTATAGCTAAAAAGCAAATGATACATCAATACATGAAATTATGCATTGATGGGGCCTCATCGACAAGACCCAGTTGAAAAGGCCTCGTTGACGCGGCCAAAAATGTGACTCATCATACCCCTATGACTGAATAAAAACCCATCCTTGAGTTCTTTTACAAAATTGGGAAGGTATGAGATTATTGATTGACCCTTCACAAACAAAATAAACTAACTTGACAAAAATAGAATGCCTAAGTGTACGGATCAACACATTACAAAAATGATGGTGTTCATGACACAAAATTGAACACCATGACATGATTCTTCAAAATTGGATAGCATGTTCCTTGATGGCATGAAGTTTGATGGAGAAGATCAGACAGGCCTAGGTGGTGGTGGCTCTTGAGGTTCTGAGGAACCTTCATTAGCTTCAAGCATGTGCGGTAATCGAGGTGACTATGGCAATCTTCTTGTTGTTGCAACTTCTAGTGGGAGGCAAAAAGCATCTAGCAATGCTTTCATTTTCTTCTCCTTACTTCGAGGATCATGCATCGTCCACACAGCTTCACCAATGTGGCTTGGAACGAGCACATCCCAAGGACATGGGATTGTTGGAAACAACTCCTTTACATTGATAAACTAGGTGGAAAATTGTTTGCATTTAATGTCGAACACTCTAACTACATCCTTCAGCTCCTGATAATCATTCATTCTTTTGGCTAAGTTCTCAACAGTTGATCGTTGATCTGTGAATCATGCTTTGAGAACTTTGAGTTTAACATTTGTAGTCTCAAGCTTCTGCTTAGTGTCTTTATGGTGTTTAAACTTTGCCTCGCATAGCAAATATGAGCTAGCCACTTGTTTTTGTAACTCTGACTATGGTTGTCCAGTAGTCAACATTGCCAAGTTCACATAGCATAGATTGGTCCACTCCATGTATTCTATTATCTCTTCTATCTGCAACTCCTTTAAATAGATCTCTGCTTTATTGTAGACATCAATCCCATGAATGATGGACTACCATACTTCTTTTCCTTGTTGAAGTTGCTGGAGAGCTTCATTTATTTTTGCCTTTCCCATCTAGATGTGCTTCTTATTTACTTCCTTCTACAAGCCAACCTGGTCTCTATAGTAATTTTTAACTTTTTAAAACTTCAAAGCTTCATTTTTATAGTCGACAATCTTAATAGTAAATTTTTGGTGTAAGCCATGACCTTCTTCCATAGACAGATTTCAATTTTATGTGGCCAATTTCCTTAATTCAATATTCATCCTAGCTAGCTGCTCCTACTGTTGATGAATGAATTCTTGCATTTGTTCTTTTTTGACATCAACATTGTGTAGGCGATGATTTTCTATGGTCAGTTCTTCATTCTCTTGGTGCATCTAAACCAAGTCCTTCTGAATTGAATATGTCTTCACCTATGATATAGAGTGGTTAAAGATGGCCACCACGACTTTCTCCTCAACCTTCTTGAATCATTCTTAAAGTTATTGGAAAGCTTCATCTCTAGTTATTGTCAGGATAAGGAATGCAAGATCAGCAAGACGAGCAAGTAATTTGGCAACCTTCGTGGCCAAGCGTTGATTTTGTACTTGAGCCATTTCAAGTTGCCCCTTCAAGATGATGCATTTGCCCTTTACTTCCAGTAACTCCCACTAGGTTGTGGTGATGTTATATGAAAAATCAAAGATATCTAGAATTAGTTGCCCAGTCCCTACTAGTTAATCTAGCAAGTCTTCATGTTGGGCCTCATTCAATTTTTTGCTAACCATGCCTACAAACATCTACACATCTCGAAGTGCAGATACATTTGGTATAGATGTCATAGGTGCATTAAGTGCTTCAATGATGTGGTCATCAACTACTTCAGACACAATCTCTTGGCCTTGGTGTTGCATCACCAGTCCAATGGCCCCTTTACCTTCCTCCAAATGCATCCAGAAAGAGATGGAATTCCTAGAGATTTCTGGGAATAAATGGTAGTGTGATAATGACATCGTCACCTCTCAAGCATTGGGATTAGACCTCACAGGCAACTGCATTCATTGGGTAGGGAATATTGGTCCATCCCCTTTCATTTGACTAATTGCTTGAGCTACCTCATTAAGGTGACTCATTGCTAGTTGATACATAGATGGGTCCACACTACTCGTCCTTCCACACTACTCCTACTCATGCAAAAGATACTTTCGGATTTTGTGAAAATGCTTAATGGCTGCGCAAGCCTCTGATGTTGTTTCTTGAGTAGGCGATGGAGGTGGCAACTGCTCCTCTTCTTTAGTTATGGTAGGTGTCTTTTCTTTCATGATTTCAGACCATGAAGCCAAAGGAGCATGTCTAATTGTGTTGTTGGCATAGCAAATGATTCCTACACTTTTTGTAGAGTTTCCAAATGAAGCATGGAAAGGGTAGGGTTTTCCTACCACATTCATTTTCCTTGAAATGCTTTTCAATCTTTAAATAGATCAGTTATGGAAGGTTTATAGGAAATCTCCTGCTTAGAGTGGCACATGCTCATGTGGAAAAGATAGTTGCCTTGCTAGGCCTCACCATTGGATTGATGTGATAAGTGTCGATCTTGAAGTAGATGCACTCTGCTGGTGTGAGCATGTCGAACTCCTTATGATCAACCTTGAAACACCATTGAGTCCACTCCTTTTTGGCCTTAGGATCACCTTGTGTTGATAACTTTGCCAACTGTGTTCCAATATCAGGCAACCCTAGTGCCTACACGATAGCCTCAGGTGAGTAGGACACTTGAATATCCTTGATTTTTATTGTGGACCATAGCCTTCTATTGTTCCAAAAGAGATGTGTCTCTCCCATGTACCATTCTTCACTAGATGTGATGATTGGCCACATGGGAGAGGTTTGCAATTGTGTTTTGGCTTTTGCTGGAGCTTTCTCTAGAAATGTCCTAAAGTTTAGTTCTTGGAGAACTAAACATTGAATCTCTCAAGACTGTCAAGGAAAGTTTGAGTTAAAGTGACTTCAAGTCTTGGCATGGGTCCCAGTGCTTCCCATTGCTGTGATTGCTCTATTGACACTTCTTCTTTTGGAATCTGTCAAATAGATTCCACTTTGGGCTCCTCATGAAGAGGTCCCATTGCATGAGTTTCCTTTGGTGGTTCTTGAGCTTGTTCATGTTGGCCCCTTCCATCTTTGGGCCATTTCTCCCTTGGTTGAGAGGGTTCTCCTTCATGTGGGCGTTTTGGTCTTAGTGCCATTTGTAATCACAATAAGACCATGGATCAACAATTTTTGTGTAACATGAAGCAATTTGGATACCTTTATCTCTTTAGGATAGTTACACTTGGCTAAGTTATGATTATGGCTAATTTAATTACTTTAATCATTATTTTATTTATGTGTTATTATTAATAAATCATCTGAAAGGTTGTTGAAAGGGTTAACTCTCGAAAAAATTGATGTTTGCATATTGCTAAATTTATTAACCATTTGGGAGAGTTCCAAAAATTTTGAAAATTTCATCAAAAACGTTAAGGTTTGTAGCCCCCATAATAAAGAGCTTACCTATGGTAACTATAGGATAGAAGAACGGAGTTATTTGGACAAACGGTTGGAAAGTTAAGGGCTCTAGAAAGTTTTGGGCTTTGAAAAATGGCAAAAACTGCTCATGTGTTATGAGGCAAATGCTAAAAATTTCAAAGTTTGTGATGGTATATATAGAGTTTTTGGGTTATGTTGACAAGGCCTCGTCAACACGATTGGCTACATTGACGGGGCCTTGTCAATGTAGCTATTGACCACCATAGATGACCATTGAGTTTGGTCAAACTTGTAAAACACAAGGAATTTTTGAATGAAATTGGGATCAAATGAAATCTCAAAAGGCCATGAACAGTATGGAAATATGAGAAGAGGGTGTTGGAGCTCATAAATTTGGAAAATTGAAAAAAATGATTCAAGGGATGAATGGAATAAAAGGTTAAGGAGCATTGAGCAGAATACAGAATGGAATATGCAAAAGATAGGATTATAGCAATGTCTAAGGTAAGGAACCTAACTAACCAAACCAAGAGATATGCAAGTGGATCCTCCCCATAGTAGGCTCATGCCCTTGTTGCCCTTGCATAACCTCAACTAAGGAGTTTGTGGACCCCCATAGTTGATTAATGGTCATGAAAAGTTAAGGCCCAACCAAAAAGAATCTATCTAAGAATTCAAACACATTAGACAAATACATAGAGCATAACATAGAACTCGGTAGTGAGATGAGTTATGGTAGCATGGATGGATGATGGAGAAGGTAGAATGGAATTCTGAATTGAGGTCATAAGAAGTCCCTTGTGGTATTTGTGTTTAAAATGACCTAAGAAGATTCATCCTTAGTCCAAACTAAAACTAGTTGCTTTCAATGACTTCGCATCACCACTCTTAGACCTATCCACCCACTCAAGACACAAGAGTGCTTCCACAAAATAATCATCATTCCATAAAGGGAAGAAAAGAGAGAAGTAGGAAGTGAGTGCATGTCTTTCTAGTTCCATAGCTAGTGCTTGTAGCCCATTTATTTGTCTAAGGGGTATGCTTTAAATTCCCATCATGTTTTCTTTTTGAATTTTTGGATGGGAACCACACTATGCAAATACTTTATTTGACTTCCTATTAGTGGTTGAAATGGAATGGTAAGAAGTCCATGAAAAATACTCAATCACTCAAGTAAGTAGAAGAGTACAAAGAGGATTGAGTCCCCTTGAATTCATACCCTTTACAAACCTTTGAATCCTTCATAATTCCAGAACTACCAAGGTCATTGATTGATTAAAAATTTCTTTAATGGAAGGGACCTCAAATTCCTAGAACAAGGAAAACCATAGAGTTTATTGGATGAGTAGATGATGTGGACTTGGTGCCTATTCCATGAAAAATAAATCATGTCATTATCATCAAACATCAAAATTCAAAAATAAAACCAAACATCAACCATCACAACATTAAGCACAAACCATCATTAGTAAACAACAATAGTGGCACTGCGTCTTGTGGCAATAAAGCACTTTTATTAGCAAAAATAATGAAAATTCACACTTGAACAAAACAAAACAAAGTAAAATATATAAGAAAGTGTAAAATAACCAAGAAAGGTTTAGAGGTACTAACGATGGTGTAAAATTAGAAAAATTTGAAAATCAAAAATTTGTAAAATAAACAACTTGTAAAATCAAAAACATGAAAACTAAAAAGTAGAAAAATTGGAAGCAATATGGATCATTAGCATAGATGGCCATCTCCCCCATGACTGAGTTGGAAAGAGAAGATCCAAAAAATGGAACATGGTTGTCCATCCGTTGAGGTGGTAGTCACACTGGTCTATCTTGGTTTGAGGAAAGGTTTTACTTATTGGATGTTGACCAACTACTTTTTATTTGGCCCTTAAGGGAAATTTTTTATCAATTATATAAGGTCCCTTCCACAATGTTTGGAATTTTTTCTTTTGGGATACATGTGTGGGATTCCAATAGAGAACCTTATCTTTTGGTTGAAGTTTTACCTTTCCTATTCTTAGGTCATGACATTGCTTGTTGAATGCCTTGTGCACCTTGGTCAAAGATAGGGCCACTAATCCATTTTTATCTAGCATATTCAGGTTGATCAATCTTTCTTTCTGTGTTATACTTAGGTCAAAATCTAGATCATAAGTTGTTGAGAGTGTACAAAGCTTAGATTGAATCAGGAGCATTGAAAGCTTTCCGTACACCAACTCATAGGGAGTGTAGCCAATAGGAAGTTTCCATGTTGAATGGTAGGCCTAGAGGATATTATTGAGTTTTATACTCCAATCTTTCCTATATTTGCTAATGGTCTGTGTAAGTATTTTTGTGATATCCCAGTTGGTTATCTCTGCTTGAGCATTGGGTTGGGGATGATAGGGTGTTGTTAATTTATGTTCAACCCCCAAGCATTGCATTAACTTTCTAAAAGTGGCACCTATGAAATGGGTTCCATTGTAAAAAATTAGTGCACATGGCACCCCCCAAAACCTATTTACAATATTTTGTTGTATAAATCTAGCAACAGTGGATGATGTAGAATCAGTAACAACTACCACTTTTGCTCATTTTTTGTAGTAGTTGACTGCTACAATGATATATGCCTTTCCATTAGACATGGGTGTGATGGAATCCATGAAGTTAATGCCCCATATGTCAAAAGGTTCCAATGGTTGAATCCATTGTTTAGGACCTTCCATTCGAGCGATCATCCCCCCATCTGATTGACAACATTCACAAGATTGAACAAATTGGTGGGCATCCCTGAAGATTGTAGGCCAATAGTATCCTGCCATTAGGATTTTTATGGCCATGTATCTCCCTACATAGTGGCCTCTACAAGGTCCTTCATTAGCATCCTGGAGAATATGCAGTTGATCTTCCTCAGGGACACACCAACGAATTAGGCCATCAATGCACACCTTGTAAAGATGTCTATTGATTTCCATGATGTATTTAGCCTGATGAAGAAATTATTGCCTCTTTTTAAAGTCAAGATCTTATGGCATCTTTTGAGTGAGAAGATAGGTGAGGATGCCATTATGCTAGGTTATTTTTATGGGTATTTGGTCATTTAGTGCTTCTGTAAAGAGAAGTTCATCTAGAAACTAATCAGAGAGCAGGCTCTCCTCCTCTTTCTTATCCCATCTTAAGCAAGAGAGGTGGTGAGAGACCACATTCTTAGTCCCTTTTCGATCTACCATTGTGAGATCGAATGTCTATAAGATGATGAGCCACCGTATGATACGAGGGCTCACCGCTGGCTTGTTCATGAGGAAGCAAATTGCACTATGATTTGTGTGCACAAATACTTTGTAGCCAAGCACATAGTGCTTGAACTTCTCAAGAGAATACGCCATGGCCAGTAGTTCTTTTTTTCATGGTGGTGTAATTTAATTGTGCTTCCACAATGCTTTGGCTTACACAGTGGATGTAGTATGGACATTTCTTATCATCTAACTACATGAGCACTGCTCCCAAGGCATAGTTAGATGCTTCTATCATGATGTGGGAGGATCTAGACTAGTCTAGTGCCTATAAGATTGGTATTTCTATGAGTTTCTCCTTTAACTATTGGAATGCATGTTTACATTCCTTAGTCCAGATGAAAGGTGCATCTTTCTTTGTAAGCTCTACCAATGATTTTGTGATCTTAGAAAAATTCTCTATGAATTGCTAATAGTATCTAGTGTGTCCATGGAATAATCAAACATATTTAACTCTCTGGCTAGCATGTTATTCCTTGGATGACCCTTATCTTTTTTAGGTCTACCTCAATCCCTATTTGAGTAATTCTATGCCTTAGTACAATGCCTTCTTGGATCATAAGATGGCTCTTTTGCTACTTGAACCGTAGGTTTGTTTCAACACATCTCTTTAGTACTTGCTCAAGGCAATCCAAGGCTTGCTCAAACATAGCTCCATAGGTGGAAAAGTCATCCATGAAGACTTCCACACCATCACCGATCTGTGATTGGAAAATACTAAGGACCAAGCATTGAAATGTTGTAGAGGCATTGCATAGACCAAATGGCATCTTACAATATGCAAAAGTCCCCTAAGGACTTGTGAATGTTGTCTTTGCCTGATCTTCTAGTGCAATTTTGATTTGCTTATAACCACTATAACCATTCAAGAAGCTATAATAGCAATGCCTAGAGATGGTGTTCAACACTTGGTCAACAAATGGCAATGGAAAATGATCTTTAAATGTTGCCATGTTCAAGAGCTTGAAGTTGATGTAGACTTTCCACTTACCACTTTTCTTTGGCACAATTATGAGTGGGCTAATTCTCTCACTGTCCACAATGGGATAGATGAACCCCACCTTGAGGAGTTGTTCAATTTACTCCTTGATGATCTGCTTTAATTTGGGATTTAGCCATCTTTGTGGCTACCTTCTTGGCTTCATGGCTAGGTTGGTGTAAATGTGATGCTGGCATATCCCTGGACCAATTTTAGTTAGCTTGGGATATGACCAAACAAAGGCTGTTGACCATTTGTTAACCACCTTTAACAACTTTTCTTTTTGTTCATGAGCAAGTTTGGAATTAATTATGACTAGTTTATCATTGTTTAAAAATGCATATTCCATGCCAGTTAGTAGATTTTTCAACTCTAAGGGCTTCTACTCAAAGTTATTAAGGATTTCCAACTGTCCCCAATAGGTATCATCATCTTCATTAGAGAGTTAGGGATGAACTTGTTCAAGTTCATCCATGCCTTCAACATAAGCACATGTTAGGCTCTCAGTTGGTTCCATGCATAATGTGCTACCATCTAAGTCAGCTATTAGCCACTAGGTGCCCTCCTATTTTGTGGCTACTGCGTATAGACACCTTTGAATATTGATTTCTTATGCACATTGATTTCATATTTTAATGAATGTACTTTTTATGGTCCAAATCTCTTGCACGCAATTACAGCCATTATCACTATACATGATGCATGGAATATGCTTCTTCTCTATCTTACTAAATTCATTTTCCTTGGAGATTTCCAAAGAGAGGTTCCTTATGCCCATATGTGCATCAATCGTGCTTAACCAAGCTCTTCCAATAATGATGGGGAAGTCACTTTTGCAATTTTCAACCTTGATCACCAAAAAATTAGTAGAATAGGACCACCCACAAACTGTGATCACAATGTCCTCTACTGATCCCAGAGGGACAATAATTGACTAATATGCCAATTCTAGATGGATGTTGCTCTTCTTAAGAGGTGGTAGGTTCCATGCATTATACATGTCATGGGAGATGAGATTGACACTAAAACCAGAGTCAAGAAGAGCCTTACATGGTTCATGTCTAGCAATCTGTAGGTAAATGAGTGGACTTCCTAGGTCAGATCTTTTCATGGGAAGATATCCAGCATTGATCCAATCGGAAACAACATGAGTTAGCATCATAGTGTAGATCTAAGGTGGTTCTTGGTTTGAAGGGCACTCGAAGGTATTTGATGTAGAGGATGAGGGTACCAGAGATGCAGGGTAATTAGCTGTACTAGGTTATGAGGGTTGGAGATGACTGCTGGGTCAAAAGAAGGATCTTTTCTGGATCAATTGTCTGAACCACTCAGCTAGAAAGTTGATTGTAAATGTACAGCCCTTGTAGCATTTTGTTGTTACAGTTATGGAGGAATCTCACCCTACATAGATGGAGTAGGAGATAACTAGGTTGAAGTCAAAGGTGTATGTGTAGATAGATGCAAAGGATGGTATGGATATGGGTTTTCTCCTTACATAGATGGTGAATGTGTTCAGTGGTACTCTAGAGGATAATAGTGATGCTTAAATAAGGTATGACTTATAGAAATTCTTGGAGAGACAGGTTGCTAATCATAGTACCTGTATGGATCTAGTTGATTATAAGGGTACTGCTACCTTGGCGGTGGCATTCCCCATGATTGTGATTGGTGCCACTATTGGTATTGTTCATATGGTTGTGGTGGAGTTCTACTATGGTAGTAAGCTTGTTGTTGTTGATGGAATTGCCTTGGATTGCCTTGAGGATAAGGAAATTATCTAGGTGCTTGCTTATGTGCTAGTCGAGGATTCAATGCATATACCCTAGACTCTTGTAAGTGTGAAACCATAAGGAAACAACCCTTTGGATGTTCATATTAACAAATTTCACAATTAGTTTCATCATCAAAGTTGGCTTCCACAACTTTCTCTACGGTAGCAGCTTTGCCCTTACCTCTTTGATAAGCCCGCTCAACTTCTTTTCGCCTCCTGCAATTGCGATCACTATTTTGCTCTTTGGATCCTTCAGCAATCTTCATAGTAGCTTGGAGTGTTTCATCCAAAGAGTCCCATAATTTATCAACCTTTACCAAAATATCGAAAATAGATTTTTGGATGGGCAAGGTTTTTTTGTTCACCACTTTATCGAGTGGTGACTCCTCCTCATCACAAAATTGGACTTCTCATTTCCTAATGGAAGGGTTCCTATTATATTCTTTTGCACTTTCCCTTATTCACAACTCACCTTCTTCTTTTGCTACCTGATCTATTAGACTTTGTATCTAATGAGCTCTCAATTTAGACAATCTCTCTTAGGCATACATCCCAAGAGTTCTTCTAGTTTATGCTCTAAGCCAATCTATGATGTGGTGAAGTTTTTCCCTGTTTCTAGCCTTGAATTTGCCTTCTCAGATTAGACACTCTAGAGTACATCTAGTATTTGTCATTAAATAGCTCTAACATGGTACTCCATTGACAAATGGATTCTGGTTCCAAGGACCAGTACCAACTTTCAGCTTCCTTGATGAGTGTCTTGGAAAAAAGCTTAAGTTTTTGCCACTCATTTTCTATATTCTGTAAGGCATAGGCATCATGGAAATCTTGTAGATGTGTCTATGGATCAGAGTTGTATCCCCCCTCAAATCTTAGGATATTATTCATGTCTAAGCACTTGATCTAGCTATCTCTCACATGCCTAGTTGGAATCTTTACTACCTCTAGAATGTTGAGCATGCTTCGAGTCACCAACAGAGGTTCAACATCATCTCTGTGTCAATGACACTAATGATGGTTTTAGTTACCCCTTCGATCTTGGTGACCTTCCCAATCATTATTGTCTTGTTGATTACCTTCATCATGATTATTTCGATAGCGACTTCTATGAGAACCAAAAGATGAAGAGGAATGTTCAGAATTAGATGAAGAAGATGAAAAGGAAGATGGACCGCCACTGCCACTGCCACCGTAATGTCTACCTCCACCTCTTCATTCATTACGACCACCATCCTTAGATCCCTTGCCATTATGATGTTTACCCAAGTCCCTACCTTGATTGTCACTTTTTGCTAAACCTAGTTTATGAATAACAGATTGCAGGGTGAGGGTCACACCCTCATCACCAATAATAGAGGGTGGAGAATTTTCATATTAAGGATCCTCAAGAAAAGGATCCACATCATCATCTTGGTTTAGCAGGAACAATGGATTACTAAAGTGTTTCCCCTTTGTAAATTCATCGTATTGCTCTTGGTGTCGATCTCGCCTGCATTGTGTTTCAGTGGGATGATAGTCTTAAGTGTCATAACCACTCACAATCTATTCCTTGTGAAGATTCAAGATGCCTAACTTCTTAAGAGTTTGAAATAGCATCCTGAGTATAGATTGATTAGGGGGCAAGATAATGTTTCCCTCAATATCACGCCATCGCAGCTATTCATCCTGATGTAGGATGAAGGTGAAGTTCAATACATACTCATCTAGATGAGTATATCCCACTTTGCACTTTTGTGGAATTGATAGTTTGACATCTTCACGTCTATGGGAAGAAGAAGAAATTTTGCAAAACAAATAAAATTATTAGTATGCTTAGTAGTTTATATGTCATTGAGAGTGATGTCCAATGATATCAATAATATTCACTAATCTTAGATAGCACATGTTTCAACAAACAAAGTCCCTGGCAATGGCACCAATGATGATCAGTGAGGTACCCCTATGTCCAACCATACGAATCACAAGCATTCATGCGTGATCCACTCGAATTCCATAGACTTTATAGTTTCCAATGCATTATTCTTCTAGGTAGTGAACCTTGCCCTAAGGTCATTCGTTTTCTTCCCAATTAGACTTGTGAAAGCACATGGTATGGTTAAGTGTAATTGAGGCACATGATTTTTATAGTTTTATGTTTTATTATTTTGGTGTTTAAAGAGAGATAAAGTAATTGGATTAACTAATTTAATTTAACTAGTAAACTAATACGTAAGTAGTCTTAACATAAGCATAAGGTCCCACTTTCCGTACACATCCTGAACCCACATACCCACTATTGGGTTACCAAGCACTATGCTACTGGGCGTACCAAGCAATAACACTAGTAGGATTACCAAGCGAACACATGTTATGCTTGAAGTGGTCATACTTATGTATTTAATCTATCTAATTTATCTTTCTTAATTACCTTAATTAGCTTAATTATTGGAAAATATTGAATAACTAATTGAAAACATTAAATGCATAAATGAAATATTTAATCTATTTAGAATGCTACAAGGTTTATCACGAAGTTCATCTTTATTGCTACACACATTGCTATGCTCAAGTACAATAATGCTTGAATAAATATCCGTACACTCAATGACTCTTGCTATAGGCACTCAGGAGAAATATTCTAACTTTCCAATAAACAAACTACAAGAGCTTTGCTACTATTGAAATCTCATTGCCATAAATGTGAGTAGTGGATGTGTATTTATAGCCAAAAAGCAGACACTACATCGATGGGGCCTCATTGACACATAAAACAATGCATCAATAGGGCCTCATCGACACATGAAATGATGCATCGATGGGGCCTCGTCGATAAGATCCAATCAATGACGCTGCATTGATGAGGCCTCATAGATGTAGCCAAAAATGCAACTCATCATATACCAAAGTTTTATGTTAAAGAAAAGAATCATTCCATTGGTTAGAACCTAGGTTTAAGATACAAGTTGATGAGTGGCGAGGTACCCCTACACTCAACCATATGAATACGAGTGTTTCACGTGCAATCTGGTCGAACTCCAAGGACCAAGTGCTTATGCGCCTTAATGGAATACTCAGGGTTAATCAATCATTGTCTTCCCAAACTTACTTGTATTGTCATGGTTGTATGGTTAAGTTTGTAATTTTTTATGTCTTCTATTCATAATTACAAGAGTGAACACTATACACAATTGACATCTAGCCTTATTTGGCAGTTGAGAGAGAAGAAAAAGAGAGAGAGAAAAGAAGAAGACATGTTGTTGCCGACACTAGGATTGCGCCTTCTGTTGTCCATCCATAGTCGTGCCATCAATCGTGTTCCTTGCACAACTGTTTTAGCACCAGTCCATCCTGAGTGTTTCCTCCAGGTCCAGTTCATTGTTGTATGATTGCCATCTGCACACATAACACAGTCACATATGAGTAAGGATAAGTAAATCACAATACAGTTGATACCTTACCTCAGTGTAAGGTCCATTGGCTGGGTTGTGATATGGCCCACATAGATTCTAGAGATATAACACTAGTGACTACCCAAGGTGTAGGGGTTAGGGAAAATTGAAAAAATTTGACCAGGGCCCCCATGACTAAGAGCGATCCTCTGGTAGCGATAGAATGAAAAAAGATAAGGAATAAGAAATATGGAAAAAAAGAAACAATGGCAATGCCAATAAAATGAATGTCAGAGATGGGAATGAATGAAAAAAATGTTGATTGCAAGAATGTTTAAGGGAAAGAAGTTAACTGATGCACCAAATAGGAATGCCAGTGGGTCCTCCCCAAAGCAGGCTCATGCCCTTTATGCTCTGACAAACCCACATTCAAAGAGTCCTTAGGCTCAGGAAATGTGATTTGGAAGTAAGAGTTAAAGACTTAACCACAAGAATCTACCAAAGAGAAAACAATGCATTAACCAAAATATCGACTACTGATACAATTGACAATGAGGTGGAAAATGTAGAAAGAATGATGGGGAGAGGAGAATGAAATGGATTCCCAAGAACAAGGTGGTGTACAGCCCCTTGTGTATTTATGGTTAATGTGATTGAGTAGATCTCATTCCAAATCTAGACTCAAAACAATCCACATCCAGTGACTTCGCATTCATAAACTTGGCCAATCCATCCACTTGAAGTAACAAGAATGCTTCCACCAAAGAGTCACCACCATTCTGAAGCAGAAGTAGGAATTGAGAAAGGGCCTTAGTTAGAGGGAACATGTCTGTTTAGTTCCATAACCAATGCTTGTAGCCCAGATGGCTATTTTTTCTAAGGGATGTGCTTTGAATTCTCATTGTTGTTTTTTTTTCTTTTTTTTATGTGAGAACCATACCATGTAAAGACTTATTTCTTTTTTATTTTTATTGGCTCAGCTTCTTGATAATGGAGCAATGTCAGAATGATAAGAGAAACTCAAGAAGAAAAACATCCAAGCACCTAAGAGAATAGCCAGCACAAATGCATCAAATCCCTTTGAAGTCATACCCTTTTCAATCCTTGAGTCCTTCCTTAGTTTCAGAAATGCCCAATCACCAATTTGTTAATAGTTTTATTATTAAAAAAGGGGACTATACAGTTCCAAGCCAAGAGAGACCATAGAAACTTATGGATGCATGGGCGACGTGGACTCACTGCCTATTATATCAAAAGAACCATACCTTAGTATCAGCATTATAACTCAAAGGCAAAAACCAAACATTAGCAATTAATAGAATATAATTCATACCACCATCAGGAGCACTTATTAGGTGATGAATCTAACAAAACAAAAATAGCAAACAAAAACAAAAACAAACAATCACACAAAGAAATGAGAAAGTATAAACGATGGTGCCAAACAAAAACAAGAAAAATTAAAGAAATGTGTAAAAAAAAATGTGTAAAAGAAAAACTTAAAAATGAACTAAGGGCCTCAAATCGTTAGTAGAGGTGGTTGTCTTCCCCATAACTGAGTTGGAAGGAGGAGATCCGAAATAGCGAGCGAGGTCATTCTTTTTCAAAGGTATTATGTGCACTAACTATTTTATATTCATGGAAGGGTTTGGTCTATTGCACATTGACTAATAATAGTTTATCAGGGCTCTTAGGTTTGTATATGGTCATGGCCCCTAAAGGAAAGGTTGCATAAATAAGGTAAGGTCCTTCCCACAATGTTTGAAATTTTGTGCATTATGGCACATGTGTGGGGTTCCAGTAAAGAACCTTATCTCCTGGTTGATACTTAACCTTTCGAATCTTTAAGTCATGACATTGCTTATTATATGCCTTGTGCAACTTATTTGATGACAGGGTAGCTAATCAATTTTTGTCTAGCATGTTTAAAGTTGCCAACCTTTGTTTTTGTGCTAGATCAAGATCGAGGTGGAGGTCACAAGCCATTGATAGTGTATGGAGCTTGGTTTGAATCAAAAGCGTTGGAAGCTTTCCGTACACTAACTCATAGGGAGAGTAGCCTATAGGGAGTTTCTAGGTGGAGTGGTATGCCCAAAGAGCATCATTTAGTTTAGTGCCCCAATCTCGCCTATACTTGTTAATTATTCTAGTCAATATTTTAGTGATCTCCTTGTTGGTGACCTCAGCTTTTCTGTTAACTTGGGGGTGATAAGGTGTAGTCAATTTATGTTTAACCCCTAAGTGTTGCATTAACTTTCGAAAATTTGCACTTGTGAAGTGTGTTCCATTATCCAAAATAATTGCACATGGCACACCAAACCTATTTATGATTTTTTGTTTCACAAATCGTGCAGTTGTGGATGATGTGCAGTCTTTAACAGCAGCTGCTTCAGCCCATTTTGTTAGATAGTCTACGGCAACTACAATGTAAGATTTTCCATTAGACATCTATGTAATGGGCCCCATAAAGTCTATTCCCCAAATGTCGAAGGGTTCTAACAGTTGAATCCATTGTTGAGGAACCTCCATTTTAGTAGTCATTCCCCATCACGTTGATAGTGCTCACAAGATTGGACAAATTGATGGGCATCCTAAAATAATGTTGGCCAATAATATCCTACAAGAAAGATCTTAAAAGCCATTCGTCTCCTCGTATAGTGACCCCCACAAGGGCCCTCATGAGCATCTTGGAGAACTCTTAGTTGGTCTACCTCGGGCACACACCATCAAACCAAGCCATCAGGACACACTTTGTAAAGTTGTCCATTAATCTCCATGAAGTACTTGGCTCTGTGAGGAAACTATTATTTCTTCCTAGAGTCCAACTCCTATGGTGTTTGTTGAGTAAGAAGATAGGTGAGAATGCTACTATACCAGTTTGTCTTCGTGGGTAGTTGGTTATTCACTGCACCGACAAGGAGGGCTTCATCAGGAAAATGATCAGATATTACATATTTATCCTCTTTACTATCCCAGTGCAACCTAGATAAATGATCTACAACTACGTTCTCAGTGCCTTTCTGATCAATCATTGTTAGATCGAACTCCTGTAGGATTACCAGCCATCATATAATACGAGGGCTAACCATTGACTTGTTCATGAGGAACTGAATTGCACTATGATCCGTGTGGATGAACACTTTATAACCTAACACATAGTGCCTAAACTTATCCAGTGCAAACACTACGGCCATTAATTCTTT
>MNCI01001683.1:627-24138 GCA_015680685.1 Gnetum montanum | reverse complement strand
GTGTAACTGTCTAGATACCACAACTAGCCTATCCGCGGAGTTCGACCGAATTGTGCATGAACGCTCATATTCGTATGGTTGAGTGTAGGGGTACCTCGCCGCTCATCACCAGGCCATTGAAACTTGTATTGATTGAGCAAAGCGTGCAAATTTTCTTCCTCCATCCTTGGATGGTGCACCATCTAGGCTACTGTGTTGATGTGTGCTAACATTGGTACATCCCAAGGACATGGCAATTGTGGAAACATTTGATTTGCTTTTACATACAATGTTGCAAACTACCGTCATTCTTCCTCAAAATCCTTAACTTTATCTTTGAGCTCATGATAATCCATCAACCTGTGAGCCAAGTTTGAGGCTACATCTTTCTATCCCTAATAACTAGCTTTGACCACCTCCAACTCTGAGTTTTCCACTTGCAGCTTTTGCAAAGCATCTTTTTGATCCGCAAACTCTTTCTCATACAATGCATAGGTGGTCATCACTTTTTTTTCTAGCTCACTTTAGGGACGACTTGCTATTAACATGGCAAGGTTGGCATATCTAAGGTTAGCCAACACCATGTATTTCTTTAAATCCTCTATTTGCAGGTCCTTGTTTTTAACCTTCACTTGTTAGACCATGGCATAACTATCCAAGATGGCCTACCATTCAAAGTTCTATGCTGCCAAGGAGCTAATGTGAGCCTTGGCTATCTTGATTTTCTTTTCATTAATTTCCTTGTACATTCCCACTTGGTCACAAAAGTGTTCTTTCAATTTCTCATGTTTCTTAGCCTCGTTCTGCCACATGCTAATTTTGATTGCGGACTTTTGGCAAATAGCGCGTACCTCCTCCATGAAGAGGGTTCTATTCTCTCAGGTCAATCTACTTATATCCTAGTTGTTCTCGTAACTAGTGGACACTTTCTTCTAAGATATATTTTTTCTTTTCTATGACGATCAACCGAGAATTTTGTACAGCAAGCTGCTTATTTTCTTCATGCACAGTAGTCAGTGCCTTTTTAAGTGCATGAGATTGCACTTTTGTAGCAGAGGCATTCCAAACTACTATCTCCTTCTGTTTCTTCGCAGGTACTATCTCCTTCACTAGCTTGGCCAACTCTTCTGTCTAGAATTATTCTAGTTAGTCAAACATGACACATCAAGCAAGATCCCATCGTTCAGCATGTGGGGCAACCAACTCTTCTTGCAATCTTTGTACTTCAACTTTTGCATGTTTTGCCCTAACCTCAACCATGACCAACTTTCCTTTGATAGTGATAAGGTCCAATTGAGTTGTAGTAACATCATTAGGGATGTCAAATAGAGTGGTCATCATTTGACCTATCTATAGTAAATGATCAAGCATGTCCTCATGCACTGTAGGAGTCATTGAGATCCCATCTAGCATTTATGCATCTCTAGTTCTTGCCAAATCAGTCAGAGGCACAATAGGAACATTAAACAACTCCTCAATGTGATTAGTGATCACCTCTACTACGCCCGGTGCATCTTCATATTATAGCATCACAACTGTGGCACCTTCGCAAGTTTCCAAGGTGACTTGAAAGGATGCAGCATTTCTAGAGATTTGGCATGACCATTGGGATCCCCCTCCTCTAGAATGAATTGAGATCTCACCCCTTGTTGGATCAGCTGATATGGTGGGTCGTACAACATTGTCTATAACCAAGAAGAGATTGGCCTCATCCCTACTTTCCCAATTGACAGTTTCAACGATTCTCTGCAGGTGGCTCATCGATGGTCTATAATCCTATGGCAACGATGGCAAAACCTGTGCTTGTGGACACTACTTAGGATCTTATTGTGTTTCTGCTCTTGGTTTTTCCTCCTTTTCAGCTTCTTGCTCCTCATCAAAATCTTTTCTTAGTGCTACAGTTTTTAGGAGTTCTGCAAAGGAGGCGTGCTGAGCCTTCCTAGGGATATCATTGGTATATGCCAAAATTCCAGCGTGCTTTCACAACTTTTTGATCAGATAGGAAAATGGAAGTTTTGGTCTCCTTGACTTCATTTCTTCAAAACATCATTGGATTTTTGTGAGGTAATATTAAGGAAGGTTGATTGCAAACTTTCTCATTAGAATGGCACTTCCCCTAGCTACATAGGTCAATATTCAATTGAGCCCTTTGGTAGGAAATAGGTGGCACGTCCCAATCTTAAAGTAGGTTCTCTCTTCCAAAGTTATTTCATGGTATGACTTGTCCCAATCCTTGCCAGCCATGCCCTAAACCTTTCTTACTAAGATGTCTACCTGTAGACATCTACCATAAGACATGTACATAAAAAGTTAGACATCTACCCATAGACATCTACATTTCAAGTTAGATGTTCATCTATGTTCATGGTAGATGCGACATATATGCCTATACCACAAAGTAGATGTCTATTTTTTCATAAAAAAAACCCTCAACAACTGCTATTATATAAATCCAAACCTTTATTTTCCCCTCATTCTTCCACATCCAAGCTTAGATGACCAAGGGCAAATGATTAGGGCTTTTTTAACAATGACAATTTATGCATTTTTCTTCCAAATTAATGGTCCTTAAGAAGATTGGAATGTCAAAACAACCACCAAGAAAGAACAAGAAGTCCAAGAAAGCTTCCTCTAATGATTTAGGCACCTATACTCCACAATTTCAGTTAATTGATGCCTAACATTTATTTGAGGTAACTTGAATCATCTCTATTATTTGTGAACATTCTCTTTGCTTTCAACAACATTGTCAAAAAGAATTAATGACATTATTTCAAGTGTTAAATTGGGTCTCATTTATTTCCATGAATTTTTGTATGCCTAAAATCCTCATAAGAGAATTTTATAGCAATATTGTCATTAAAAAATGCTTCTATTGGGGATTTCACTTCCATGGTTGCGGGGATGTTGATTTCAATTTCTCCTCAAGTTGTAAATGAAATTCTTGGGATATCTAGTGCTAATGTTCACAAGGTCACCATTCATTCAATGATTGATATGTTCAAAAATGGTGTGATTCCTATTTCTGAGGATGAATTTTGTGATGCTTTTTTGGACAGTTTATGTCTCTGTGTAGTGGAAAAATTCTTAAGAGTTAAATGGCTTTGGATGCTTCCACCCTCTCTCACATTTTTTTATACAATATTATTGTAAAAGGAGGAACTTCTCATTGGTCAGCCTTTGGACTTAGGTCATATTCTTTGTTGAGACATGTTGGGTTTGTTCACCAAGGAGAGAATCTATGGGTATCCTCACCTCATTAGTTTGTTGATCCATCAAAGAGGTGTTCCCATTCTTGACATGCCTTTGCTTAAAGGCAAGAGGAGCCTTGGTGAGTATTCAAAAAAGAGGAGCTCCACCCATGCTAAGGTAGCAGAACCCAATACCAAGCTACAAAAATTAAGGAATAAGGGATCTACATCACCATCTCAGGCCTCTCCTCAGTTGAGTAGGTCCAAATCAATTGGCAATTAGATGAGATCCTCTCTCAAGAAGTTGCTTAAGCCTTTTGCCCATACTATTGGGATGATTATTAGGAACCTCTCTTACCTTCATAAGAGAATGGATGTAGCTAGAGTACCTCTTCCTTTGGATGGGTAGTAGTTTGAGAAGATCACCACTCTTCATGTATCAAATAGTGAGGAGGAATGTCCAGCTCCAGTTAGATACTCAATAGTTGTTGGGCCATCTTGAGCATATGACTTAGGAAATGCATCTAATTCAAAGGAGCTTGATGCATCACCCACATGAGTCTAGGGGGAGATTCCTAATTCTATGCAACTTGGATCTAATTCTCATCCTCATGATGATACTCCATAGACTTTTGAGCAACAAGCCATGAATAGTATTTTTGGGCCTTCTTTTTAGTTAAGATCAATAGACCCCATCACTTATCAGAGAAAGGGCACTTCCTCATCTTCTCAATAGGCCTCATCTCATTCATCCACTTCATATCAATTCTTAGTGAAGATTCATCCCAAGAGGGCTCCAGTCCATGTTCCTTCTTCAGATGACTATGATGAGCAACATGTCTCTAGCACCAATGCTAGCACCATTAGTGACAATGATGAGGAGGAGACCTATAGGCCTTCTTGTGTAGCTATTGCTTCTGATGATGAGTTTAATGAGGCTATAAAGGTTAGTGATTAGGATCCTTTGTTGGCCCCTCCTTTTGGATAAATTCCAAAAGGGGGAGACTTTGTATATTTTGTGGATGATTATGGATAACAATAGTATATTTTGACTCTTGTATCTAATGTACTTATGTATATGGATGGTTTCTTTTTTTATCTTAATGAATCTTTTTATGGATGTGTATGGAAAATATGGATAGATATTTGTGAACTTAATGTTTTCATCAGCTTTGTTATATTATGAAGATAGGTTTGGCTCTTGAACAGTTTATGGAGATCTCTTGTTTTTATCAGCCTCTCTCCTTCTTATGATGAACCTATTATCTTGAGCCTTTATATCCTTATCTCAGTAATACTCTTGGTTGTCATTAAAATTTATATGTGTTACTTGTTTCTATTGTTTGTTATTTAATTTATATGTCATAATATGCACTAATCCATTTTCTTAAGTTTTGGAAATCACCAAAAAGGGCGAGATTGTTACCCTTTTGGTATGTCAAAATCTTAAGGAAAATGGAGAATATAGACTGTTTATGGTGGATGATGATTTTATAGAATATGAACAAGAACTTCACAAAAATATGTGAGAACTCAGCAAAATGAGATCTACATCAAGATGTCAAAATGAATACAACATGGGCAAGATGAAAGCATGGATGAAAACAAAGTCTACAATTTAAATGAAGATGTTCTAAGGACTACCAAGAAGACAAATTAACAAGAGAAAGCATCAAAATTCAAAGTTCAAAAGATGAGTAGATGTCTTGGAAAAATAGCAGACATCTATCATCAACAATAAAAATCTCTCTATAGAAGTTCCACTATAGATGTCCCATTTGCCAAATAGACGTCTCTCTTGCATTGAGGTCAATCTTAGTTAGATGTCTCAATTTCAAAGTAGACATATACACTAACCGTTTGGTAGCCGTTGCATGAATTCCAAGAAATTTTTGGAAACTCTAAGGCTACAAGATGATGTCAAAATCTTGGGAATTGCACAAGCACTATTCACAAAAAGTTCTTCATTGTTTATTCTAAGGAATTCTATTCTTTCTCCTCATTGTAATATCATTTGCTTGATTGTAATTGTACTGAGCTTCAAGTACAAGGATCTTTAAATTTAGTTACACTCTTTCCTTCTTCTTTTTCTTCTTTCTTTGTAGTCCTATGGGGTTGAGGTGCTTCTTGTAAAAAGGCATCTTTGTGAGCTTGTTGGAACCTTACAAGGTTGAGTGATTTTGTAGTGTCAAAACACTTTGATGTGGAGCTCACATTTGTAAAGGTTGTGAGATCCTTGAAACCACATTTTGAGCTTGTTGGGACCTTATAGGATTGAGTGGTTTCGTAGTGATGAAACACTTTGAAGTAGAGCTGAGAGCTTGTACATGGTGTGGTGGCCTTTGAACCACATTTTTTTTTGAAAAAACAAAGTTCAAAGGTGAGTAAAGATTCTACCCTCCAAGTGTGGACATGCCCAAGTTGGGGAACCACATAAAATTTGGTGTGCTCTTATGAAAAGTGTAATTTTAATTGGGGAATTTATTCAACCTCCCTTTCTAAGTTCTTGATCTACAAGCTATTTATAAGAGAAGATGATAATTCTACTACTATTGTACAATAAGCACCTCTCCAATTTACTCTTGAGGAAGTCACAAATGGTATTAAAAAGCTAGCATCTAGCAAAGTTGTAGATTCATATGGTTTATATGTAAAAATATTAAAGTGAGGAGGATCTACTATTCTTAGAGAAATTTGGCATAAATTAAATTTAGCAATGGGGTAAGGATTAAATCAACATTGGAAAACTAGTAAAGTTATCTTATTATATAAAAAAGAGGATAAAAATAATTTGAATAATTATCAAATGATCATTGTGAATAATATTTTTGCTAAGTTGTTGGGCACTTTGCTAGAAAAGAGAATCAATTATTAGGCTAAAAGTAACTAACTTAGGACAAGGTGTCAAGAAAATTTTAGATAAAATTATTCAATTATTGATCACTTAATTATTCTTAGATACAACATGGAGTTTGCAAAAATGCCTAATAAAATTTTTTTTATTTGATTTATTGATTTATCAAAATAATATGATTTAGTGATCCATACAAAATTATGGTTACACTTACATAAAATCAACCTCCATTTAGATTTGATTGTAGCAACGCAAAGATTATATGAGGAAGTGATTATTGAAATTATAGATAGTAATTTAGAGAAAAAATTTCAATTGTAGAGAAAATTCGAAGTTAAGAAAATTTGTCTACTTTTCCTAACTCTCTTTAGTATCTTTATTACTGAAATGCAAAAATGGTTATGTAATGGGCAAGATAGTCATGCTATCAAAATTAGTTCCCAAATAGTGAATTTTCATTTATATGCAAATGATGCTACCTTGGTCTCCACTAATGCAGAAGGTATGAAAAATATGTTGCAAATTCTAGAAAATTATTATCATTCATTTGGTATTTATGGTGAATGTAGATAAAGCCAAATTGATAATCTAGGGTACAAGAAATACCTATTATAACTTTCATTGTGGAGGTACCAATGTGCAAATAGTATATTCTTTTAAATACTTAGGTCTTATTTATATGGACAATTACATGTGGAGGAGGTGCATTACAAAAAAAAAATAGTAGAAGATTTCAAGGCTCTATATGCTTGTAAAAACAAGTGCAAGGATTTAGGACTCTAGGTTTGTAATGTCAGAAAACAAAATTTTCAGACTATCATCTATCCTACTGTATTATATGGATGTATTGTTTGGGGATCTGAACTTAGTGTTAAACTTTGGAAAGATATTGAAAGAGTGAAAAAAATTCTTTTCAATAAGTTAAAGGCGAAAATGTAAATACCTTACTCAATGTTATTATTATCATCGTCGTCGTCATTGTCCTAGCCTTGTTCTAAACAAATAGGGTAGGCTACATAAGTTTTTTTTCATCATTTTTCTCTATGAAGAGTTAGATCTTTATTTATTTGAAGTTTCTTCAAATCATCTTTTACTATGTGACTATTGCACATTGCTTCTAGGAAATGCCCTATCATATACAAAATCTTAAAAAGAAAATCTTCCAAGAGATTTAACATGATTTTATAGTTGGCTACCAACCTGATGCTAACCCTCCTTCTTTTGTATCTAAGCTTAGGACCAACATTGGAAGAGTTATCATATGAGTGTGATTTATTACCTTTAGAAGCATAAGCATTGTGCTAATTCATTATATACAGTGATAGCTTGCATATCTCAGGGAACGATAAATTTTGTAAAGTAGTTCTTGAGGATTCACAAGATCGTAGTTGGTATATTCAAGGGATGCAACAGTTTAAAAAATGGAATATCTCTTGGAAGGACATGCAGTAAAAATTCTAACGATGTTTGCCAACTAGTCAAGTAGAAGGTTTAACATAAATATGGTCTAATGTGGAAAGCAAAAGATAATTTTATTTTTACCACATTAGATCTAATAAACTAGATGTAGAAGCTTACTATCTCTCAGTTGCTATTCCAATCAAGTATAGGAATGCTATTAGAAAGCCTTGCTTAAGTTCTCGTCATCTTAGAATAGAAAGTGAAAGAAAAATTTAATTTCCTTAATGATGGGACGTGATATCGCATGGGCCGCGATATCGCATCCCCGCGATATCGTGGTCCGTTGCCAAATCTATAAATAAGAGGTAGCTCTCCCTTTTTTATCATCCTAGGCTTAGACTATAGTGAAACTCTAGCAGTTTGATCCCTCCAGAGATAGAATATTTTCCATGTGCCCGCAGTGAGAGTTCCAAAGTGAACGGATATTTATTCGAGCAAATATTGTACCTGAACACAAGTTTGTGTATGGCAATAAAGATGAACTTCTTGGATAAACCTTGCAGTGCATAGAATAGGCTAAATAGGGTTGTGTTTACTGTTATTTCTATTTACCATTTAATCACTTTATTAGTTATTAAATCTCTCTCAACCCGTCTCTCCTAGTTAAGTGCCTCAGTACGACCGCTTCGAGCATGTGCGTTACGCTTGGTGATCCCAGCAACGACTAGCATTTGGTAACCAAGGTTGCATTGGTTCAAGGTGTGAATGGTAAGTGGGAACGGATGCTGATGCTAGGTTAATTTAGACTTAGTTAGTTAGTCAAAGTTAGTTAATTAGTCTCTTCAACCCTTCACCTCTCAGCATAGGAGATAAAATAGAAAAGACATAAAAATCATATACCTTAGACTTACTTAACCATACAATCGTGACAACTACAAGTAAGTCTGGGAAGACAACAAATAATTAACCTTAAGTTTTCCATGAGGCGTGTAGGCACTTAGTCTGCAGAGTTCGACCGGATCGCGAGTGCTACGCTCGTATTCGTATGGTTGAGTGTAGGGGTACCTCACCACTCATCACTTAAGAAGAACACATTTGAAGGTTGTGTAGATCAAGAGCACTTAAATATGAGTTACATGTTTTTCTTTCTTGTATCATGATTATCCATTTAAGATAACATTATAATGTTATAGCAAAAAACCTATATAATTTGTTTTTGATACCTCCATTGATGCTTGGTCAATTTGTAGAGTCTATATTTATTTTTCATAAAAATGTAATATCTATCCAATAGATCATATGACTCTTTAAATGTAATAAAGCTTTGTTTCATAAAACGTGCTTAAGCTTTATTCTTTTTTTTTCTCAAATGGACTTAGAATTTCTAATAATTACTTGATTTTTGCCTAACTTTTCTAAATATTATGGAATTTATCTATTGGATATGCTATTGTGAATTGATGTTTCTACATTGGCTTGGTAAATGTAGGGATTATGTATAAATCTAGGGTTTGTGTTTTACATACACCCTTTATCCATTCTTATTAATCAATCTCTCTTATTGGTAATATCAATATTATTCTAGTGGTTTAGTGGATCTAATCTTATGTGTTGCAAGTCTCCTAAATTATGAAGGTAGAGCAACCAGTTTTGAGTTTTGTCATCTTGTTACAATCTCAATGTATTATTAATTGCCCTTATAATATCATGTAAATGTTGATCTTCATGTGTTTTAACTCCTATAACATTCATGCTGAATTCTATTTTCATTTTGTGCTATTTTCCAGCCTTTTCCCTATATTTTTGGATGCATTTCCAATGGCATTTCTTGCCATCATAACTCATGATATGTTTATCATAAATCATGATGAAGGTGTTGGCAAAGATCACGAGTTGTGGCAAGGTTGTGATTCTTGACCATGACTAAGCCACAAGCTATGGCCTTATACATGTTGATAAAACTATGTTGAGGTGTGCATTTCTTGACTTGTAGGGTTACCATGACTTATGATGAGGTTGTGAGCTACTCTTTTTATTTCCTTTTACCATTTTTACATTCTCTATGCTTTTCTTGACCTATGCTCATGCTGATGCATTTTCTTAATGTGTTGACCTCTTGATGGTACATTTAATGGGATCAATGAGTAAGCATTGTGGGGAGTCTAGGTTAGCCTCTAATACTTAACTCACATCACCTATGATTGTATCTTGGGTAACTTGGTTCATGTGTAAATGGGTAGGTATTGTAGAAGGTAGGGTTGGCTGTCATAGTTAACCCATATTGCCTCTAATTGTAATTAGGCTGTGAAAATGGGTAAGTATTGTATGGGGATCTATTTAGCCAATTAGTGCCTACACGTCACTTGTGATTGTTTCTGTGGCAAGCTTCATGGTTTAGAATGATAGGGATAGGTAAGTTACATGGGATTGCTTCTAAAGTCTATTCATCTAAGATCAAGAGAGGCTTAATTAACTAGCCCTTAAGGAGGATTGTTGACAACATCTAAGATAGGTGAGACCTTTATGGTCTAACTAGTCCTTGTGGATGGTTGATTTTTAAGGCTTTCTTATTTAGCATAATTTGCTACATTTTGTGGATATCATGGTTTCTCAATATTGATTATGGAATTTAATCTCATAGATCTTGAGATGGTTTCTTGTCCAGCATGTGATTCCATCTTGCAACTTGTTCTAGATGCACCAAGATGAATGGCTTTATTAGAAGGCTTCTAATCCTTGTTTCATATTTGTATCTAGATTTAGATAATAGAAGCTAGGAGCTTGATGGTGATGGAGCATGACTAATAGAGTTACTTTATTATTTTTAGATTTAGTTTTTTTAAGAGGATATTGGAACCCTAAAATAATTGTAATACAGGTACACCTCAAGATATTTAGTCCAATTAGAACTTTACAACTCAACATTATCCACTAGAGTTGAACCCATGACTTGAAGTTTTCAAATCAAGAGTCTTTTGAGATTATGTTATATTGGTCATCATGTACTTGAACTTATGTATTGATAGATATTATTAGCTCTCCTTGAGATTATGGTTTTGTCATGATTTATGAGATTTGATTTTTGGTTGATGAAGTGCTAGGCAGTCAATGCGTCAACTAGGCCATGTATACGAGGCCCCGTATACACAGCTACATCGACACAGCCTTGTCGACGCATCTGTCCATGCATCTACATGGCCCCGTTTACGTGGAGCTTGTTCTAGCCTATAAATAAGTGTACTTCTACCACACTTAGGTACCTTTTTGGCAATTATAGTGAAGCTCTTGTAGTTTGTTTCCACAAGAGTTAGAATATTTTCCAAGTGCCCGTAGTAGGTGTAAGAAAGGTGTACGGCTCTTTATTCGAGCGCTGATGTACCTGAGCCCATTAGCGTGAACAACAATAAAGATGAGCTTTTCAAGCATTCTTTGTAGCAATTGGACTTAGTCATTTGAGCATTCAATAGTTTAATATTTTTATGCTTTACTAATTCCTTAAGTTTTCATTGTTATCACTTTAATCGTTATCGCTCTTCTATAGCTTGTAAAAGCCATAAGTACGACCATCTCGAACGTAAACCCAACACTTGGCAACCCAATGACGCTTAACATATGGTAACCTAGTAGTGGCTAGGGGATACTCAAGATGTGCACAAAAGATGGGATCATATACTTATGCTAGGAAGGGTTAAGAGATATATTAGGATAATTATAGATTACATAATATTCCATTCCTTGCCTTTCATTTCAAGAATTAGACTCTAGAAGATAAAGAGAAAAAGCTATAAAAATCATTTACCTCAATCTCACTTAATCAGAACATCACAAGTGAGGTTGGGAAGACAACGACCATTCTAACACAAGGTTTTGCTGGTTAGGATCTGGTGTATGCAAAAGTGCTTACAATCTACAGAATTTGACCGAGTCGTGTGTAAACACCTGTGATTCGCATGGTTGGGCATAGGGGTACCTAGCCACTCATCATTGGCACCATTGCTAGGGACTATTAGTCTTACATGCACCATCTAATCTTAGCAAAATTATCATTCACGTCATTGGAACGGACCCAGGATAGTGAAATCGACGTATACTAGGTGGCCTAAGTAAAAAGTAAGGTACACCAATTAGTGGATTATCTAACATCCAACATGTCTTCTTCTCACAGGTGAGATGGATCCAACCCACTGGTGCCATAAGAATGTAGGGTGGTATACATGCATCCAGATGAATATGTCCCTGACTTTACCTTTATCCTACATCAGGATGAGCATCTGTGCTGGCGGGACATGGAAGGCAACATCATATTATCGCCTGACCGATCAGCTCCTAGAATGCTATTTCACAATCTTGCCAAACTAGGCATTTAGGACCATGGTGTGGAGTAAGTCATGGAGGACCATGACTACCGAGACTATCATCCAATAGAGGCACAATGTGTACGAGACCAGTAGTAGGTAGAACGGTATGAACACATGAAGGGGAAACAGTTCAGTAACCCCTTATTCTTACAAGGACTACAGGATGATGAGGAACCTGTCTTTCATGATTCCCATTTAGCTGAACTTCCTCTGAGGCATTAGATCATTCAGTCCATCATTCAAAACAAGCAATCAAGCGATCGGGACCCCCAGGAGGATGGGGGGTCACGCAGGAAAGGTTAGGGCAAGAGTAAAGATGGGAGTGAAGATTAGGGCTATCATAAGAGTAGAGGAGGAGATTGACACCAGAGCAGTGGTAATTCCTCTCCCCTCTTCTCCATCCTCTCACTCCACTCTACCTTCATCTAGTTCCGATTTCGATCGTAACCGTGGTAGAAAGGAGCGGGGTGATGGTGGTCGCAAAGGCCAAAGGGAATGACATGAGGGAGTGCGTGACCAATCACGCAAACCTCGCCATCAAGAAAGGAGAGACAGCCAAAATTTTCATAGACATCGTGGCCTTCAGCAAGGCTATGACTCGGATGAACCATTGTTGGCTACTCGAAGCATGCTCCATATCACCAAGGTAGTTCAAATACCCAGTAGGCACTTGAAAGATAGCCAGATCAAGCGCATCAACATGAACAACATCCCCAGATTTGAAGGGGGATATAATTGTGATCTGCAAACTCACCTGTAAGCATTTCATGATGCTTGCACCCTACAAAACATTGATAATGATTGGAAAAAACTTAAGTTGTTCCCTCGCACACTCATCAAAGAAGCAGAAAGCTAGTACCGGTCTTTGGAGCTAGAATCAATCAAGAGATGGAGTACGATGCTGGAAATCTTCAATAACAAGTATCAAACCTACTCCAAAGTGGCTAAGGAAGGTGGTCATGAACCCTTAGATGCAACCATGAGCAAATACTATTCATTATTACATCGATGCCCTGGTCATGGCTACTCTTAGTAGGCACAGCTTTGCCATATCATTGATGGGCTCCGCTTTGAAACTAGAAAGACCCTTGGCGTGTACGCCTAAGGACGACTATCAGAAATAAGGGCCCATCAATTGTAGCACCTAATTGAGCAAGTGGCTAAAGAAGAGGGGGAACTTAGAAAGAAGGAGAGTGCAAAGGAGTTTAATCGGGATCCCTCCATCAGAAAGAGGAAGGTCCAATTTTGTGAAGATGAGGAGGAATCACCACTGGATGGAGCGGTGAATCGAAAAACCTTGCCCCTACAAAAATTTGCCTCTGAAATATCGACAAAGGTTGACAAGATGTGGGACTCTTTAGATGAAAAATTTCAAAGTGTTCTAAAAATCGCAGAGGAATCCAAAGAGCAGAGTAATGATCGTGATCGGCGTAGGAGGAAGCTGAATGTGCCTATCATAAAGATAAGGGCAAAGTTGCTGTAGCAGAATAGGTTGTAGACTCTGATACAGAAGGAGATGATGAATGTGACATATGCCAATATGAACATCCTAAGGGGTGTTGTCCCGTGGTGTCATATCTACAAGAGTCTGGGATGTATGTGTTGAATCCTTGCTTGGCAAAGAGGCAAACACTCCAAATGTTGCCTTACCCACAAGGTAATCCTAGGCAGTTCCACCAACAGCAAGGGTATTATCCAAGTGGAGTGCTGCCGCAACCTTACGAGTACTTTCAGCAATGGCAGCACCCACAAGCGTGGGGGATGCCACCTCCAAGGCAGCGGTACCCTTATCGATAGCCAAATCCCTATGGGTACTATGTTCAACAACTAGTCTCCTTGTGGGACTCTTCTAGTCATGCAACCTTTTAGAATTATCACCACCCCCCGGAATATTTTTGACCACAATCTCCAATCACCTAGGGGGGAAATCCCACATCTCTACTATCCTCCATCATCTTCTCCTGTCATCCCTACTCAGCAACACCCCACTCAGTTACCACCTGCTCCACCTATGCAGGGGGAAATACCATCACAGCCATAGCAACATAATGCTACGAGGGCTATCAACCTACAACTGGCTCCTCAACCGAGTGGACCAGAAGTGAAACCACAGAAACATCCCTTTTTCTAGCCTAATAACCTAAACATACCCTCACACACACCTGTGGGTAGTGCCTCTGAACCTCCAATCACCTCCATTGTTCCACCCTTTGAGCAACCTTCAAACCAAACACCCTCCAACGTACAAATGGTCATGCTCACACACACTATGACCAACTAGATAAAGGTAGGTCATCTTCCTCGAAAACTGATTGATCCAGGAAGCCCCCTCATCTATCTTCAAGTGGCAAGAAATGAGCCATGTAAAGCTCTTCTGGATTTAGGGTCGGGAGTCAACTTGATTTCACATCACATGTACAAGACCTGCAACCTTCCCCTATTAAAGAAGAGCAATATTCGGCTCGAGCTCGTAGACCAATCCATTACTGTTCCCTTAGGATTGGTGGAAGACATTGTGACCATCGTTTGTGGATGGTCCTATCCTGTTGACTTCCTTGTCATTTGTGTTGAGAATTGCAAGGGAAAATTTCCAATCATAATGGGAAGAGCCTGGCTAAGCACAGTGGATGCAAGATTAGGACTTCAAGATCTTTCCCTTGAAATTTCAAAGGAGAATCCTTCCAGAAAGATCTAGAAGAAGCATGTTTCATGCATCGTGTACAGTGACTTTGGGTGCAACTGTGTGTAGCAGCTATGGTCCGCTAAGCGAACATCTATTCAAGCATGCAATCGGTGTACTGAGGAATCACAGGTTCAACAATGCCTATATGCAACAGCCACAAATCAAGAAGGTACCCAGTGGCTGATCGCTGATCCTACTAGCAGCACTTTGTGCATGGAACCATCTGAGGGGCTTGTACATGCCTATGTAGAAAGCATGGATGATTTGGAAGAGGTTCGTCAACAAGTATCCACTGTTGCTGACTATGATGATTGGAGAAAGTTGCAAATCCCTGAAAGTTTTAAACAAGAGCCCTTGGAACTCAAATCCTTACCGGCCCACTTAGAATATGCATTTTTGTAGAATGGGAAACTGGTGATCATCAATTCCACCCTTGCTCCTGAACAAAAGCAGAAGTTGCTGAAGGTGGTGAACAAATGGGAAGATGCTTTTGCATGGTCATATCTTGAATCAATAGGAGTTGATCCTCCATGAAGCCATGACAACAACCACAAAGGCAGTTGAATCCCAAATTGAAGCAGGTCATCAAGGATGAAATCGAGTAGCTACTGAAAGCAGGGTTCATCTACTCCATTGTCGATAGTGAATGGGTCAGCCCACTTGTCGTTGTGCCAAAGAAAGGTGGCAAATGGAGGATCTGTATAGATTTTTGATTGCTAAACATGGCTACCTTCAAAGATCACTTCCTGCTCCCATTTGTGGACTAGGTATTGGATACCATTGCGGGGCATCGTTATTATAGCTTTTTGGATGGTTATAGTGGCTATAACCAAATCCAAATTGCACCAGAGGACCAAGCCAAGACAACATTTACAAGTCCCTAAAGGACTTTTGCATACAAAAAGATGTCCTTTGGCTTGTGTAATGTGCCTACCACTTTCCAACGCCTTGTCCTCAACATCTTCCAACAACAAATTGGCAATGGGGTAGAAGTCTTCACGAACGACTTCTCTACCTATGGAGCCATGTTTGATCAAGCCTTGGACCACCTCGAGCAAGTTCTGAAACAATGTGTAGAAACTAATCTACGGCTCAACTGGCAAAAGAGCCATGTAATGGTCCAAGAGGGCATTGTTCTAGGGAATCATATTTTACAAACAGGGATTAGCATAGATCTTGAAAAAATTAGGGTCATCCAAGGAATTACCAGGAAACCAAGCATTGTAAAAGATGTTCGGTCATTCCTTGGCCACGCTAGTTACTACCGGCACTTCATCAAAAATTTCTTAAAAATTGCCAAGCCATTGGTGGAACTCACGAAGAAAGATGCCCCATTCATCTTGACCAGGGAATGTGAATCTGCATTCCAAACACTTAAGCAGAAACTCGTAGAGACTCTAGTTCTATGGGCACCTGATTGGTTCAGACCTTTTCACATCATGATGGATGCATCCAACTATGCATTGGGAGCTGTGCTTACATAGTGGGATGACTAGAAACGCCCATACTATATTCACTATGCAAGCTGTAGCATTTTGGGTGCTCAACTTAACTACACCACCATTGAAAAAGAGTTAATGGCGATGGTGTTCACCTTGGAAAAATTCTGACACTATGTGCTCAAGTACAAGGTGTTCATGCATATCAACCATAGTGCCATCCGGTTCCTGATGAACAAACCAATGGTGAACCCCTGTATCATACGGTGGCTAGTGATTCTTCAGGAATTTGACCTCACTATGGTAGACCGAAAGGGAACCAAGAATGTGGTCACTGACCACTTGTCTCGGTTGCGATGGGATAACGCAGAAGAGGAGGAGCCACTCTCTGACCAATTTCTAGATGAACTCCTCTTCACGAGAGTAATTGATACGCAGGTGCCCAAAGAATCACCTTGGTTTAGCCACATCCTCACCTATCTCACAACCTAGGAATTTCCAAAGGAGTGGGACCATCGGTAGAAACAACAATTTCTCCATAAGGCTAAGCACTTCATGGAAATCAATGGCCACCTTTATAAGGTGTGTGCAGATGGCCTGGTTCAATGGTGTGTCCCTAATGATGATACACTACGCATCCTCCAAGATGCTCACAAGGGTCCTTGTGGGGGCCACCATGTTGGACAATGCATGGTCATTAAGATCCCGCTTGCAGAATATTACTAGCCTACAATTTTCAAGGATGCACAATGGTTCGCCCGCTCCTGTGAATGATTCCAGAGAGACAGTGGGATGACTACACGAATGGAGGGACCTCAACAATGGATCCAACCACTGGAGCCCTTTGACATTTGGGGCATCGACTTCATGGGTCCCATCACACCCTTATCCAATGGGAAGGCGTACATCATCGTCGTTGTGGACTACTGCACAAAGTGGGTAAAGGTGGTTGCTATCATTGACTGTTCCTCAAACACCGTTGCACGATTTGTCCAACAAAAAATTGTAAACAGGATTGAAATGCCACGTGCACTCATCTTAGATAATGGAACACATTTCACACGCCTCACTTTTCGTAAACTCATGCAACACTTGGGGGTTACCCATAAATTTACAACACCTTATCACCCCCAAGCTAACGGGCAAGCCAAAGTCACCAATAGGGAGATCACCAAAATCCTCACTCAAACTATCAGTAAATATAGGAGGGATTGGAGCACCAAACTTAATGATGCCCTATGGGCCTATCACTCCACTTGGAAACTTCCTATCAGTTACTCTCCTTATGAGTTAGTGTATGGTAAGCTATTGAAACTTCCAATCCAGGCAAAACTTTGGACACTATCTACAGCCAGTGACTTGGATCTTGACCTACCACTAGCACAACGCGAATGACTTATCAACCTAAGTGTGCTAGATGAGAATTGATTAGTGGCCTTATCATCAAATGAGATACACAAGGCCTAAAATAAAAAATGTCATGATCTTAGGATTCGGAAGGTAACATTTAGATGTGGAGATAAGGTACTTTACTGGAACCCCACACACGTACCACAACTGACCAAGTTTCAAACACTGTGGGAGGGACCTTACATTGTCTCCGAAACCTTCCAGTTTGGGGCCTTGCTTATACAAAAATCTGAGGACCCCATGAGAATGCAATTGGTCAATAGGCAACAATTAAAACCTTTTTGTGAACTCCACCAAACCAATGTTACTACCTTATTATCACAAGGACAACCTTGTTCCATTTTTCGCATCTCCTCCTTCCAGCCTAGTCATGGGGGAGATCGTCCTCTATGCTAATCCATTCTACTAAGCTCCTCACTATTTTTTGGAACTTTTTATTTTACACTTTTTTGTTTTTCAACATTGTTTGTATGTTTGCCAATTCTTACTAAATTTTTCTTTCATTAATTACTTTTCTATTTCTTTGTTTCTTATTTGTGTGTGTGTGTGTTTTTAATTTCTAGTTGGTTACTAATAAATTATCTTATTGTCATTAGATGTGTGGTGCAGTTGGTTTTCATTGCAATGGGTTGCATGAAATGGTCCACCTATTTTATCTCGCTCCCACCCTCGCATTGTTGTTCTTGGAATTTATGTCTACTATCATCTTATAAAATCAGCAGTGAGTCCACGTCATCCACCCATTCATCCACTCCATGGTTTTCCTCCCTTTGGAAACATGCAAACCCCCTTCACTTAAAAACATTTTAATTACTGTGAGACTTGTGCAGTTCCCAGACTCGGGGATGACCCAATGGTTTGAATTGGATGTGACTTTAAGGGGAATGCAACATTCATCATACTTGTTTGTCCCCTAGGTTGTGAGAGTGTCCTCACAGATTTCTTACTACTCCAAGTTCTTTTGTACAAGGAAGCTCCTTGGCTATTTGACCTTGCATGGTGTGGTCCTCATCACAAAAACATAAAAAAAAAACATGAGGATTCAAAGCACACCCCTTGGTCAAATGCATGCAAACAAGCATGGGTCTTTGCATGGTGTGGTTCCCCCAAAACTAAAATACAAATAAAATCATAACTATGTAGGAATTCAAAGCACACCCCTTAGACCACCTCTCATGGGCCACAAGCACTAGTTATGGGACTTGCTTCATCCCATCTAACTTAGTCCCATTTCACTTCCTTCCTCTCATGCATGTTGAAGTGGTGGTTCTCTATGGGTGCATGGTTGTACAGTTGGGGGATGGACGAGTCTTCGCATGTTGCTGCAATGTCACTATATGTGGTTGGTTTTGGGTTTGAACTCAGGAAAGGTCCTACCGAGTCACTTAATCACAACTTCACAGAGGGTTTCATGTGACTGATAACTAGAATTCCAAGTTCTACTCCTCCCTCTTCACCCATTTCTCTCCATGACTCACCTCACTACACGTCTTATGTTTTGATAGTTTGTCATGGTTTCTATAAACACCTAATGCTTCGATGGGTTCTCATGGATGGGAGTATTAACTTGCAATCACCATTTCTTGACTCCGGGGCCCACAGACTCCGGTGTTGATGATATGAAAGGGCTACTAAGGCTACTGCCTGCTATGGGTAGGACCTACTTGCATATCCCTGGTCCCATTTGTTAGTCTTCCATCCTGTTGATTTTGTTGGTTGATTTTTTTCATGCTACCCGTTGCTCAATTTTTTCTCCACCAAGTTCTTTCTCACAACATTCTCCTACTTTTGACTCCTTTTCCACCTCACTTACCTTCCTCTTGCTCTTAGCCGAGTTCCCGGTCTCTCAAGCTCTTCAACCCCCCCAATTTGGTGTTTTAAATTCATTTTTTGGGCTTTTCTTTGGTTGGTCAACATTGGTCAATGTGTGCAACTCCTTGCATTGACGTGGCCCTGTATATGCAACCCCATGCATATACGCAGCTACATATACATAGCCCCGTCGATGCATGAACAAAACTCTATATATACCCCCATTGCACATTACATTTTGCTCATTTTACAAACAAATTGGGGGAGATTTTTCATTTTTTCTGCCTCACTTCTTCTTCCCACGTACCTACATTTTATCTCATGCATCTGCATCCACCTATCATTCCCCTCTTTAGCAACCGGAGGTATGCTCTTAGTCATGGGGGGTGAGGTCTATTGTAATTAAAATTAAATTTAATATAGACTTAACACCTCTTAAGGGAAGAAACAAAAATAATAGTTTAAACTCCAACTCATGCCTTATTGTTTTTTGATTTTAACCCATCAACTAATACTTTGGGCAATTTAATGGGATGTGTGTGCCAGTACCATAACTCAATCAAAATGAGAAAGTGTATGAAGGCTATTTTAAGCAACCTGTACACAATTTAATTAATGGTTATGTTTGATTGCAGATGGCATGAAAATCGAGGCATCTAAGGGGAGAAGGACCATCCCAACCAAGGGACAAGTGACCAAGAATAAGAAGAGGGTGAGGTGTGTAACTCCCAGAGCACATGAAGGGTTCCCATGCAACTGGCCCCCTCCGCGAAGGACCTGATGTGGAATCTATTCATCAGATTCTTGAAGAGGAAATCCCTAGTGAACAATTGTAAGGGGATGAGACTCCAACGATAGTGCCACGGCTTGAGGTCACCCTGACCTAGGCATGTCTTGACTCTATTAGGCCAAGGGAGGTGCAACGAATGGTCTTGCAAGAGTTGAACTTTGGACCATTTCTTGAGAATGCACCAGAAGATGTGAAGCTCCAATTGCAAAACTCTCCTATGTGACCAATCATCACATCCAGTGATGAATGGTATTTAGGAGAGACTTATCTCTTCTAGACAAATTAGTAACTGGGGTCTAGAGTAAGAATCAAGGACATTTATGTCTCTTACTCTGTGGAAGCAATCGCACAAGCTCTGGGATTGCTTGAGATCGGAGCTGATGTGGCAGAGATCCCTAAGTAAGCAGATCCCAAGGTAAAAAGGGAGTGGATTAGGTAGTGTTATGGGGTAGATTGCAAAGAGTTTGGCACTTTGACCACCGCATAGAGGGTATATTCAAAAATTGCGTCTTACCATCTAAATCCAATAATAAGACTGAGTAAGATCACTGTCTTCTCCACTCGTGCATGTGCAGCACTAAGCAAAAAATAATCAAAGAGCCTTCCATAATTATTATTTTTGGAGATTGAGAAAAGATTAGCTGAAAGTGAACGTGGAAGACAGGCTCTACCCTTTTCCTGCTTAATCAAGAAATTATGCAAATGAGCAGGGATAGCACGATACACCAATGATACACTTCGGCATGCCTCGATTACCTCATGGTGGGAGATGATGAAAGAAAAGACTCTGGCCACCACACAAAGTGAGGAAGAGCAGCAACCACCTCCGCTACTTACACAAACAACAAGGTTGGGTTCGCAAACAATTGCAAAACATATACACGAAATCTGACAATCACTCTTGAGCCAACAAGAGAAATCTGGAGGGACCAGTGGGGGAGAAGATCCTTCAGTCTATCACCCTACAATGAGACATCTAGACCAAGTGGCTCGGTCAGTAAGTCTACTGGAGAGAGTAGGGCCGATGTTCTTTGTCGCTCAAACACAAGTACTCGCAAGAACTGATCCTAGTGTCCGAGAAGTAATGGTATCCACCCAACAGTTCTTTCTTGAAATTTTAGGAAATGCCACTACTTTTTTGGTACGCTTGGAGGATGGAGAGGGGGCGATAGTCCTGGTGATGTAGCACCAGGGACAGGAAATTATGGCTAAAGTGGTTGCTGACATGATTGCTACAACCCTTAATGCACCAGCGGCACCTATACCAAATGTACATGAACTTGAAGATGTACAGGCATCCACAGGGACTTCATATAGTAGGATCGATGTAGCCCAACATGAAGAATTGTTAGACCGACTAGTGGGAATCAGGCAACCGCTTCCAGATGTCTTTGATCTTCTGGATAACATCACTACAACCTAGTCAAAGCTGCTCTCGACAAGGGGTAAGAGCCTCATCTTAAAGAGGCAACTCGAAGTAGCTCAACCAAATCATCAGTGCTTGGCAACAGAAGTTGCCCAATTAAGGGCCCAACTTACCAATCAAGCTCTCCTCAACTGTGAACTCACCAGAGATGAAGCTTTTCAATAGCTTCAAGTCAAACTCTAGATAGTTGAGGATGAGCGAGAGTCGGCAGTTTTTGATAAGTCCTTGACAGACGCTCGTACATATCACCTAAACAAGGACTTAACAAAGGTTCACCAGGAGAATGTCAGGCTAACTATGGAAGTCCATCACCTACAAAATGTTGGTGCTGAAAATGAGCAGATGAAAAACTTTATTCACCAACAGTAGGAAGAGCTAGCCAGGGTGAATGCTGATGTGAGGAGGTTGGCCATTGAAAATTGAAATCTATCTATGGAGGAGGTTCAAGCCTTGCGACAAAAATGAGCCATTGAAATTTCCGCTTGGAAAAATGAAGCCCTTAAGTTTAAAAAAGCTAAAAATCATTACAAGGACCAAGTGGGATTGCAAAAGGAAGTGAATGAAAAGCAGATTCAAGTTGCAAAGGCAAAGTTGAACTAAGCGCTCCAGTAGCTTCGAGAAGGAGGCGAGGTGTGGCAACCCATCTTTGATGGATTGAACACCTACAATCAGGCTAAGATCTGCCTCAAGGAACTGCAGGTTGAAGAAATAACAGAGTACGTGGAGTTGGCCAACCTTCACTATGCAAACCTAGCTATGCTAACAGTTGGGAGACTGTGGTTTGACCTAGAAAAGCAAGTGGACACTTCGTATTCTTTATACGAGGGCAAGCTCCAAGCGCATAAAGTGACAAAATAAAAATTGGAAACAACAAATGCAGAACTCAAGGTTCTCCACACGTGTTTTGAAGGGCAACATGCGGTCACTGAGAACTTGGCCCGACAACTGAATGACTACCAGCAGCTGCAGATATCAATTTGAGTGTTCAACATCGAACGAAAATAGTTCGTAGCCTGGTTCGTCAATCTGAACGAACTCTTCCCTGCAATTCCATGTCCTTGGGAGGTTCTAGTCCTGGCACACATTGGGAAAGCTACTTGAACAGTGAACGACCCTAAAAGCAAGGAAGAGAAAAATGAGGGCTCTCTTGGATGCTTTTCAGTTGCCCCTAGAAGTTGTAGTTGTTGTGGGACAACCATCGTTCTTGCCACCACTGCCACATGCGCCAGAGGCTGGTGAAGGTCCATCAGAACCACCGCCACCAGGGACAATGTGATCTTCTCTAGCAATTTTTTCATCTTTGAACATAGCAAAGAATCCAAGATTGTTGGGTTGTTCAATTTTATCTTTGAACATCACCATTTTTATAATTTGTTCTTCTCTGTACACTCAAGCACATGGTGTGTCAGTAAAGCTAGTGTTGTATCATGTGTGCTGTAATAAGAACTTCATATCTTCCAAATTGTAATGAAACTCGAGGATGAACTTTTACTCAGTCGTGGGGTTATGATGAAGTGCTAGGCAGTCGATGCATCGACTAGGCCATGTATACGGGGCCCTGTCGATGCGGCCCCATCAATGCATCTGTTCATGCATCTATGTGGCCTCCTTTACACGGAGCCTGTTCTAGCCTATAAATAAGTGTGCTCTCGTCACACCTAGGTACCTTTTTGGCAGTGGTAGCGAAGCTCCTGTAGTTTGTTCTCGCGAGAATTAGAATATTTTCCAAGTGCTTGTAGTAGGTGTAAGAAAGGTGTCCAGCTCTTTATTCGAGCGTTGATGTACCTGAGCCCATTGGCGTGAACAGAAATAAAGACGAGCTTTTCAAGCATTCTTTGTAGCAATTGGACTTAGTCATTTAAGCATTCAATAGTTAAATATTTTTTTGCTTTACTGATGAGTGGCGAGGTACCCCTACACTCAACCATACGAATACGAGCGTGCACGCGCGATCCGGTCGAACTCCGCAGACTAAATGCCTTAACACCACAAGAAACACTTGGCGTTAATCGTTCGTTGTCTTCCCAGGCTTGCTTGTAAGTGTCACGGTGTATGGTTAAGCAAGTCTGAGGTATGTGATTTTTTTGGTATTTTTTGGTTTATCTTCTATGCTATCAGAGGAAAGGGTTGAGAAACTAAGCTAACTCTAACTAATGTCCTAAGTCTAA
>MNCI01001681.1:0-10060 GCA_015680685.1 Gnetum montanum | reverse complement strand
TTCTTTTATTTCGTTGTAAAATTCACTAATTTTTCTATATGATGTGTTCTCAAAATGCTAAAACAAATTTAAAGATATGTCAAGTTGAAGTGTTGAAATTTGAAAAAGGCATTTCATTTTAAAATAAATGGATGTATAAGTAAGAAAATAACTTACCTTTCTCTATTTTTATAATTTTTATTCATAATTAAAAATTAAGGTATAATATAATATTTAATGTTGATTTCAAATTTCTATTATTCTATTTTTTAATAACAATAATTTTCAATTATTTATAGTTGATGAAGCATTCAATCGCTGCGTCGACTAGGCCATGTTGACATAGCCTCGTTAACACAGTCACATCGACGTGACCTCGTCGATGCATCTTTTCAAGTGTTGACTTGGCCTCATTGACATAGAGTCCATTTTCTGCTATAAATATGATGTGCACCCGTCGCATTTATGGCATCTTTTGTTCAAATTGTAGTGAAGCTCTTGCAATTTGCCTCTATGAAAGTTAGAATATTTCCCAAGTGCCCGTAGTAGGAATTCGAAGAGTGTATGGCTCTTTATTTGAGTGCTAGTGTACCTGAGCCATTGGCATGATAAGCAATAAAGATGAGTTTTTTGAACATTCCTTACAGCATTTGTATTAAACTACTTAAGTGTTAAAATTCTTTAATATTTTAATAATTTTAGAAGCTTTTATTATGATTATCACTTTACAGTTATAGTCCTTGTTATAGTTTATGAGAACCATAAGCATGACCATCTTGAACGTATATCTGACACTTGGCAACCCAGTGATGCCTAACGTCTGGTAACCCAGTATTGGTTTGGACAAGCTCAAGATGTGCATGGAGGATGGGATTAGTTGTTTATGCTAAGGATAGTTAAGCTGTAGAGTAGAAGAATCGTAACATTATATGGCCTTTCATTTCCTACACTAGAAGAACTAGACTTTAAAGATAAGAAGAAAACACATAAAAATCATATGCCTCAGTCTCAGTTAACCATCATGCAAGAATATCACAAGTGACGTTGAGAGGATAATGACCATTCTAAATTGAGGTTTTGCTAGCTAGAATTTCGTGTACGTAAGTGCATGCAATCTTTGAAACTTGATCGGGTTGCACGTGAATGCTCGTGATTCGTATGGTTGGGCATAGGGGTAGCTCACCGCTCATCATTGGCACCATTACCAAGGACTATTAGTCTTCCATGCATGGCCTAGCCTTAGCATGATCATCACTCACTTCATTGAAACGGACCTAGAACATCAAAATCTACTCACACTAAACAACTTAGGTAATAGTACGGCACAGTTATTTATTGTTTACCATTGATATGTCTTCTTCTCAAAAGCAAGACGAATCCAACCCACAAGTGTCCCAAGAATATCGAGTAATATATACTTATTCAAATGAATATATACCCAACTTCACCTTCATCTTGCATCAGGATGAGCAAGTGCAATGGTGGGACATGGAGGGCAACATCATATTGCCCCCTGATTGATCAATTCCTGGAATGATGCTCCAAACTATCACCAAATTGGACATCTAGGACTGAGTGGAGGAGTATACGATAAAGGATCATGATTATTGAGAATATTAGCCAAATGAGGCATAGCGTAGGTGAGACTTGCACCAAGACAAACACCATGAATGAGCAAAGGGAAAATGGTCTAGTAACCCTTTGTCCCTGCAAACCCACCACGATGATGAGGAACTTGTTCCTCATTGTTCCCATTCTTATACATCTTCTCCCTCATGTCAAAACATCCGATTTATCATATAGAATAGAGGTTTAAGTGACCAGGAATTCCAAGATGCTGAGGGATCTCCCAAAGGAGATCATGGCAAATGTGAAGAGGAATGTGACGGCCAAGATTGTCATCATTCATCTCTTTTCACCTTAGCTTCATCAGGTTCTGAATTTGACTGCAACCATCATAGGAGGAACCATGATGATGATGATTAAGGGAGTCGACGAGGATGGCATGACCGAGGGCATGAGTGGTCATGGGAGAATCACCATCACAAAAGGAGAGGCAACGGATATCGTCATGGATGCCATAGCTATCATCAGGACCATGACAGTAATGAACCACTAGTTGCCACTCGAAGCATGCTCAACATAGTAGAGGTAGTTCACATACCTACTAGCCATTTATGAGATAGTCGGATCAAGAACCTTGATATGAACAACATCCCCAGGTTTGGAGGATAAAACTATGATCCAAAAACTCACCTGCAAGCCTTTCATGATGCCTGCATCTTGCAAAATATTGAAAATGAATGGAAAAAACTCAAGCTATTCCCCCAAATACTCACCAAGGAAGCAGAAAGTTAGTACCAGTCTTTGGAACTAGAATCAATCAGGTGATGGAGTACGATGCTAGAGCTCTTCAATAACAAATACCAAACCTACTTCAGAGTGTCTAATCTGAGACAAAAAATTCAAGTGTGGAAACAAGGTAGCCATAAGCCCTTGGATGCAGCCATGAGCAGATATTACTCCCTATTGCATTGATGCCCTGGTCATGGTTACTCTCAGTGGGAATAGTTCCGCCATGTTATAGATGGGCCCCACTTCGAAATAAGAAGGACACTTGGCATTTAAGCGCAAGGGCAGCTATCTGAGTTAAGGGTCCATCAGCTTCAACAATTAATTGAGTAGCTATCCAAGGAAGAGCGAGAACTACAAAAACATGAAAGTTTGAAGGAATATAATTAGGATCCTTCCATCCAGGAGAGGGAGGTTCAATTCTGTGAAGATGAGGAGAAGTCATCTTTGGATGCAGCAGTGAACAGGAAAAATTTACCCATACAAAACTTCACTTCTGAAATTTTGGCCAAGGTGGATAGGATGTGGGATTATTTGGATGAAAAATTCCAAAGTGTTCTAAAAATTGCAGCAAAATCCAAAGAAAAAAGTAATGATCAGGATCAATGAAGGAGGAAAGAGGCTAAACGTACCTACCACAAGGATAAGGGCAAGGTTGTTGTGGTAGAACTAGTTGCATACTTGGACATCGAGGAGGACAATGGATGTGACATATGCCAATATGAACATCCTAAGGGATGTTGCCCCATAGTGTCACATTTGCAAGAGTCTGGGGTGTATGCTCTAAACCCTTGCTTAGCAAAAAGGTAAGCACCTCAAAGATTACCCTATCCCCAAGGCAATTCTAGGCAGTTCCACTAGCAATTGGGATATTATCCAAGTGAAGCTCCGCCACAACCATCTGAGTACTACCAGCAATGGCAGCACCCACAGTCATGGGAGATGCCACCCCTAAGGTAGTAGTACCCTTACCGGCAGCCAGATCCTTACGGGTACTACATTCAGCAAACAATCTCCCCGTTGGATTCTTCTAGTCATGCAACCTTTCAAAATCATTACTACCCTCTAGAATACTTTTGGGCCCTATCTCCATCACCCAAGGGGGAACACCCACATCTACACTATCCTCCACCACCTCCTTCAACCATACCTATCCATCAGTCCTCAACTCAGCTACCTCCTACTCTGCCCATGCAAGGAGAAATACCTCCACAACTATAGTAGCATAATGCCATGAGGGTCGTTAATTTACAACTGGCTTCTCATCCAAGAGGGTCAAAACCAAAGCCATGGACATGTTCTTTCTTCTAGCTTAATAACCTAAACACACCCTCGCACTAATCTATGGTTAGTACCCCTGCACCTCCAACTGCCTCTGATACTAATGCTTTAAGAAACCTTCAAACCAAACACCTTCCAATGTGCAAACCATCATGCTAACACATGTTGTCATGGACTGGATCAAGGTAGGTCATCTCCCTAGGAAATTGGCTAATCTAGGAAGCCCTCTCATATACTTTCAGGTGGTAGGAAACCAACCATAAAAAGCTCTTCTAGATTTTGGATTAGGTGTCAACTTGCTTTCACATGATATGTACAAGACTTGGGACCTGCCTCCATTGAAGAAGAGCAACATTTGGCTCGAGTTGGCAAACCAATCCATCACTATTCTCTTGGGATTTGGAGAAGATATTGTGACCACCATTTGTGGGTGGTCCTACCCTGTTGATTTCCTGGTGATCCGTGTTGATAACTACAAGGGGGAACTTCCCAATTATAATGGGGAGGGCATGGCTTAGCACTGTGGATGCATGTTTGGGACTTCAAGATCTCTCCCTTGAAATATCCAAGAAAAATCCTTTTGGGAAGAGCGAGAAGAAGCTTGTCCTGTGCATCATGTACAATGATTCTAGGTGTAACTATGTGCAACAACTCTAGTTTTTTGAGCAGACATCCATTCAAGCATGCAGTCGATGTGCCGTCGAGTCACAAATCCAATGATGCCTATACGTAGTAGCCACTAATCAAGAAGGCACCCAGTGGCTGACTGCTGACTTTGATAGTAGCACCCTATGCAATGAACCCTATGAGCATAGATGAACTAGAATAGGTCCATCAACAACTTTGCACTACTAATGATGCTACCAATTGGGGAAAGATGCAGATCCCTGAAAGCATTAAACAGGAGCCCCTAGAACTAAAGCCCTTATTGGTCAACCTGGAATATGCATTCTTGCAGAACGGTAAGCTAGTAATAATCAATGTCACTCTTGCTCCTAGGCAAAAGGGGAAGTTGCTAAGGATGGTGAACAAGTGGTTGACTGCCTTCGCATGGTCATATCCTGAGTTAATAGGGATTGATCCTAGGGTATGCCAACATCGAATCTATATCGATCCCTTCATGAATCCATGATGATAGCCGCAAAGATGATTGAATCCCAAACTAAAATATATCGTCAAGGATGAAATTAAGCAATTGCTGAAGCTAGGATTCATCTACTCCATTGTGAATAGTGAGTGGGTTAGCCCACTTGTTATTGCACCAAAAAAGGATGGTAAATGGAGGGTCTATATCGATTTTTGATTACTAAATATGGTAACCTTTAAGGATCATTTTCCACTTCCATTTGTGGACCAGGTGTTGGATACTATTTCGGGGCATTGTTACTACAAATTTTTGGATGGTTGCAGTGGCCATAACCAAATTCAGATTATGCTAGAGGACTAGGCCAAGACAACATTTACAAGTCCCTAAGGGACTTTCACATATGGGAGGATGCCCTTTGGCCTATGAAATGTGCCCACAACCTTCCAACACCTTGTCCTTAGCATCTTCCAATAGTAAATCAACAATGGTGTAGAGGTTTTCATGAATGACTTCTCCACCTATGGAGCAACATTCGAGCAAGCTTTGGACTGCCTTGAGCAAGTTTTGAAGTGATGTGTAGAAACTAACTTACAGATCGACAGGCAGAAGAGCCAACTTATGGTCCAAGAAGGCATTATTCTAGGGCATCGAATCTCACAAGAAGGGATTAGGATGGATCCTGAGAAAATTAGGATTATCCAAGGAATTACCAGTTATTTAGGAATTGTAAGGGATATCCAATCATTCCTTGGATACACTGGTTACTATTGGTGCTTCATTGAGAATTTTTCAAAGATCGCCAAGCCATTGGTGGAGCTAACCAAGAAAGATTCTCTGTTTGTTTAGATTGGGAAATTTTAATCTTCATTCCAAACACTAAAGCAAAAACTTGTAGAGACTCCATTCCACATTATGACGGATGCATCTAACTATGCATTGGGAGTTGTGCTCACACAGCTGGATGACCAAAAGCATACATATTACATTCGCTATGCAAGCCAAAGTATTGTGGATGCTCAGATAAATTACACCATCACTAAAAAGGAGTTAATGGTGATGGTGTTCACCTTAGAAAAGTCTTGCCACTATGTGCTTGGATACAAAGTGTTTGTGCATACAAACCACAATGCCATCTATTTCCTTATGAACAAACCAATGGTGAGCGTTCATGTCATATTGTGGCTCGTGGTCCTTCAATAATTCAATCTTACTATGGTCAACAAAAAGGAAATTGAGAATGTGGTTGCTGATCACTTGTCTTAGTTATGATGGGACAACATAAAGGAGGAGGGTNCCGTTAAGATCCTGCTCATAGGATACTACTTGCCTACACTCTTCAAAGATGTTCAATGGTTCGTTTGCTCTTGTGATCAATGTCAAAGAAATGGTGGATGGGCCCGATCGTACCCATGTTAAATGGAAAGGTATATATCATTGTTGCAGTGGACTACTACACCAAGTGGGTAGAGGCAATAGCCGTCATTGATTATTCCTCAACCACAACCACATAGTTTGTTCAACAGCAAATCATGAATAGGCTTGGGATGCCTTGTGCACACATTTTAGATAATGGCACTCACTTCATGAGTGCTACTTTTCATAAACTCATGTAGCGTTTTGGAGTAGAACATAAACTAACAACACCCTATCATCCTCAAGCCAACAGGCAAGCCAAACTCACAAATTAGGAGATTACAAAAATTCTAACTAGGATGATTAGCAAATATAGGAGGGATTGGAGCACAAAACTTAATGATACCCTCTGGGCCTACTGCTCAACCTGGAAACTTCCTATCGACTACTCCCATTATGAGTTGGTGTACGGAAAACCACCAACACTCCTGATTCAAGCAGAACTTTGAACACTATCCACTGCAAGTGACTTAGGTCTTGACTTATCCCTAGCACAACAAGAATGTCTCATTAACTTAAATGTGCTAGATGAGAATTGATTAGTAGCCATATCATCAAATGAGGTACATAAGGCATATAACAAACAACTTCATGACCTTAGAATTTAGAAGGTAACATTTCAACATGGAGATAAGGTTCTCTATTGGAACCCCACACATGTGCCATAATAGACCAAGTTTCAAACACTGTGGGAGGGACCTTATATTGTTTCTGTGACCTTTTCATCTGGAGCCCTACTCATACACAAACCTAAAGACCCAATGAAAACACAGTTGGTCAATATGCAATAATTAAAACCCTTCCATGAACTACACCAACCTAGTGTCACTACCATTTTGTTGAATGGTTAGCCATGTTCCATATTTCGAATCTCCTCCTTCAAGCTTAGTCATGGGGGAGATCACCACCCATACTAAGATAGTTTTCCTAGCCTCTCAAGTCTTTTCTTTATTTTTTGTTTTACAAATTTTTATTTTACACCATCATTCCTATGTCAATGATATTTCTTACCTACTCTTTCTCTTTTTCTTTTGTCATTCTGTTCTATTTTATATTAGTTATTTCCCTTTATTTATTTTCACTAATAAAGCTATCTTATTGCCACAAGATGCGATGGTGAGATGGTTTCACCCAACGGGGGCATGCATATCATGGGTTGTCTACTATATCTAAGTTCTCACCAGCATTTTGGTTTCAGGAAGCTAAGTTATACTTTCACTTCATTTAATAGGTAGTGAGTCCATGTCATCCATCCATCCACACACTCTATGGTTTTCCCTGTTGTGGAAACATGCAATCCCTCTTTCATTCAACATAAATTTAATTAATTTTTGGCTTGCATAGGTTCCTAACTTGAGAAGGATCCAACAGGTTGAACAAGGTGGGATTTCAACGGAATGTAGCATTCTTTGTACTTTTCTATTCCCTTGTATGTGAACATGTTTTCATGGACTTTTTACCATGCCATATCCCTTCATACAAGAAGCTAAATAGCAATCCATCCTCGCATGGTGTGGTCCTCATCATTAAAAAAACAAAATAATAAATGATGAAAATTTAGAGCACACCCCTTGGACAAAATCAATCTACAAACACTTGGGTCTTTGCATGGTGTGGTTCCCAGTCAAAAAAAAATCCCAACATGGAAATTCAAAGCACACCCCTTAGACCAACTATAAATGGCTACAAGCACTAGGGATGGGACTTGTCTTGTTCCCTCTCACTCAAGCCCTTTTTCACTTCCTATGTCTCACCCAGTTTGGAATGGTGGTTGTTTTGTGACAACACTCTCATGTTTCAAGGGATAGACTAGTCTTTGAATGTTGATGTGAAGTCACTAAACGTGGTTGGTTTTGGTCTAGACTGAGGATAGATCCTACTGGGTCACTTAATGACGAACTTCACAAGGGATTTCATGTGACCATGATTTGGAATTCCATTTCCCACATTCCATTCCCTTCCTCAATCGCTCTCCATTAGTCACCACACTACCAATTTTATGTTTTCATTGTTTGTTTTGGTTTTCTAGAACTCATAAATCATTCGGTTGGTTCTTGTGGGTGTGAGTATTAACTTCTGCTAGCCGTTAATTAACTATGTGGCCCACGGACTCCTATGTTGATGATGTACAAGGGCACATAAGGCTAAAACCTGCTATGGGGAGGACTCACTTGCACATCCTTTTGTCTCAGTTGTTATTCTCCTACCCCATTGATATAGTTGGTTGATCCTTTTTATGCTGCCTATTGTGCAGCTCTTCATTCATCAAGTCCCCTATTATGACATTCTCCTCACTTTGCCTCTTCTTTGGACACTGACATCCCTTCCTTGTGGTTCTAGCATGTTCTTGAATCTCTTAACTTTTTCCTGACTCCAATCTTGTGCCAAAACTTGCAAATATGGGCCTTTAACTCATCAATCAATAGTGGTCCAAAACTTGCTGAATAGCTACATCAACGTGGCCCCGTATACACAACACCCTATGTCGACGCAGCCCCATTTATGTGGCCCCATCGATGTAGTGCCTATACCCCTATATATACATGCATCATGCCTTAGCATGTTATCCATTTGCTCATAATGCTAGGAGAGTTTTTCAAGTTTACCACATCCAATCTCCTTCCCAAGCACATCACCATCCTATTGCTTATCCACATCTACTTGTTCCTTCACTCTTTTGCTACCAAAGGTATGCTCTACATTGTGGGGGCCTAGGGACATTAAGGTTCATTAAAAATTAACACAAACTAGGGTTAATCAAAACTTAATGCATCCTAGGATCAATCAAAACTTAATGCATCCTAGGGTTAATCAAAATTAATCAAAACTTAACACACCCTAGGGTTAATCAAACCACCACCTTAGATCAAACAACATGTACATGTCACTGTCATAGCCAAGCCATCATGCAAAGGTATCTTATTGCCATTTTGGGAAAACATGCATACATTTTAATTCATGATTATGCAGTGATTGCAGATGGCACAAAGACCAAGATGTCCAAGGGAGGAAGGACCATCACAAACTCAGGAGAAGAAACCTAGAATCAAATGGGGATGAGGCATGCAACCTTAGGAGCACGTAGAGGGCTCACACGCAACTGGCCCTCTTCAAGAGGAACCTAACATGGAATCTATTCGTTAGATTCTTGAAGAAGATGTTCCCACAGAATAGTCATGTGGGGATGAGACACCAGCAAGAGTGCCAAGGCTTGAGGTCACCTTGACCAAGGCCTGCCTTGATGCTGTCAAGCCAAAAGAGCTGCAACAAATGATCCTTTAAGAGTTGAAATCTGGTCCATTCCTAGAAAGTGCACCACAGGAAGTCAAAACTCAACTGCAAAATTCTCCCATGTGGCCAATCATCACATCCAGTGGTGAGTGGTACTTGGGAAAAATTTATCTCTTCTAGAAAAATTGACAGCTGGGGTCACAGGTAAGAATCAAATATATTCATATATCTCACTCTACAAAGGTAATTACACAAGCCCTTGGGTTGCTTGAGACAAGCGATGATGTGGTAGAAATTTCCAAACAAGCAAACCCTGAAGTGAAGTGAAGTGGACTAGGAGATGTTATGGGGTGGACTGCAAAGATTTTGGCACACTAACCACCATAGAACAAGTGTACTCCAAAATTGTTTCTTACCACTTAAATCCAATAGTAAGACCTAGCAAAGTCATCTCCTTCTCTACTTGCACATGTGTCACCTTAAGTGGGAAATTTCCCATTAACCTTCCATAGTTACTCTTCCTAGAAATTGAGAAATGGTTCACAGAAAATGAATGTGGAAGGTGAGCTCTACCTTTCCCTACCTAATTAGAAAATTGTGCAAATGGGAAAGGATAGTCTGATATACTAATAACACACTCCATCATGCTCCAATTTCCTTGTGGCATGAGATGATGAAAGAGAAAACACCTACCATAATAAGAATGGAGGAAGAATA
>MNCI01001678.1:61693-96660 GCA_015680685.1 Gnetum montanum | reverse complement strand
GATCATTAGTGGCAAACATTCCAAAATTTATGATGGTTAGAGACATTAGTGGTAGATTTCTTGGAAGTTACGAACATAGTGGGCACTTAATTAGAGAATGTGGACATTATTACATAAGAAGTGGTGGTTGTTTTTGAGCCATTACATGAAATGTAGACATCATTATGGATGGTCATAGTGGCTATAAAACCAGGGAGAAAAGAAGGGCTCTATTTATCAATCTAGGGAATCCTACAAGACTCTGGCTATCAGTCTAGAGGGGTAACTTCCTCTCTATAGGTAGCGGTTTCCTCCTTTCTTTTCTTGTATTTTGCAGGCTTCTAGTTGATCTTCGAGGAAGGTTTGAAATAGGAGCCAGTGGCTCAAAATTGGATCCTTGTGGGTCTTCTCAGTGATGGCAGGAGGGTTCTCTCTCTCTCTTCTTTCTATCTACAACAACATAGGTAGTGTAGCCCATGCATAGAATGTGAGATGTGTGATTTTCTTTGGGCTAACAGCTTGTCACGGTGGTGTAGATGTGGGTGAACAGTTTTCCTTTCTATAATAGTGCACAAAAGGTGGCAGACTTTGAAAACAATAGTTGCTACCCTATGTAGACTATGATGGGCAGTCTTTCTTTCTCTCTTTCTCTCTCTCTCCCTCTCTCATGACAGTCGTGGTCTTCCTACCCAATAGTGGATACCATTGGCAATCATGGACCAGCAGCATTAGCAAGTCTAGGGAAAATTTATTTCTTTTAGTTACTTATTGTATTCTCAACTTTGAGATAGTTATTTAATTTAAATTCAGATTCATTCACTTTAAATCTTAATTTCTTTGGTTTGGTTTACTATTTTCAAAAGGCCACATCCCTCTCCAGCTGAGACTATTCTTGAGTTTCTGTACCCATACGGGAGGCGCCCTAGGCAATAGTCTCCTAAAATGAGTTTTCTTTCCCGATGTTGGTGCAACCAAAATTTCTGCATCAACACTGACAAAGTTCTTCAATTATATTTCTGGAACATTGGTTATTCATATTAAATTTTATGTCCTTAGTCTTTATCATTTGATTCAAAAGCTACTTCCAAAGATATAGTTTCTATTTACATTAAGTTTTTGTATTTTCCAATTTTTTAATTACATGTTGCATAAGCCTACATACTTTCTAGGCCATATCTAAATGCTGGATGCAACAACCTTGAAACTAGCCTAGACAAAAGAGTAATGCTATAGGGAAATAGATCAATTAACTTCTAGTACAGAAACGTTCAATGATAAATCACATATGAATTACATTAAATATTATTAGTTAACAAGGTACAAAGGAATATATAGATAACATGTTCAACACCAGAATGAAAAGTAAGGAAGAATACATAGAAACATAATATATAAATATACATGTCTAGTCCACATTACTATATAGAAACACATAAACCTCATCATCGTATATAGAAGAGTACAGAGAGTTTCATACAAAGATATCTAGTCCACACTACTATACATGAAAATATACATTAACCAAGCATTGAAGATTTTTCCCTTCTCTACCCTTCCTCTCTATGCTCATCTAGGCTCCTGCACCTTTCACATGTAATTAAATAAAGTTAGTACACAACTGAGTGGGAAGCCTTTACACTTCCGTTGCTAGATGGTTGACAAGTGCTGCACTAGAGGAGAGGAGTGGGGCACAAGGCAACCTGCAACAACTTTTAGTCTTATGCATGCTCAAAACAACACCCACCATATCACCCATAATGCTAACATATTATCATACAATCATAGATAAATCCATGGTCCAACATCATTTATCTTGCCCATGTTATCATATCCATGATATAGTAGTAAATAGTTCATGATCCACACAATCATAATCCAATCAGAACACATATGATCAACAATATGACTCACAAACTAATACTATCACATACATAGCCCATGTGGTGGCTAGCATATCCACACTCAATGTAGCATGTGAAACATTGCTATGCGTACTCATAATAGCCACTACCTATAGGTCTTTTATTTATCCAATCGGTGCTAAGGTCCGTCAACTTGTGATCCACAACCACTAGCCTTTTGGAGGACTAGTGATAGGGACAAACACACCTATCCTCTTCCACTCGTAGGATGAGGCCTAACATAGGAGCTTGATTGATGCATCACAGTGTGGGTTAATCCATACTACCTCTAGGATGCCTCATCACCAACTGGTCCACACCCTCATGTTAGCACCACCTGCCAATGATCGTCACAAGCATCATTGCGAAAACATATACACAGTTTGGCTAGCTTAAGCCAACACATGTTCTAAGCATAACACACCCAAAAAAACATAACCACACATATCCATCCCTGACGGTTATAGTCATTCCATGAAAATAGTACCACAATGTAACAAAACAACATGAAGACCTCTTCCATACAAATGACCACTATAATAATCTTCAAAATGAGAGATGCCCAAAGAGAAAACTAATTTCACGATTATAAAGTGCTTCCTAAAATGATCTCAGCAATACTAATTTTAACTAAAGCAGACTCATGGAAGCAAAGTTATACACCTTCAAAGTTTGATTAATAAAATAATATTTAAATAATATTCAATTACCACCATAAAGTTTTGGAATGCCCAAAAATTCTTGCACCTCAATAGGCCCTAAAAATATAATATTCCTATCATACCAATCTCATCAACATCACGTATCATAATCCACAAGTTCACATCATACCATACATCCCATATATAACAATAAACAATTCATAATCAAAATCATACAATTTTGGGAAATATGCAAAATAACAATCCTAAGCTCAAGCTTTGAGCTATCCACCTCACATGCCCTCATCTCATGATCATATACACTAATCTAGCATAAAAATATAAGGAAAAGGTAAAGAAAATTCACCAATTACAACTGTTGGGTAGAAATGTTAAAATAAGTAGAAAATCCTCAAAAATCTAGTAGGACTCCATTTTGCCCCCAACAAGTCTTGCACCCATGTAGATATGACTGCAGCAATCCCAAATCTAGTTTCAGAGCAAGCAAAAATTGTCCACAAGGCTCAGAATCAAGAAAAAGATGGAAGAGAAGAAGAGAGTAGAAAGAAAATGAAAGAAAACATGCTCCTATATGTTTCTGTTCATGTGATAGAAAAAGGATAGAAACCCAAAACCCAATTTCTCATGTAAGTGGTGGTGAGGTGATGGACAAAATAATATAAAACCTATATGTTTACTTTATGTTTTATGAAAAAACAAAAGAAAACCAATAATGTGCTTTCCTCACATATGACATGAGTTACTTTTTGTTTTTTTATTTCAATTATTTATTATTATTATTATTTATGAATGAACAATTTTCATAAGCTAATATATTTTTTCCTCCGCAATTAATATCATAAAATTTAAACCTACATAATAAACACATCAAGACTCCAAATCAAAATTCATTTAAACTTACGAGATCCTTATCATACGCTCTACACATCCACATGCTAAAACCACACCCGAACATCATGCAACATAGTGCTATAGTACAAATGCCGAAATACCGAAATTACACATAAAGTATGAAAACATACTAAATAGGTGCTATTGCACCTTAATCCAACACACCTACTAGCAACATCACTTGTCTAACACATCACATAGGGCTAGTGTACATAATCATGTTAGTTAAGCATGTAAAGACATCATAATTGTAACATAAAGAAAAAGTCTCATAACATATAAAATACATTAACTCGTCCATGACAACCCACTGAGACTCCACACGTCATGTATAAATCATAAGCATATGACCATATGTACTATCTTTGGATGGGATGTAACAAAAATTTTAACTTCTATTGCATGAAACTACAACAGTCTAGTTATGGGAATGACAAAAGGTGCAATAAATGTGGTAGCTATGCACATTTATATATGCAAAGAAAGAGACTACATCAATGTTTATGCATAATGTATTAAAGGATGTGTTAATGCATACAGAGTGACATGGTCATATTAATGCATACTCGTCAATGTGATTGACTAATCTTATTATTCATCACACCCCTACTATTGACTAAAAAATTATTCTCGAGTAAATACACATGGAACTGAGTTGATTACAAAATTAGGGAAGTATGAGATTGACTAATTACAATATGAGTACTATAGTACAATAAAATTATTCAAGTACTTATAATTAGACTCAACAAAATTTGGATACATTACAAAATTTTGATTGGTCATTATGTTCAAAATTGGCCAAGGCATATTCTCTAAATGGTGCTAGGAGGTGGTGGCTTCAATGGCTCTAGTGCTTGCTTCTCCTACCTTCGTTCTGCTAATGGTCTTGACTACCCCATTACTACTGTTGCTTCCTCTAAAAGTCGAAATGCATCCAATAATGCCTTCATCGTTTCCTCCTTGCTTTTGGGATCATTGAGGGTCTAGGAAGCATTGCCTAGATTTGACAGTGTTGGCACATCCCATGGCCAAGATAAAGTAAGGAATAACTTCTTTGCACTGACAAACTAGGCTACGAATTACTTGCATTTAATGTCAAACACTTACACAATGTTTTGCATCTCCTAGTGGTCTATTGTCCTCTTAGCCAAGTTCTTTGCAATGGATTACTAATCTTCAAATATTATTTGAAGAACCTTAAGCCTCACATTAGCCACTTCTTACTTTTTCTTAGTCTCTTTGTGCATCTTGAACTCAACCTCATATAAGAGGTATGAGCTAGCTACCTACTTTTCTAGCTTTGATTGTAGTTGTCCAATAGTTAACTTTGTCAAGTTTGCATATGAAAGGCTAGTTAGCTTCATGTATTCTATCATTTCCTCTATCCACAACTCCATGTGGATCTCCACTTGATTATATGTGTTTAGTCCATCAAACATGGGTTACCATGTGTTTCCTCTTTGCTGGAGAGCATCATTCATCTTTGCTTTAGCTAATTAAATATCGTATTCATTTATTTATTTGAGCATGCCCACTTAGTCCTTGTAATGATTCTTCACTGTTTCATATTTTAGGATTTCATTCTTCTAGGTGAAAATCTTAATGGCTAGCTTCTATTTTATGATCCACACCTCCTTCATTGATAGATTTTAGTGTTCCGCTACCAAACTACTAACATCTTGCTTTACTCTAGCAAGTTGTTCCTACTTGTGCTTAAGCTATTCTTTCAATTTTTCCTTTTTCTTTTCTATCTTAAGCAATCCCTGATTCTACAAAATTTCTTCTTAGTCCCTTCAAAGTTACTTCCCATTGAGATAAAAAGTTTGATGTTAAGTATTAACATATGCAAAATAAAATTAATTCAATATGTGCACAAAACTTATAAAAATAATCAAAAACATCCATGTTAAACAACATCATAACCTGGTTTTCTAGAAGAAATATATTTTTCTAATCAAAGTCGCAGATTGGGAAAGGTGGTCTATTAAAATTAGCCTTACTACACTAAATGTGAAAATAGATAATAGGGCAGATAAAAGAAACTCATGTATGAAACTTACAGATACTAACAAGTAAGACTGGGCAGTACACTCGCTCAACACACTGACTGGATGAGAGGAGCATGGTTACAACAAAGAGCAATACAAGTTTTTTCACAAAAATTGCACGATCTGTGCGAAAATAATAGTATTGTACCATGTTGTACCGTGTACTGCGAAAATAATAGTATTGTACCATGTTGTACCCTGTACTACGATTTTATAACCCATCAATGAAAGGTGATTTATGGACCATGGCTCCACGATAAATTGCGGTTGCAGACAAGCCAGTTTTTTCTGTTCAAAAATATTTACGGCATTCAAATCGGGCATGGCCCACTGGCCTCGCTCTTTCACTGTGAAAACACCGAAATTACCGCCTGCAATTTCAAATCGGACATGACCGTATTCTCTGCCTGAACAAAAGCATACATCTATGACTGGCATTGTTTTATGTTTACAATTCCCACAAAATATGGCATTCAAAGATACGCACATTTAACGAGTTTTCGTAACCCATTGTCAGGTGCCAGTAATTCACGACTGGACTCATTTACTGATTTACATTTTCGATGAGAAAATATGTTTACAATCTTATCAGCAATTCTTGTATCCACACTAAAAATTTCTGGGCAGCTGCTATTTTGAATAGGAAATAACGATATTCTAAATTATTATCTTATAAATATTATCATACCATTTTAAAATTTATATTTTTTATTAAATCAGACTAAATTACTGTATATTGAATCTTATGTTTAACATGATATAAAGTTTATCATCCAATGCAAACATAATCAAAAACTAATGTCAACATCTTTGTTAATATTTTTTCAACACTCTTACTAACACCTACAACAAGAACTCTTTAGGAATATATGCTTAACGATGACAAAGGAAACTTTTCTTAATTCTATTATGAAGGTTCATGAAGTATTTTCACCAAATTAAGTTATATGAGATAGAACAAAAATAGAAAAACAAAATAGTGATTAGTGTGCACTGTATTAAAAGTGATATTGTAGAATTAATAAATTTTTTTATCTTTGTAATTATGAATTTTTTCCTTAGTCCAATGAGGCTTTCTTGATGTATAAAATAGGATTGCATGAGTTTTAGAATACCTTTTATAAAATTTTTTTAATCTATTACTCAACATTAACCATTGAAATTGAACTTGTAATTTAAGTTTTTTATGTCAAGATTATACAACTTGTATTTGCAAAAGACACATAAAACTAGCGACTTGCATGTAGGTGACCTCATTTTCTTGAAATAAGGCTAGGATGGTAATCACAATAACATAAAGTTGCAACATTCATGTATTATAACAATGAGATGCTAGTTTCATGATATAGTCTTAATATGGAAGTTGTTGATTCAATTCATCTAGAAAAGATTGAATTATGAAAATGCTGAAAATTCACTATCATATCCTTCGTTTTTCTCCATTATTTCATTATAAAATATCTTTATCAAATACAAGTTCAAGAAAAATAATAAAAACAATAAAATAAAAATACAACTAGGAAATGCAATCTATGATGATCTTGGAAACGAGAAACTACAAATGTAATTATTATAACATATCCTCATTGTGCATTTTTAAACATTGATAAATCAAGAGTAACAAAGATGTACAACATGGACTCATCTCTTTACAAGAGAGATGTTCTTGTTTGTGAGGTGTAAAAAAATGTTTCGCTAGATGAGATGGTTCAATAGGAGACCTTGCCCATGCAAAAATCTATTCTAGAACTTGTGACCAAGGTTAACAAAATGTGAAGCTCTATGGATGAGAAATTTGCATCCACTCTCAAAATTATAAAGGAGAAAAGAGAGAGGAAGACAACCAAGAATGATCATAAAAAGAAGAATAAGAATGAGATAAAAAGAAAGTCATATTGGCAGAAAGGGAAAGCTATTATAGTTAATCTGGTTATTAATTTGGAATCAGAAGAAGATGATAGGTGTGACATATGTCAATATGAACATCCAAAGAACATTTTCCTTGTAATGTCACAGAAGATTGGTTCTATTCAAGAATCAAGGATATGCACTAAATCCAAATTTTGTCAAAAAGGATATGCCCAAGAGGTTGTCTTATCCACAAGACCACCCCCTCAACCTCATCAATAGTAACAAGCCCCACATTCATGAGGAATTCCACCACTAAGGCAACAATACCTATATCATTAGCAAACTTTTATAGCTACTATGTCTAGCAACCTACTCACCCAATGATTAAGCTATGCATGCTCCCTTACATTACTTTTACCCTCCTGAATATCACTTTCCCACTACTTTATGCACTAAGTCATCATCCTATGCTTTGGATTAACCCTTACATCAACCTCATAACCCTCTTCCACATATGTCACCACCACCTATCTAGGGGGAGTTGTTACCACATCCTTGTTAGAGAAATGTCATATGTGCTATTGACACTTAGGTGGATGATAGGGCTAGCAACTTTGAATGTAAGCCTAGAAAATCTCCTTTCTTTAGGGTAGTTCCTATGCTTGCTAAGGAAGTTAGAAGACCTATTAGCCTACTTCGAACAAGATATGCAAGTAGCAACTCCAATAATCACTCAATTATCTCAAATCCCTTCATCATCACCAGCAATGTCGATCTCCTAGAGACCTAATGTGAAGACTGTCATGCTTACCCATGTAGTAATCAATTGTATTAAATAAGGAGCTTTTTCTAAGAAAATTACAAATTCAAGATGTTTCCTAATCTATTTGCAAATTACAAGAAATCTATCATGCAAGGTTCTACTAGATTCAAATTTAAGCATGAACCCTATTTCCTAAGAAATACACAAAACCTGGAACCTACCATCGATGAAGAAGTGTAACATTAGACTAGACCTTGTAGACCAATCAATTATGATTCCAAAAGGGTAGGATGATCATGTTGTGATCATCATTAGTGAATGATCATACCCAAGATATTTTCTTATCATTCATGTGGGAAAAAGCATTGGTAAAATTCCTCTCATAATGGGAAGAGTGTGACTTAGCACCATCGATGATGAATTTGGCATTAAGGACCTCCTCTTGAAAATTTCCAAGAAGAATGAACATGGTATCATTGAGAAGTAAAGAGTTCCAAGCATCATGTATAGTAACATAGGGTGTAGGTATTTGTAAAAAATCTAGAATCTAAAAGCAACTATCCCCTTAACATGTAGGAAATGTTTAAAGGAATAGTATGCAACAATGCATGTATGTAGCAACCAAAAACCAAGAAAGAACTTGGTAGATAATAACATTAGAAGAAGTAAACAATTAGATGTTAGCCTAGTGGTAAGACACTTAATTTGAAAGCTCCAAATCATGAATTTGATTTCAATGGCAATGTTGAGTTACATAAAGTTATAATTGGACTATATATCTTAGGTTGTATGTATGTTTAGTCTAATATATACATGGAATCCATAGATTAGCTTATCAATTATTATGTACATAAGTTGAATGAGATAGAAGGGGTATGTCAAAAAAATTTCTAAGTTAGACACATTAGAAAAGAAAATGTTGATTGGGAAAAGTTAAAGATCCCAAAGAAACTAGTACTATAGCTCATTAAGCTCAAAACATTGCTAGAACCCTTTGAATATGTATACCTCGAGAGTGGGAAACGAATGATAATCCATGCCCAATTAACCAAGGAGTAGAACTAGAAGTTATTGGAAGTGGTTAAAAAATGGCCAAAAACTTTTTCATGGTCTTATGATAATATTATAGATGTTAATTTGTGTACATGCTAGTACCACATATACATGAATACAATAATCAAGCTTAGATGTGAATCCTAACTTAGATTGAATTCAGATCTTAGGAAGGTTATGAAGTAAGAAATTGAAAAGATCTATCGTATTGTTGATAGCAAGTGGTTTAGCCCAACTATTAAAGGATCATAATTACCCAAAGCCACAGTGCTCATCCTGCTAAGTAGATTCCTACAAGGATTGGTAGATGAGTGAAAGTCTAACATCTTTGAGTGGCTACACCTAGGTTCAAATCTAGGTGTTTGACTTGAGAAACGAGCACCTTACCATCACTCCAAATGATGGTCCCTTCTTGTAATTGTACCTAAAAAATAAAATCGATGTTAAGGGTAGTGATTTAGCCCACTTGTTATTGTACCTAAAAGGGAAAATCAAGAATTTGTGTTAACCTTTGATTGATGAATATGAAAACTTTTAAGAACCACTTCCTCTTATCCTTTGTGGACTATGTGTTGTATGCCATCAAAAGGTATAAATACTACATTTTTTTATGGTTATAGTGGCTATAATAAGATTCAAATGGTATTAAATAATCATTCTAAAATAACATTCACGAGTCCTTAGGGAACCTTGACATGCAAGAAAATGTTTTTTGTTCTATGCAATGCTCCTGTTATCTTTTAGTACCTTATCCTTATCATCTTCTAGAAATAGATTGATAATGAATTTGAAGTCTTCATGAATGAATTCTTGACTTATGGATCCTACTTTGAACATGTCGTAGACCATATTGAATAAGTCCTTAAAGGATATCTTGAAATAAACTTAAAGTTGAATTGGTAAAAGAATCACTTGATGGCCTGGGATGGCATTGTCATGGACATAATGGCTTCTACAAATACTTCATAAAGAAATTTTCCAAGATTTTAAAGCTAGTATTAGAACTAACAAAGAAGGATACAAATTTTATCTAGACTAATAAATGTGAAAGTGCTTTTAAGTTATTAAAGAAAAAGATCATAAAGACTCAAATACTATGAGCACTTGATTGGTTTTGACTCTTCTACATTATGATGGATGCATCCAATTATACTTTGTGTAATACGCTATGCACCCCTTCCACGCCAAGCTTAGGATAGATTTTTCTAATCGATGTAAACAAAGAGCTAAAAGTACATCAATGCACAACTGATTGATCAACATAATAGAAGACTAAATATCAATCAAATCATAGGAATAAGACTATAAAGGAACATGCATACATAACCACAACTCCTTATTAAATATATATAAGCCATCAAATCCAAAAATACTCCATGATACTTACTAATAAGAATAAAACATATATACAACTCTATACTAACAAAAAAAAGCATGCATATAATAAAGAACATATACACCAACCATAACTTTTGTCCACAACTCTATAGTTTTCCAAACCTATACCATGTGCAAACAAGTTCATCTCTTTGGAATATAAATATAAAAGTACAACTATAAACAAAGAAACCAAACCTCCATCTTCTTTCTCAATTCTAATAACCTCCACAACTCCCAACTCCATCACATGAATAAGATATACTTAGTATAAAAGTAAGTGGAAAGTCTTTATACTTTCCTTATGAAGCATTAACTAAAATTATATTGAAGGAGAGGAATGGAAATATGAGGAAACCTACATTAGGGTTACTTGACATAAAAGCACATGCACATTCAAGAATACCAATAGAAACATCATAACTTAGAATCAAGCATTAAACTAAAAATTCAAGTTATCATTGATTAGGCATCCAATAAAATCAAAACTTGTACTAAGCTAGACATAGTGTAGCCTATCACATCATATACCATGGCACATGCTCATATTTATAATCATAAAAAAATACATTCAAACCAAAACCAATTTATACCAAACCAAACTAAACCAATTCCTATGGAATTCTATGCTTCAAGCACTCATTATCCAATAAATTTAATAACCTATGCCTAATGAATACTCCATCATTAATTCCTTGTGGCAGCTAAAAATTTTTCACTTAGGGTAAGCATGTGATAATTATCATGAGTACTAATTCATGCCTAAATGTCTTTTATTATCCTATAATATTATCATTGACGTTAGTGCTCATTAACTTGTAGCCTTAAGCTACTAGCCTTATAGAGGGTAGATCTAGGTACAACCCATAACTCTCTTAGATCTTAAGCTAACCATAAGATCCTACCTATGCTATTCCACTTCTAGAATGAAATCTAAGATAAGAGCCTTACTAATGCATCCCAACAAGAGTCATCCCAACTCCTCTAGGATGCTTCACCAGCAATAGGTTCGTATCTTCATGTTAGCTCTACTTGTCACATGATCTTAAGCAACCCATGCTACATGCATCATCATAATAGTACTAGTCCTGAAAATAGTAAGAAACCTATGCTACATGCATTGTCCTCAATCTTATACTTTCCTAATGATCATTAGCAACTCATGCTACATGCATTGTCCATGAACCTATCTTAATTGAATGATCATTGATGACCATAAGCAACTTGTGTCACATGCATTATCCTTCATATACCATACAATTGCATACTAGATCAACACTACAACCATCAAACTATACCTATATATATGCACACAATGTGGTAAGCATCATCTAAATCAAAAATAGTCCATCATTTATACTTTTGTAGACTTGTTCACAAGACAAAATAAAATCACTACTCTTTCCCTTATCCTAGTGTTATAAGACATTCACTATGCCTCATACATAGATCATTAGGGAAATTCAAATATAACTTAAGACTCATGTACCAACTCATGACCATTTTGCATAGTACTAGTTATTACAATAGTGTTTCTTTATCCATTAAGACTAGATCATGGCTTGTCATCCTCTAGCAAGCACAACTTTACTACAACTCTTGGTGAGGTTGCAATCTCCACTCTAAATTGGCCATGACCTAAGTACAACTTGTGGTAAGATCCAAAACAAAAAAAAAAATCAAATCAAATCAAATAAAAAGAAAATGCATAAAATCGATTGCAATCTTGTTGTGGCTTCACCACAACTTGTGCCTTGCCAAAATCTGCAATGTAATCCATGTTCTAGTCAGAGCTCTTAGCATGACTATGCCATGAGGATGTTGCAACATACATCTTAATCAAAATCCTACATGATGAGGACACCATGAATTACAGTCTTTCTACATCTTACCATGACTAGAATGTGACCTTAATGCAACCCATGTTCTACACAGTAATAAAGAAAAACCATTTGAAATTGCCAACATATCCCACACATAGACACCAAAAAGTTGAAAGATATCCATTAGAGTCCTAGAATGTCAAGCTTAATTCCAAACATCTATGTCATACCCTCATAATCATACCCCATAATGAAACTAGAGGAAACAAAAAATGGTAATAACGAAAACATGCATACTTGAATTTGCATAGCATACATCCAACACCTAACCATTCAAAATAAAACAATCCCACAAGCATGTATACTAATCCAAGATAGAAAATCAAGAGAAAGATAAAAAATTTCCATTGAATCACCTAAAACTAGAAATATCCACAAAAAAAGCACCAAGTTGACCAAAACTTCATTTTAGATCCACTAGAACCCAAATTGACATTTTCAAAATCATAAGCAACCTAATACAAGCTTCTAAATAATCCAAAAACGATCAAAATCTACCAAAAATAAAAAGAAATAAGAAGAGAAATGGATTTGAATAAAAATCCAAAAGCTCACAAATAGGATAGAAGAAGAAAAAATATGTTTTATGTTTTATATATAAAAACTAAACATAAGTTTAAACTTTATTTTTATTTTACCTTTTTTCTATGGTGAATTTTTATAAGCTAGATCTAATTTTCCATGTCCTAACTAATACCCCACAACCATGATATGAGAAATCCAAACACAAATTCAATTAAATGCTCAACTAGCACATCACATCCATAATAGAACCATAATAGTAAATGTATAATCAAAGNTTTGGATTATTTAGAAGCTTGTATTAGGTTGCTTATGATTTTGAAAATGTCAATTTGGGTTCTAGTGGATCTAAAATGAAGTTTTGGTCAACTTGGTGCTTTTTNAACTATCTAACACATTCTACAAGATCAGTGTGCATAGTCATGATAATCATTTACATATAAACACATATAATTAAGATCCTAGAAAATATATCATAATCATATTATGTCTACATACTCATGCCTACAAATCCCAATCACAAATAATCACACATAACTAAATATAACATGATACCATGAGGTCCTATTGTTACATCCACTTTTTTGGTTTACTAATGATTAAGACTAAGTGTAGTTTTTACTTTGTTCAATCCAAGTTTGAGCATTGAAATGGTCCAAAACTAGAATCATATGACATATTTTTGACCTCCAAAGACCTCTAGGAATTATTCCAACTCATAATCTAACATATGAACAATACTTTCAACAACCCCAAAAAAATGTGAAAACAAAAATTTTTCTAAGCATTAGAGGTGATGCTAACACAACATCAGCATCAACATCACCCTTGGATCACCCTACCTACATCACCTATGCAAACAACTACTTCTCAGCCCTAGTCTTACCTCCATAGGATCTCAAATGGCTTGTCTATAGTAGTCTCAACATGGTAGACATTAATATTTGGCATTTTGATAAGTTCATAGTTGGATCCTAAGAAGAAAATACTTTTCTAGAATTGGGGGATGCTAATGTGGACATTGGTGTTAACATCAACGTCACCCACAGAAACTCCCTTAAAATCACCATCTTTGAAAACATTTCCTCAAAAGTATGGACATTAGTTTAGGTATTTTTAGTAGTGTTTGAGATCCCAAACTGAGGTTTTTTTAGCTAACTGATGCTAAATCTAGTATCAACATCATTACAGAAGCACCCTCCAAAACACCATCTTCAATAGCATCTTAGGCTTCTAAAGGTCCCTAATGATGTCCACTAACCATCCCTAAAATGATGTGCATAATCTTGGACACTTTTAACAACATTTAGGGGCCAAAACCAAGCTGATCTTTGGCTAGGTGATGTTAAATTTAGCATCAATGTCACCATCATCACCACCTACAAAAACACCCTAAAAAACACCATCTTTGATAGCATTTCAAGCTTCTATAGGCTCCTAATGATGGCCCCTAGTCATCCCCATGATGACAGGCATCAATTTGGATAGCTTCAACAAGCTTTGGAAGACATGATACAAAATATTTTTCCAGGTATCACCTAAGGATGGTAGAAATTTTCCCTAAGTGTCATCTAAAGATGCTAGAAAATTTATCTAAGTGTGGAAAAAGATGATGCTAATACCAACATTAGCGTTAACATTAAAATCCAACTTAGTACTAGAGTTATAATTTTTTAGCTCAGCGTTAGCGCTAAAGTTAGAATTTTTATAGGTCAGCATTAGCACCAAAGTTAGATTTTCTTTTAGCATTCCATGGTACCCCCCAACATTATCAACCCAACACATCATACCTATAAAAACCATCATTTTGACTTTAGTCTTGGCTTCTTAGGCTCTTTAGCAACTAGTCAACATCATTTCCAAGATACCAAATGTTAATTTTGTCAAGTTTGGAGGTAGTCTTACAGATCAAGCTAAAAATGTTTTTTAAGTATTGTAGGTAACATTGAAATTGGCATTAACATCAACTTCAACATCATCCTACTTGCATCAAACATCATGCTAAGTCATCAAGCTCAATAATTAACAGTATTCCCCAAGTCCACAAATTTCTCAAAATCCTCATAGCATAATTTTACATTAGTTCAAGTCTTAGAAAGGATCCTGAAGGCTCAGGTTTGCAATTTGACAAATGTTGAAATTTTTTTCTAAGTCCTTAATGATGCTAACACTGACTCTTGCATTAGCATTATTGTTACCTCCCTTAGTCAAATTTGCATCAACACCTAAAACATGAAAATTTTTCAAAGTGTAGGATAAGCGTCAAAGTCAGCATCACTACTAGAGTTAGAATTTTTCAGCTCAGTGTTAACATCAAAGTTAGAACTTTTTAACTTAACATTAGCACCAAAATTAGAATTTTTTAGCCCAGTGTTAGCATAAGGATTAGAATTTAATTAGTGTTAGCATCACATCCTATGAAACCTAGATCACCCAATCTTCCATGTCAAAGTTTCCAAGCATGAACTTTAAGTGAACTTCACTTAACTCTAGGTTTGGATATAGAAACCCTAATTCTATAAATACGAAATTAAACTCATATTCGTGCTAGATTTCTTGAGATTTAGAGCACTTTTTGAGATTTTGAAAGACCAAGAGCATAAGCACTAAGCATCCTAACATCTCCTGTATGCTTCACAACCACCACAAATCCTCCAAGTCCTAAACAGCCCAAGCACTAATGCTAATGTAGCATCAACATTAACTTGGAAATTCTCACATCACTACTCCATACTTAAAATTTTTCAACATCAACATCACATCTTTAAAGTTAAAATTATTTTAACTCCAACCTCAATCTTAGGACACTTATCCAAAATAACCCCATTTGGCCTTGAATTAATTTTAGATGGAGTCTACAGCTTCCCTATCCATATATTCCTTCTCCAAAGGTTCAATTTTACTCTTTAAACCTCTATTTTACTCATAAATTTCATCTTTATAATTAGTTTTATCTCCCTTACATTTTTCACCAATACTTGTAGTTCTGGTCCTCCATATGAGGCACATTTATCATTCACTTCGTTAGCATCTTCATTATTTGCAAAGGAAACCAAAACTCTTTCTTCTATATTTAGCTCTCTATATTTTAAATATTTTATGCACTTATATTTTTGCTTCTATACTTAGATAGTATTCTATCTCTCATACTTTATTCCATAGTTTTATTTTTAATAATTAAAACTTGGTAAATTTTACTACTTAAACCTATCATTTTCATCATTCCCTTGTCATTCATATTTTGTGTGTAGTAGGCTAAGTCCACATTCAATTGGAGGTTTGTATCCCATTATGTTATAATCATTAACTTATCAAACATTATATCAGACCAAAGGATGTTTATGATTGTGAGTTATATATTTTAACATTTTCCATTATGTTATAATCAATGACTTATCAAAAGTTATATCAAACCAAAGATCGTTTATGACCATGAGTTAAGTATTTCAACATTTAATTTTTAGATATATTCTTGTGATATTGAGAAATTTTTTTTGCTATAATACTTACAATGAAAGATTACACTTTGGAAGATAGAATAACATAGTTAGATTATTAAAAATGTCTATACTAAATTCACAATGCTATTAGGAGTATCACAGATGTGTAAGTAAATTGCACATCATCATCATCATCCTAGCCTTGTCCTAACAAGATGGTGTTAGCTACAAAAGTTCTTTTTCACCATTCATTTCTATGAAGAGCTAGATCTTTATTTATTTGCAATTTCTTGAAATCATCTTTGATTGTTTTTTTCCATGTCTTCTTTGGTCTTCCTTTGATAGCTTTCTTAGAATAGACATGTAGCACCCTTTGTTTATAGGTTTAATGTCTGATTTTCTTTGCACATGTTCAAACAATTAAAGCTTCCATTCTTGTTGCTTATCTAAAATAAAAGTACTCCAAGTCTTTTTCTAATGTTTGCATTATGTAGTTTAACTTTTCTAGTAACATTTAACATGCATCATAGTATTCATATTTTCGTCACATTGATTTATTATTTGTGCCTCTTTTGTACTTTCTAACATTTAGCATTATATAAGATAGCAAGCTTGATTATTCTCTTATATAATTTTTCCTTTAGTTTTCCCTTGATAGTAGGCACCTTATAAAAGATTAGTATAAACCGGGTGTGGTGATACCTTACCAAAAGGTAGAATATATAAATTGTTTCATTATAGTGTGACACTAGGAGTTTGTTATAGTGGGGTGTCTTATAAAAGAGCAATGTACCAAAAAGTAGTTGATGAGTGGTGAGGTACCCCTATGCCCAACCATATGAATCACTAAGGCATTCATACATGATCTGGTTTAATTCCGTGAACCTATAGTTTGCCAATGCACTAATTCTCTAGGAAGTGAAATGGGTGTTGAGAATATTCGTTGTCTGTCCAACTAGACTTGTGAAGCTCAAGGATATGGTTTAAGTGTAACTGAGGTACATGATTTTTATTATTTTTATGTTTTATAAGTTTAATTGCCTGCAACAAGCATGAACGGTAGAGTAATTTAAGATCTAAGTCATCTACTACTTAGCTAGCCTAACACAAGTACCCATTCCCACTCTCCAGAGACATCCTAAACACATATAATGTTGCTGGGCTACCAAACATTAAGTGTTACTAGGTTACCAAGTGCTACACCTATGTTTGAAGTGGTTGTGCTTGTGTTTATTAACAACTAGAGATTAATTGCTTAATTAAAGTGCATTAAATTAAAGTTCATGAATATTAAATGCATCAAGTAAACATTAATCTATTCTCAATGTTGTAAGAATGATAAAAAGGGTTCATTTTTATTCCTATCACACTACTATGCTTAAGTACATTAGTGCTTGAATAAAGATCTATGCACACTCAAACTCTTGCTACAAGCACATAGAAAATATTCTAACTTTGGAGAAAACAAATTAGAAGAGCTTCGCTACATTATGATAAAAACGATATAAAAATTGTAAGCTAAGCACTATATTTATAGGCTAGCTTATACCCTACGATATCGAATATTCAACATTGCTTTTTGGCCTTCAACATCGAGTATATGATATCGAGGCTATTCGATATTGGAGTGGATCTAAACATCGTTCATCATACCCTCACGACTAAATGAAAACTCATCCTCGAGTGAAGAAGAGGAGGAAGAAGTTTCTTATAAAATATTGGGTAGGTATGGGATTATTGACTGACATATAAACTTGGCTTAGATGAAATAAACAAATTCTAAGTGCCCAAGTGTATGGAATTACAATCTTTTACAAAATTAGGTGTTTATGACAAGGGAAGAGAACACCTTGGATAAAATTAATATCCACTTCTCTAGCAGCTAAAGAGTGAGGAAGAAGATTCAACGATCATAAAGAGTCCTCGTCACATGGTGTTGCTACTACTGCTTCCTTTATGAAGATAGTCCTCCTTCCAATCTGCACATTCTATCCACACTTTCCACTATTACACAACAAAATCATGGATTAGCGTGCAATGTGTAACATATAGCTTTGAAGTACCTTGTCTCTTCAGTGATTACACTTGGCTAGGTTATGATTGTGATGGATGAATTTTGATAATAGCATTAGTAGGAAGGTTGAAAAATATGGTGGAATGGATAAGTGGTCCATTAATAAATTGGGAAAGCCCAAATGTGATAAAATTCTTAATGAGTGTTTAAAAATTCACAATATTAACAATAAAAAGGTTACACTAAAAAAATGTCATGAAGATGCACACAATTGGATGTCATTGATGGGGTAAATAAAAGAATTTGATTATAACAATGTCTAAGGGTAAGGAACTTAACTAACCGAACCAAAAGATATGCAAGTGGATCCTCCCCAAAGTAGGCATAGGCCTTTTATTGCCTTTGCATAACTTCAAACCAAAGAGTTCATGGGCCCCATGGATGATTAATGGTTACAAAAATTTAAATACAAAACTCGAAAGAAACTACCTAAGAATTTTGACATATCAAACCAAGACATAGAACAAGAACATGAAACCAGTAATGAGATGAGATATGGAAAGCATAGATGAATGAGAGAGAGAGAGGAACAGAGTTCCTGATTAAGGTCACATAAATTCCTTTGTGAATTTTGTGGTTAAATGACTTGATGAAATCCATCTTTAGTCTAGACCAAAATCAACCACTTTTAGTGACTTTCCATCACCATTCTAAGACTAGTCCACCTCCTTGAGACATAAGAGTTCTCCCATAGAACAACCACCATTCCTTATTAGAGAAGAAATGAGAAGTAGTAAGTGAGGAAGGGCCTTAGTTAGAAGGGACCTTTAGGCATGGTTTACATATCTTTTTAGTTCCATAACCAATGATTGTAGCCTATTTATTTTGTCTAAGGGGTGTGCTTTGAATTCCTATCAATTTTGTTTTTGTTTTTGTTTTTCTTTCTTTTTTCTTTTTCTTGATAGGAACCACACCATGCAAAGACTTATTTAATTTTCAGTTATTGGTCCACATGGAATGGTAAGAAATCCATGAAAACACACATGCAACCAAGCAAGCAAAAAGGTACAAAGAATACTGAATTTCTTTGAATTAACACCTTATTCAAATCTTTGAATCCTTTGCAAATCCAAGAACTATCAACTCATAAGTATTTTAAAATTTTATTAATGAAAAATAGACTGCGCATTTCTAGAACAAGGAAAATCATAGAGTTTGTGAATGGGTGGATGTTGTGGACTCACTGCTTATTTTATGGAAAAGAAACCATATGCTAGTTATTAGTAACAAAATTCAAAGCTAGCATCTACACACTAAGAATCAAATAACTAAATAGTACATACCACCATCAAGTAATGGATTACCACTATGCCTAACACTTATTAACAAAAAGTTAGAAAATCACACCAAAATAAAAGAGATTGTAAAATATTCTAGAAATAGCAAACATACTAATGATGGTATGAAATAAAAATTAGAAAAGCTTAATAATGTGAAAACAAAAAGGTGTAAAATAAAAAATATGCAAGACAAAAAGTTGTAAAAATAATAAGGTGTAAAAGAAAAATGTGTAAAACAAAAAGAGGAAAAATTGAGGAGCTGCTTATATAATTAACATGGATGGACATCTCCCCCATGATTGAGTTGAGAGGAGGAGATTCAAAATATTGAGCATGGTTGTTCATTCGATGAGGTGTTTATTGCATTGGTTGGCTTATGCTCGCGGAAAGGTTTGACTTGTTATATGTTGACTAGGTATTTCTGATCTGGGCTTTCAAGTTTATGGATCATCATGGCCCTAGAAGAAAAAATTTCGTAAATTATATAAGCTCCTTCCCATAATGTCTAGAACTTAGTTAGTTGAGGTACATGTGTGGGGTTCTAGTAAAAAACCTTATCTCTTGGTTGTAGTTTGACTTTCCTAATTCTAAGATCATGGTGCTTTTTGTTGAATGCCTTGTGCAACTCGTTAGATGACAAGGCTACCAATCAATTTTTGTCTAGCAAGTTGAGAGTCATTAATCTTTTTTTTGTGCTAGACTTAAGTTAGGGTCAAGGTCACAAATTGTTGAATGTGTATGGAGCTCAGATTGAATGGAAAGTGTTGGTAATTTTCCATACACATAGGAAGAATAGCCTATAAGAAGTCTCCATGTTGAACTATAGGCCCAGAGAGCATCGTTCTAATCTTTCCTATATTTTTTGATAATTCTTGTTAGTATCTTTGTGATTTCCCTATTTGTAACCTTAGCTTGACCATTGACTTGTGGGTGGTAGGGTGTTGTGAGTTTATGTTTAACCCCCAAGCATTTTATAAGCTTTGGAAAAGTAGTGAGTGTAACATGAGTTTCATTGTCAGAAATTAATGCACATGGCACACCAAAATTATTGACAACATTTTGTTATACAAATTGAGTAGTAGTAGATGATGTACAATTAGTGACTATAGGTACTTCTACCCATTTTTTACAATATTCAACGACAAATATGATGTACACCTTTCCATTTAACATGGATATGATGGAACCCATGAAATAAATGCCCCAAATGTTGAAGGGTTCTAGTGGTTGAATCCATTATTGAGGTGCCTCCATTTGAGTAGTCATTCTACCATCTTGTTGGTAGCATTCATAAGAGTGGACATATTGGAGGTCATCCTTGAAGATTGTTGGCCAGTAGTACCCTACCATTACGATTTTAATGGCCACGTGTCTCCCAGCATAGTGGCCTCTGTAAGGACCTTCATGTTGTCCTAGAGAACATGTAGTTGATCAACATCAGGGACACATCAATGAGTTAGGCCATTGATGTATACCTTGTATAGGTGTCCATTGATCTCCATGAAACATTTTACGTGGAGAAGAAATTGTTGTTTCTTCCAGTGGTCTAATCTTTGTGGCATCTCTTGAGTGAGAAGATGGATGAGAATGCCATCATACCATTTAGGCTCAATGGAAAATTGTTCAATTATAGCCCCAGCAAAGAGGAGTTCATCAAGAAATAGATTAGATAAAGGACTTTCTTCCTCTTTGTTGTTCCATCTCAACCAAGATAAGTGGTTAGTGACCACATTCTTAATTTCTTTTTGATCTACCATCATAAGATCAAATTTTTGTAAGATCACCAACAATTGTATAACATAGGGGCTCAGCTTGTTCATTAGGAATCAAATTACACTATGGTTTGTGTGCATAAACACTTTGTATCCAAGCACATAATGTCTAAAATTCTCTAGAGTAAACACCACTACCATTACTTCTTTTTCTATAGTGGTGTGATTTAGTTGTGCATCCATAATGCTTTGGCTTGGGTAGTGGATGTAGTATGGAAATTTCTTATTGTTCATTTACGTAAGCATGGCTCCCAAAGAATAATTTGATGCATCTATCCTAACATGAAATGGTCTAGACTAATCAGGTGCTTATAGAATTGGAGTTTCTACAAGTTTCTCCTTTAGTTGCTAGAATGCTTTTTCACATTTCATAGTCCAGACAAATGGAACATCTTTCTTTGTCAGCTGAACCAACAGTTTTGTGATCTTAGAGAAATTCTCTATGAATTTCCAATAGTAGCCAGTATGTCCAAGGAATGACTGAACATCTTTGACGATTTCTAGTTGGCGAGTTATTCCTTGGATGACCCTTATTTTTCAGGGTCTACTTCAGTTCTTGCTTGTAATATTCTGTGCCCTAGTACAATGCCTTCTTGGACCATTAAATGACTCTTTTTCTAATTGAGATAAAGGTTTGTTTCTACACATCTTTTTGGCACTTACTAAAGGTAGTCTAGGGCTTGCTCAAATGTAGCTTCATAGGTGGAGAAATCATCCATGAAGTCTTCCACACCACTATTGATTTGCTATTAAAAAAAGTTGAAGACTAGGTATTGGAATGTAGCAGGGGCATTACATAGACCAAATGGTATCTTGCAATATGCAAAAGTCTCTGAAGGACTTGTGAATGTTGTCTTGGCCTAGTCCTCTAACACAATTTGGATTTGGTTATAGCCATTATAACCATCTAGGATACTGTAATAACAATGCCTAGATATTGTATATAACACCTAATCAACAAATGGAAATGGAAAATGGTCCTTGAATGTTGCCATATTTAGCAGCCAAAAATAGATGTAGACACACCACTTGTCTCCTTTCTTTGGCATAATCACAAGTGTACTAACCCACTCACTATTCACAATGGGATAGATAAATCCCACCTTGAGGAGTTGTTTGATTTTCTACTTGACAATTTGCTTCAGTTTGGAATTCAGTTGCCTTTGTGGCTACCTCTTTGGATTCATGGCCAGGTCCGTGTAGATATAATGCTAGCATATCCAAGGATTAATCCATGTGAGTTTAGGATATGACTAAGTAAAGGCTGCTGACAATTTTTCAAACACTTTTAATAGCATTTGTTTATATTTTAAAGCAAGATTTGCATTAACTATTACTAGCTTTCCATTTTTGAAGAATACATATTCCATACCAGCCGGTAGCATTTTTAGTTCAAGGGGATCTTACTTAAAATTTTCAAGAATTTCCAACTCTTTCTAGTAGGTATCATTATTTGCATCATCGGAGAGTTGGTGATGAACTTGCTTGAGTTCATCCATGCCTGTGACATCTGTGCATGTCAAGCTCTCAATCAGTTCCATGCAAGTGTGTTACTTTTAAGCTTAGTGATTAGCCATTGGATGTCCTCTTGTTTTGTGGTTGCTATGTATAGACACTTTTGAACATCAACTTCTGGTGCACACTACTTGCATGCAGAGATGGATGCTCATTTTACTGACCAAAGTTTCTACACACAATTGCACTATGTATCATTGTACGTGATGCATGGAACTTGCTTTTTCTTGATCTTTCTGAATGCATTTTCTTTAGATATTTCTAGGGAAAGATCTCTAATGCCCATTCTTACATCAATGGTGCTTAGCCATGTCCTTCCCATGATGATTGGGAAGTTCCCATTTTACTTTTCCATCTTGATCACAAGAAAATTAGTAGCATAAGACCAACCATAAATATTGGTCACAATGTCTTCTACTAGTCCCAATGGAACACTAATGGATTGGTCTACCAGCTCTAGTTTGATGTTGCTCTTTTTGAGAGGCAATAGGTTCCATGTAGTATACATCTCATGGGAGATTAGGTTGACATTGAAACCAAAAGAGCTTCGCATTGTTCATTCCTAGCAATCTACAAATAAATCAAAGGACTTCTTGGATCGGCTAATTTCCTAGGAAGGTTTCTAGCATAGATCCGGTCAGATATAACATGAGTAAGCATAATAGTATGGATCCTGGGTGGTATTTGGTTTCAAGGGGACTCGAAGGTATTTAATATAGAGAAAGATGAAGAAATAGGGTTATCGACTACAATGCATTTGAGGGCTTAGGTGGACTTCTAGGCCAGAAGAAAGGTCTTTTCTTTAATTGAGTTTCTGAACCATTTGGTTGATGAACCAATTATAGATTTATGGCTCCAGTAGCATTGTGTTGTTGTGGTTGAGTTGGAAGTTTACTTTGCATAGATGGAATAGGTGGTAGCTATGTTGTGGAAGGAGGAATATGTGTAGGAGTACGAGAAGGATAAGGGTAAAAGGTGGTATCTCTCCTTGCATGTGAAGAATGAGTTTGATAAGAATCAAGAGGGTGGGAGTGAGATTGGAAAGTAAAAACATGACTGGAAGAGTCACGTGGAGACAAAGTTTACTGAATGTAGTACCCATATGGATCAGGTTGTCTGTAAGGGTATTTTTGCCTTACTGGTGCTATCACCCATGACTATTATTATTGCCATTATTGATTCTACTCATATGGTTGTGATGGAGGTCCACTTGGATAATACTATTATGGTTGGTGGAACTACCTAGAATTGCCTTGAGGATAAGGCAAGCTTTTAGATGTTTGCCTTTGTGCTAGTCGTGGATGCAAAGCATACACCCCAAAATCTTATAAGCATGACACAATAGGGCAACATCCCTTAGGATGTTCATAGTAATAGATGTCGCACCCACCACCATCATTTGAATTAGTTCTCACAACTTCCTTTATTGCAATAAGCTTATCCTTACCTCTTTGATTGACAAGTTCAACTTCCTTATGCCTCCTACACTCATAGTCACTACCTTGTTCTTTGGATTCTTTAGCAATTTTAAGGATAGCTTGAAATTTGCTATCCGTGGAGTTCCATAATTGATCAACCTTGGTTATAATTTTAGATTGAAATTTTTGAAATAGTAAAATTTTCCTATTCACCACCTCATCAAGTGATGATTCTTCCTCATTGTCACAAAATCAAACCTCCCTCTTGCGAATGGAAGAATCATAGTTGCACTCTTCTGAACTTTCTCATTTTCTCAATTCACCTTCCTCTTTAGCTACTTTCTCAATCAATCTTTGGATTTGATAGGTGCTTAATTCTGATAGTTGTCCTTGGGCATACACACCAAGGGTTCTCCTTGTTTCTGATCAAAGTTTGTCTACAATTTGGCAGAGTTGATCCAGTTGAGAATAACCATGGCTAGGACATCGGTGCACTAAGGAATAGTATCAGCCTATGGTAGTGTCCAAGGGTTTATGTGTTCCTTGTTTCCATTCTTGGATTTGCCTTCTCAAGTTGGACACTCAAGAGTATGTTTGATATTTATCATACAACAACTCAAGCATTGTACTCCATTGTCTGATAGATTCCAGTTCTAAGGACTGGTGTGAGTTTTCTGCTTCTTTAATGAGTGTCCTTGGAAACAACTTAATTTTTTGGCACTCATTTTCTATGTTTTACAAGGCACATACATCTTGGAAAGCTGGGAGATGGTTCTGTAGATTTGAGTTGTACCCCCCTTCGAATCAAGAAATATTGTTTATGTCCAGCCTCTTGATTTGACTATCCTTAATATGCCTTGTAGAGATTCTCATTGCCTCTACAATGTTTAGCATACTCTGAATAACAAGAAAATGCTCATCGAGGCCTTGATTTTGATGCCTACGATGCCCTCTCCTACTCCTTCATTGAAGGTGGTGATCTTTGTTGACTTTCCATGCCCTTAGTCTTGGCTGGCCCAATGGTCTCTTCAATTATTTCAGTCCCATTAGTCACTTCCATCATGGTCATGCCCCCTATGGTTGCGATTAGAGCTAGAAGAAGAATATGATGATGATGATGGTGAAGAGGAAGGAGAACTAGCAACATCATGGTGCTTGCTATCACCTCTTTGGTGATCATGATCTTATTTCTTGTCTACAGCCCTACCTTGACTTGCCTCTTTGGATCCTTTTTCATTGGATCTATTCTTGCCAGAACCAAGATTGTCAATTGTTGATTGTAGGTTTTGGTTTTGACCTCCTTCACCAAAGTCAAAGAGAGGAATTTCACTGAATGGAAAACCCTTAGAGAATAGTTCTTCACTATCTTTTTGATACAACAAGAATTGGAAATCATTAAATCCTTTTCCCTTCATAAATTCATAACACTGTTCTAGTTGGTAATCCTTGAGATGTTGTGCCTCAATGGGATGGTAATCCTTGGGATCACTATCTTGCACCACATACTTAGCATGAAGTCCCTGAAGACGTAATCGTATCAACATTTGTTGGAGCATTGCAGGAACAAATCGATCGGATAGCAATATGATGTTGCCCTCCATGTCACATCACCATAGTTATTCATCTTGGTGTAAGATGAAGGTGAAATTGGGTACATACTCATCAGGTGAGCATATACTACTCTATATTGTTGAGGCATTGGCTATGTACTTTGTTAGACTTGGGTAGAGGATCACTCCTATGAGAAGAAAACATCTTATGTTAGAAAAATAAGCTGCAATGTGCTTCTTAAAATTATTGTAGTAATTGTAATGTATGATATGAATCTAAGGTTTATTGCAATGATTTTGAATAATCTCCACTAAATCCTAAATAGTGCATGAAACAACTAAAAGGTCCCTGGCAACAGTGCCAATGATGAGCAACAAGGTATCCCTACATCCAATCATATGAATCACTAAGGTGTTCACATGTGATCTAGTCAAATTCTATGGACCTATAGTTCACTAGTGCACTAATTCTCTAGGAAGTGAAATGGGCATTAAGAATGTTTGTTGAAACTCAAGGATATGGTTTAAGTGTAATTGTCGCACATGATTTCTATTATTTTATGTTTTGTAAGTTTGATCACCTAAAACAAAAATGAAAGGTAGAGTAATTTAAGATCTAATTCATCTATTGCCTAGCTAGCCTAACACAAGTACCTATTCCCCCTTTCCAAATAAATCTTGAACATGTATAGTGCTGCTAGCTACCAAATGTTAAGTGTTGTTAGGTTACCAAGTGCTACACATATGCTTGAAGTGGTCGTGCTTGTGTTTATTAACAACTAGAAATTAATTACTTAACTAAAGTGCATTAAAGTAAAGTGCATGAATATTAAATGCATCAAGTAAACATTAACCCCCCCTCAGTGTTGCAAGGATGATCAAAAGGGTTCATTTTTATTCCCATCACACTACTGTGCTTAGATACATCAAAGCTCGAACAAAGATTTGTACACACTCAGACTCGTACTGCAGGCACTTAGAAAATATTCTAATTTGGAGAAAACAAACTGCAAGAGCTTTGCTACACTATGACAAAAACTATATGAAAATCGTGAGCTTAAGCGCTATATTTATAAGCCAGCTTATACCCTATGATATTGGATATTTGCTCTATATTGGATACATGATGTTGGAGTAAATCAAACATGAGTCATCAGTAGTGTATAGAAAGTATTTCATTCTATGCATGATGTTTTCCAAAAGTCAAGAGTAGGCCTTTAAACCTTACAACTCTTAGCTAGAACATAGTGTGGTTACCTACAAAGTGAAACACAGATGTCCTAACTAGGAAAAAGCAAAAATCCTTGTTTGTTTGTTGCTTTTTCTTGTCCTCTTTTTTCCATTTTTTCTAATTAGCTTGTACGAGTGTGTCATGGTAATCTACTCATTCTACATTTCTACTCCAAACAAATTTGTTCTCGTTGAAGTCAACTATTTTTGAAATACCACGTACCATGTTTAGGTAGTAATTGGTAAGGCAGGCAAACATTGCCCCATCTTCTTTTCACTTTTTAAAGAGTCTAAACTGAAGCAAGGTAAATCAAATTTTTTCAATGGTATTGTTGATGCATAAATCTTGGACACGCCAATACCTGTGAGAACTCATTTTAGGAGATTATCGCCCAGGGCACCTCCCGTATGGGTACAGAAACCCAGGAATAGTCTTAGCAAGAAAGAGCTATGTGACAATAATAATAATAATAATGAAGCTAACTATTTCTAAAGTAATGTGGAATTAAAATGCTTATACGAAAACCAAGGAAATTATATAATTATCAAAACCTTTTAGTAAATATTGTTGGGGCACTTACTAAAGTTTAGCACTTTTTAGAAGTCCACTAATGAAATATTCTTAACCATATGTATAACAACATTAATGAAAATAAAATTTTTCAATAAACTAGTAGGTAGTAAAGATACACAACTTTGATGCAAGTCATATCTACATGTAAAGCTTATTTGCTAATTACATATTGCCTATATAACCTTCTTTTAAAGTGAAACCTTATATTTTCTAAACCATTAAGCCTCTTTCATGTCCACGGATTACTACAGGGACATCAATTTTCAATTTCTGTAACATCAAACTTCAAGATTCCACTATAAAAATTCAATTCCTCAGAGCTTAAAAAAGATGTGATCCCTTGTGCATTTTACGGAGAAGTCATAATGGTGAAAGTTTGTCTTAAATTGCTTCACTGAACTAACTCTAGGTTGACAAAAAATTTTAAAAGATTGTTGTGACACAAGTCAAAAATTTTAAAGATTGTTGTTTCTGTCAACTGCTGTCAACTATGTTGGTTAAAAGGAAGTTCATGGAGTTATGCATAGTTCTGATGGGCGAGTTTCAATGGGGATTTCATTCACACATAGTGCTAAATCTCTTCTAATCCATCGTACCACATGGCATGCATTTTACCTAAGTTCATGTATTTTTACTGAATCCTATGCTTTTTATCGTATGCATTATCAGAAGAATTTAATGACAAATATACCTAATTAGTGCATTAACAATTGTGTCAACGTTTAATGGTGAAACAGGGCTGATTCTATAACAATCATGGCCCATAACTACCATTCTTCAAACGTACAAACAGGGCTGACAATGAACTTAACACCTTTCAAGTTTCAAATAAGGTTGGTTGCTGTTTTTTTTATTCCAGTTTGTATTGGGACATCCTACCTTCTGCCTTTGGATGTTAACGTGGTATATAAGTCGCTAGTCATCCAGCTAAAATATATATACTAGGGCAGCAAATTGTAGGTTGTCAATGACGGCACATTAAAGACAAGAGACTACTAGCCTTTGTATAGTTGCCTTGTATGCCCCTGAAGTTTCCGCAGCTACTTGTTCCTTTTGCCTTGTAGCAAATTTTTCAACGTTTCCCACTATCCATTTTCAGTTTTGATGGCGGAAGACATACATGCCCATATGAGGTTAGTGCATGATACGGCATACACTTTGCTGGTTTTCCTTTCTGCTCACGATACCCATTATAAGATATTACAGCGAAACTTAGTTGGTTCTAACTACTTCCCATGCTGTCTTGAATGGTGTTGATTTTAATCTACAGTTAATCACCATGAAATTCAGGAGCATCTTCTCTGCGCCGCTCTAAGTTGCCTGAAGAATGCTCCCTGGTCTTACTAAATGGTGTGGAAACCTTGAATTTTATCATTTTAATTTGATGAGGTTGAAAACCATTTAAAGCTAAAAAAATTGGATGATATTTTATTTCTTTAATTAAGGTGCTGAGAAGTGGCGGGAAAGAGAATTTCATGATAGCTCTGAACAGCTTCAAAAAATTGTTGCATACACTTGTTAATGATAATAGAGAATCTTACAAAACATAATTTAGTTGCACTCCTAGCTTGTGATCTAACTCCACTAGCTTATTGTTGATAATGGCCCATGCTTAACATGGGTGAGGTTGGTCTCAACAGGTATAACATGGTAATATGGCTTGGATGACTAGGCCTGCCATGTTCAAGTGCTAAGGTAAACACAGGTTTTAATCTTGGTCAGGAAGTTAACAAGAAAGTTCAACATATATTCCTGATTGATGTAAGAATTTAATCCAAAAAAGGATAATTTTAGACACTACTTGTATTTGGTGAAATACCGTCAATTTGAATTTTAGAATTCCAGGTTGAAATGCTTATATAACGCAGACCACGTTGGAGCCAATCACTATGACTCAAACATGATTGGCAATTTTTCTAAAACATCTTTGAATTTACAAAATTGCCTTTTGAAAAAGGTCATACTCATCATCATAAATTTGGACCCTTTATTCCCAACTATTGCACTTCTAAGCACATTCACGTTTGACACAATTTTTTTCTGCATCTTCCTGCAGGTCCAGTAATTGAGTGTCTTCACTTGTGATTGAAGAGGTACAGCAAAAAGAATCCCAGAAGCCATGTGGTTCTTGCCCCTCCCTAACAATTGTAATTGCAACTTCGCACCTCTCGTACCTTAGAAATCGTGAAGCGGCAATTTTGGCAGTTTTCTCCATTGCAGGGTAGCATCCATGTCCGATCCATACATAAATGGCTTGACAAGGTACAACAACAATGAAAGCACCCTTGGAATCCAATGCATCTATTCCTATTCCAGTATCGCTCATCACTAACTTGGGGACCAGATGCAGGGGTGCCAAGGATGAATGCGGTGCCATCCTGTACATTCTCAGCAGCATAGAAGCCCGATTATTCCCTGGTACACCCAAAAACCATTTCTGCAACTCCATCAACTGTAAACAGAAACCGAAGTTAGGGTTTGCAAGTGGGCGAGCTGATTTCACATAATGGAGAATTTCTTCGAATATCTGGCCTTTGCTCCACATGAGATAAGCAATGACCAACGACGCAGACCGCGACACACCTCTGCAACAGTGGACCAACACTCTCCCGGACTGTTGCTTCACCTCCTCAAAATAATCAAATACTTCATAGAACAGACTTGTTAGATCTTCGAAGGGGCTGTCCTGCAACCACAATATTTTGTAAACAAGCTCTGATTAGAAATACTCCGGGCAGACAGAGCCAACACAGTTTAGAACATGGGTTATGCCACTGTCCCGGAGTATGTTTCTGTCTCCAGCAACAGAATCACTTCCTAAGTAGATGTGATCTGTAATCCTTGAACATTGCTTGTAAGGGCAGCAGGATAGTTTTCTTCTCTTGCTCTGAAGCTCGGGTACTACTCCATTGTAGTTATAATCGGGGATACGCTGCTGCATCGGTGTTGCTGGAATTTGCCAATGTGCAGCAATAGTATCATCGTTGCTTGCAATTGGCCATTCTGTAAGGGATATCTTTGGGATTGAGACAGGTCTCAAGACTGCAACGGATAATCTAGCTCTACTGCTAAGCCATGGAGGGGCATTATCAAGACATGGGACAAATTTCTGAAAAGTGTTGCTTGCTGTTTCTGCAATTTGAGCAATCTCACAATCCTCTCTTACTCCATCACTGTCCATGCTGCCTGATAATTCCAAGCGTTATAAAGAACGCTTACGCAAACCTTACTTTTAAAATTCTTAGCGGTGGTACTGTATCAGGGATTCTAAACTCCAACTAACAAGGCCCTGTTTAAACCGTTGCTGAGAAACTCACCTTCATTCTATGCCTAAGCAGTAAACATCAACTTTCAAATCAGAAGCAGTAGTACAGTTCTGCAAAATGTACTGCATGGAAATGCTTTCTAATCGCCTGAAACCCACCAGAAAACTATGAGGAAGCAAGCAACATTGTATAATTCCTTGTACGTTGAAATGAAGCAGCTTTGAGCATATATGATCACAAGATTCAACGTACAATGTACATTTTTGAACAATTCATATACTTTAGACTTCATGAAATAATTATATTTTACTGATCATTTAACATAAATTCTGTAATCAGATTTCTCAAAACCTAATGACCTTTGATAACTTGGAATCCTGGAAACCATCTAAATTTCCTGTATCGAAGCTATAACAAAGCATCTAATAAATGCTCTCTTAACACAAAGATCTCCTTTGAACCAGTCGAGTGGAGCCTACTTTCTAATACACAGCACATGGTCAAGGTTTCTACCTTGAGATGTCAAATTCTTTTTGTGCTTCTCTTGTCAAAAAACATGCGAATCCGCAGTTTGAAAGATCGGGACATAGTCGAGCTTTGTTGGCCCAAATCATTAAAATTGCATTATCCTAAACATGTATACAAACGTGCTTGGACTAACAAAAACAAAGCCCAGCACAGTCCATTGGTGCAAACATAATAACTACCTTGAATAACATGATAGTGACTTGGAAATGAAAATCCTCCTATCTGAGGAACAGATAAAGAACCGAAGAAAAAAGAAAACACAGGCAACACACACAGCTTTTGTGTGGCGTTTAAGCAAGCACACCACCGGAAATGCATGAAAATTGTTATTAAATAATTTTTGCTATATACAATTATGGTTACAAGAATGTTTTTGGGCCGTTACGGACGGAAACTGGACCAGAACCACTAACTGCTGGAACCAGTAACTATTGCTAACTATTGCTCATTGCTGCAAATTGGTTTTGACCCGTGTTGGATCAGTCACCACATAACTTAACAATCTCCCACTTGAAGATGGATCAAACAAAACAATCTTCCTCCCTTGCTTATTCCACAGATGCTATTAATCCCACAAACAATGCCTCCTCATTGCTAACCATGGAGGCCTGCTAAGGTTGTGCAAAGTTTTAGCTTAGCAAAGGTGACTGCCTTGGTTAACATGTTTGCAGAGTTGTTTGAACCAGGAATCTTCCTCAGCAATAATGTTCCATCATCTATCAATTCCCGGATATGATGATACCTCAGCTGAATGTGTTTGGATTTGGAATGGAAGACTGGATTTTTAGCTAGATGTATGGCACTTTGACTATCAGTGAAAAACTCATTGCTATCCTGTGTCTTACCCAATTCTTTTAGAAGACCCTTCAACCAGATCATCTCTTTTCCAGCTTCTGAGATAGCCATATATTCTGCTTCTGTGGTTGAGAGAGCAATGCTCTGCTGAAGTCGAGACATCCAGCTCACAGCCGTGTTGCCCACGGTAAAGAGACAACCAGTGGTGCTCTTCCTGCTATCCAAGTCACCTCCCAAATCCGCATCAGAAAAACCCTGTAGAGTAATGCTGCTCCTTTTAAAACAAAGTGTCATACCTGAAGTTCCTTTCAGATATCTTAGGAGCCACTTTACAGCTTCCCAATGCTCCCTTCCTGGATCAGACATAAACCTGCTAACAACTCCCACTGCATGAGCTATGTCTGGCCTAGTACATACCATAGCATACATCAAGCTTCCAACTGCTGAAGCATAAGGTACTTTGGCCATGTGTTTTCTCTCCTCATCTGTCTTTGGTGCCTGCTCCTTGGAGAGATGAACATGGCTTCCCATAGGAGTATTTCTGATCTTGGCATCTTGAAGACTAAACTTTTTCAGCAACTTTCCTATGTACTTTTCTTGAGATAGCTTCAGCAATCCCTCTGATCTATCTCTAGATATTCTCATCCCAAGTATCTGCTTAGCTGGCCCCAAGTCTTTCATCTCAAATTTTCTTGCCAATTGTTGCTTTAAGTTATTGATCTCCTTCATGCTAGTCCCTGCAACTAGCATATCATCAACATATAACAACAATATTATATAACAGTCATTAGTATTCTTGAAATAGCAGCAGTGATCCATCTCGCTTCGAACAAAGCCATTTTTACACATAAATCCATCAAACTTTTTGTACCATTTCCTTGGAGCCTGCTTCAACCCATACAGGCTTTTCTTCAATTTACACACCAGATTTTCCCTCCCTGGAACTTGGAAGCATTCTGGTTGTGTCATGTAAATATCTTCTTCAAGGTCACCATGTAGAAATGCAGTTTTGACATCTAGCTGCTCTAGATGCAAATCAGCCACAATACTTAGCACTACTCTAATAGTAGTCAACTTTATTACAGGTGAAAAAATTTCTGTGTAGTCAATTCCCTTTTTCTGTTGGACCCCATTAACTACTAACCTTGCTTTGTATCTTTTGTTGCCATCATGTTCTTCCTTGACCCTGTACACCCACTTATTCTGCAATGCCTTCTTTCCTTCTGGCAACTCAGTTAGTGTCCATGTCATATTTTTTTGGAGTGACTTCATGTCATCTCTCATAGCCACCTCCGACTCAACACAATCTGTTGCCTGCATTGCTTCATCCAAACATTCTGGTTCCCTAGCATTAGTCAACCATAAGTAATGTAACGAGGAAGAGTGCCTTTCTCTAGGCTTTGGTGTTCTTGCAGACCTTCTCAACTGAGGCTCTGGTGTGGCTATTTCTGCAACATCATTTTCATTTTCAGCTATCCTGTTTCCAGGATTTGCTTGAGTCCTTCCATCCACATCCCTCTGAGATATCTCTTCCAGTTTAGCCTTCTCACATTCCTTTTCTTGCTTCCCTGCAATGTTGGATTCTAAACCGAACCTATCCTTGTACACCATGTGTTCATTAAAATTGGCATCCCTGTGTCTGATAATTTTCCCATTTTGATCATCCTAGAAACAATAACCAAAATTATCGGAACCATAGCCAATAAAATAACATTTCTTGCCTTTAGGATCAAGCTTATCTCTATCATTTGAATCAATATGTACATACGAGACACACCCAAAAATTTTTAAATGTGAAAGATTTACCTCCTTCCCAGTCCATATCTCCTATGGTATTTTGAACTCCAATAGAACTGAAGGTGCTCGATTAATGAGGTAGGCTGATGTATTAACTGCATCTGCCCAAAAGAACTTTTGTAGCCCAGAGTGTATTCTCATGCTTCTAGCTCTTTCATTCAAGGTTCTGTTCATCCGTTCAACAACACCATTTTGCTCTGGCTTTCTTGGAACTATCTTGATCATCCTGATCCCATTTTCTGAATAGAAATTCTTGAATTCTTGGTTGTCATATTCCCCTCCATTATCTGACTTCAGACATTTTATTTTTAAACCAGTCTGATTTTCTACTTCAGCTTTCCACCTTTTAAAAGTAGCAAACACATCAGATTTATTTTTAAGAAAATAAACCCATACCTTCCTAGTGGAATCGTCAATGAACGTGACATATTAGCTTGAGCCTCCAAGAGACTTCACTAGAGCTGGCCCCCATACATCTGAATGCACCAGTTCAAGCTTTTCATTCTGTGATATCCTCCCTATCTTTGAGAAAGTAACTTGTTTTTGATTCCCATAAACACAATCTTCACACAAGCCAACATCATCACACTTAAACTTTGGTAACTTTCCCTTTGAAGCCAACTTCATACCTTTTTCGTTCATGTGCCCAAGTCTTCGGTGCCATAGGACTGAATCACCATCATAGTTAGCAACTGCAACTTTATCTTTCTTTGCTGTAGTCATGTACAATATTCCCACCTTACTACCTCATGCAACAAACAAGTTTCCCTTGGTAATCTTCCATGATCTATCGTC
>MNCI01001678.1:3958-61644 GCA_015680685.1 Gnetum montanum | reverse complement strand
TGCTACATTCGTTGATTCATCATCTTGAGTGTGATTTTTCTTCTTCTTTGGTGCCCTGCACTGACATCTAAAGTGACCCTTGTTGTCACAATTCCAACAAACAACTTCCCTGTGATTTTTAGATTTTTCTCTGCCTTTGGACTTCGATCTACCATTACCATGGTTTTTACCACATTGTGAGCTCCTACCTCTGCTTTCTATATTCAAAGCAGACCCGGAGGATTAGCTTGACTCCCTTCTGCGAATGTCCTCGCTAAGAATCAAGTCTCGAATATCATTCAACTGTAATTTTAAAGTACTTGATGAACTACTCACAGCAGGCACTGTTGCAGACCAACTCTATGGCAAAGATGACAGCAAAATCAACACCTAGATTTCGTCCTCAAAGGTGATCGCCATTGAATTCAATTGACTAATTATTGTATTGAATTCATTGATGTGATTTGTAACTGATGCACCTTCACCCATCTTTAGATTAAACAACCGACGCATCCAATATACCTTGTTTGTAGCAGATGGATTTTCATAGATACTTGACAATGTTTTCATTAAACCTGTAGTGGTTGTCTCATTAACAATGTTGAATGCAACGTTTCTTGCCAGTGTCAATCTAATCACACCAAGTGCTTGGTGATCTAAAAGATTCTAATCATCTTGATCCATTTGATCTGACTTCTTCCCTAGCAGCGGTTCATGCAACTTCTTTTGATATAGATAATCTTCAATCTACATCTTCCAGAACCCAAAGTCTGTTCCATCAAATTTTTCGATCCGGAATTTCCCATCCTCGGATGCCATTGCTCTCACTGATTCATTGCTCCGATACCAGTTGTTATATTCATGAATAGATAAAGAATCGAAGAAAAAAGAAAACATAGGCAACACACAAAGCTTTTGTGTGGCGTTTAAGTAAGCACACCACTGGAAATGCATGAGAATTATTATTAAATAATTTTTTCTAGATACAAATATGGTTACAGGAACGTTTTTGGGCCGTTATGGAAGAGAACGGAAACTAGACTAGAACCACTAACTACTAGAACCAGTAACTACTGCTAACTATTGCTCATTGCTGCTAACTTGTTTTGACCCGTGCTGGATCAGTCACGACATAACTTAACACTATCATGAATTCCACACTAGAAATTCTAAAAGCATATTCAACAAACACAAAAAGCTGTTGAGTGTAAAAACTACTGTACTTGTAACAACGTTGCCCCGACGTTGCCTGACACCCTAAGGAATTCACGAAGATCCAATGGATCTCAAGTACAAGACCTGAGGAATACGCCTTCAGCAAGCAAGCAACTCATGAGTGAGTGCAAGCAGAAGCATAGCTTCTTAACATACATGACCACGCACCTCATGGAGGGAAACCAACTCCAAAATGAGGACCAAGCAAACAAGCACACATACACAACCTTGTAGACCACATCGATGGGAGGGGAGATGATGCACCTACAAGGGAGGGTGCCTCACCCCTAGATCCCTCACGATTTGGTACAAGGTGTGGCCTGGCACTACACCAAAACTATCCAATCTTGGCTGCCTATATATATATGACCGTCGTAGAATCAGGGCCATGTAGTTCTCCACAGAGAAGAGGAGGAATGAAGAGGACTTAGAAGAGAGTTGCAATAGGAGGGTGTCCTGTTGCTAGCTTGTTACTACCAAGCCGGGGTGGGTTTTCTAACACTTGAGAGTCACCTGAGGGTGCCTCAAAGTGTTCCATGGCCCCCGAACCATGGGGAGAGCCCAATAGAACCATCATTTTGGGACATCTCTCACAATCCTCCCTCACACAAAGAAGCAACTTCCTTGGAGCGGAGCCTAGGATAGCTTCGAGTGTACACTTCTAAATGGGTTCGGAACTCCATCAGTTCCAGGGATCCGTCAACTCCTTAGATGCTAGGCTTGAAGGAAGGTACCAACCCCAATACTTGATACGTCCTTCCATCCAATGCCTTTCATGAAATGCAAGGGAAATTGGAGGAAGCCCAAGACTTCCCTTATCTATACGAGCGGGAGAGCCCAACCCAAAGGGCCAATGTCTCTAAGGCATCCCCTAGATCCGTCCCTTCTAAGGGTCTAGAGACATATCTTCTTGTGTAAACCCATACTTATGCAAGAAGATAGCTCCTCTTCCACAAGTCCCGCCGAGTTCCTCTGTGAATGGCATCTCAGCACCCCTTGATTTTTTTTTGAGGGCTCACTAGGGCCACTACCCATGGTGAGGGACTTGGGAACATCACACCAAGAGGGAGGACATGCTCCTAAGAGCCATGTCTTTGCAAGCAACTCATGCTTGCTAGAACTTCATGTTCTGCTACTCGCATTGAGACCCATGGGGTCTCACCAGTGCAACCATCTAAGCACTAATTTCACATGCATCGGTATTGTGCACATTCTCTTTTTCTCATCATGTTTGTTCAAGCTGGCATGAACGACGTCAAACATGTTCACCCTTACAAACAAGGTACAAAAACAGATCTTTGTGCTTGACCTTGCTGTCTGCAGACACCAGCATCGCATGCCTCAATTTATCATTCCATAGTATTCCAACGAGAGAGAAGATCCAAAAATTTGTATGGAAACTTCTCCAAGAGGCTAACATACAACAAGCCCCAACTATCAACAACACCTCTTGTGATTGTCCAACATCAAGAATGCCTGCTTGAATGTTAGAACAAGTGGAGGGTCAATTAGGTAGCCAACCCCATGACAATCCTCCATCACCTTTCCCATATTATTCGTAAGCACAACATTGAATGCAACCATAATATCCCCTTCATGGAGAAGGATCACCCACATTTGCCACCTGCAAGCTATCCTTCCCACACCAAGTTATGGGACAAGCACCATTTTGTGAACATAAGGTCCAGGAATGAATATAGAGTCACCTTAGAGAGTAACCAGATCATGAATTCTTCGAGGAATCTCAACTTAGCAGGAGGAACACGATTAGCACATCAGCCTCATTCACAACCATCAAGCATGATCATATAACAAAGTCATGTCACTCTTGCACATCATAAAATTCAAGACCTCAACAACATGCATAGAGATCAATCATGCAAAACATTGATGGAGGAATTTGATCTCCACTGAAACAAACGATTTCATCATGAGGCACACCAAGAGAGAGATAGCACACTCTCAAGTATTTCAAGATTCATATACAACAATCATTCCCAGCAACTAACACTGGCCTCAACCAAGACCAAAATCTCAACACAATCGTATGAGTCATGGGCAATAGACAATCGTCAACTCAACCCAAAAATAAGGTGGAAGACCAAGGTCTATCCAAAAACAAGTCTACATTAAATCAATTCTTGCAACAACGAGAAACATCACAAAGGATGCGTTCACAAGAAGACTCTCATCAATTGAGGTGAGGTCTCAACAAGAACCAATAATAGGATGACCCACACCAATAGTCTTCGAATCAAAGTGACAAAGAAATGTCACCAATCAAAATAGTGATACCACAAGCCCAAGGCAACACCATTAGCTCAACAAGGAGCACAACTCACAAGGATCAACAATAAGGGCAATCATGCCTCATGCATAATAAGTTGTCAAACAAGACAACAACTGTTTGGGTTTGGGATGACACAAACAGCCACTGCATCCTCAACGTTCCCAACAATAAGTCATCATACCGCGTAAAACATTAAGCCTTGTGTTACAAATGATAGACATAACCACGATAACACACATGTAGAATTTGAAAGCGCAACCAAGAAGACACGCATACACAAATAGACAAACATACAATCGCAAACACGAACGTAGAAAGTCTACTAGAAATAGTCTTGATCCACCCAGAATAAGGCTCACCAAGAGCACATGTCCAAAAGACCTCCATCTTGAGATACTTGGGACCCATCTTGTCCCAATTTGTATTTTCCCATACTCACTGTATTTAGGGTGAGTGGGAGTGCAAAGGATATCATATCCTACACGATTCAACAAATGTCATCTCGAAACATGTCATCTGGGTGGAAACCGAAGCAGAGACTAGATCCAATTCATCCCAGATGAATCACTAGAGACCTGAGATGGGAGCTCCTTGAGCAACAAAATTCCTGAGTTGCCAATAGAACTCCTCTCAACCATATTGCATACAATCACAACTAGTCCAACACAAGTAAACAAGGGGAGGACATCACCAAGACACCATCATTTCTTTGCACCAGGATGGGCTAAGGCCTCATCACCTGCCTTGACATGATCCCATAACGTTTGAAACTTAGTCTCATCTTGACCAATTTCTAGATTTGTTTGAACATCAGCCATGTCACTCAGTCCGCAGGCTCCATGTTTGCTAAAGGGAGCTTTAGCACAAGGCCACCCTCCAAGGGAGTGGTTAGCCGAAGTTGAGAATGGTGAAAATGGAAACCTCACAAACCACAAACCCTGATACCCACTTAGCGAGAAACTTTTACCAATAACTGAAACTATGCAGCTCCGATACCATCTGTAACAATGTTGCCCCAACGTTGCCCGGCACCCCAAGGAATTCACAAAGATCCAATGGATTTGGGGCGGAAGACCTGGGGAATACACCTTCAGCAAGCAAGCAACTCACGAGTGAGTGCAAGCAGAAGCATAGCTTCTTAACATACACGACCACGCACCTCATGGAGGGAAACCAACTCCAAAACGAGGACCAAGCAAACAAGCACACACACACAACCTTGTAGACCACATCGGTGGGAGGGGAGACGATGCACCTACAAGGGAAGGTGCCTCACCCCTAGATCCCTCACGATCTGGTACAAGGTGTGGCCTGGCACCGCACCAAAACTATCAAGTCTTGGCTACCTACATATCTATGACCGCCGTAGAATCAGGGCCATGTAGTTCTCCATGAAGAAGAGGGGGAATGAAGAGGACTTAGAAGAGAGTTGCAACAGGAGGGTGTCCTGTTGCTAGCTTGGTACCACCAAGCCAGGGTGGGTTTTCTAACACTTGAGAGTCACCCGAGGATGCATCAGAGTGTTCCATGGCCCTCGAACCATGGGAGAGCCCAAGAGAACCACCATTTTGGGACATCTCTCACAGGACTGCTTTATTTTTTAGCTTATACTTGAAAATAAAAAATATAACCCCGCTACTTTAAAGAATGAATGTAACCATGCATGACCTCCGATGAGGCAATTTTCTATTTGGCTGCAGTTCACTCGAGGTGGTGCCTTTTCAAATGGAACCAGAAGGGGCGTTGGGTGTGAAATTTGCATCTGTTGTATCTGTGGTTTGAATATGCATTCAATGTGATCTTTCATTTTGTAAATATTTTTAAAGATTCAATGTATGAATAAATTTTCCTGTTTGTCTCTTGTTTTCACAAAAGTACAGGTGGAGTGGGGGAACCCTTAAAGTATACTCAGCCTTTTATTTTGACATTGTCATAAAACACGGCTACGAAACGCTGATCTTGTCAGTCGTAAAAGGTTTTCGATTGTATTCAACACAAATAAATATATAAATAAAGTTTGACCATGGATTTCGTTATGTAATTTAGTACTAAAAATTTGGCCGAATGCTTTTGCTCATGTACTAATCCGGGACGACTCAGCAAGATGAGCATAGTAGCTCCCTTAATTGAGTCGTCAAAATATTGAAAAACCCGGATGCATTGCCTTTTGCGTAATTTCTTGCTGGTCCCTTAAAAGCTCCGTCCCATTGAGTTAAAAAAATTCATCATCTACCAAGAAATATAATTCTTTGTCTGTATTCTGTAACATTCATGTTAGCCGTTAAGCATTAAATTAACATACGCAGAATAAATTTATTGCAATGAGTGCGCATAGAACTTGTAACAAAGAATCAAAAACATCCCTGATAAACAACCTAAAATAGTTTTCCCAGAAGAAATATACTTGTCTATCCAAGTTTCAGAAGAGGAAAGGTAGTCCGTTAATGTTAGCCTTACTAAGAGATAACAGGGCAAATAAAAGAAAGTGATGCATGAAAAAAACAGAAACAAAGAGGTGAGAACCAGCGCTCAGGTACCTACTCAACAGCCTGAATCCAAGAGAGGCGCACAGTTGTAGCAAAGAGCAGTACAACATTTTTCACAAAAAATGTCAGGACCTGTGCAAAAACAACAGGAGGACAGTACAAATCTGTATCCTGTACTGTGATTTATGGACCATGACTCCATCATAAATTGCAGTTGCAGCCATCCCAGTTTCCCCTGTTCAAAAAACATTTGCGGCGTTAAATCAGACCTGGACCCACTGCCCTCTTTCAAGTTGAAAATGCCGAAAATTACCACATTTTCAAATCAGCATGCCCGCATTCTCCGCCACAACGGCATACGTGTATGACTCTTATTTTTTTATTCTGCCTACAATTCCAATAAAACAGAGCATTGAAAGATATGCAGATGTATCGTATTTAACAAGTCGCAATGCATGCTTTTGTTCTCAGGTCCCAGTAACGCACGAATCGACTCAGTTACATTTCCCATATTCTATTTTTTTAAAACAAGTTTACAATTTTTATGACCCACTTTTTGGGCAGTTCGCATAGTCACATGCTATTTTGAATAGGAAATTATTAAATTAAAAATATTATAATATCAATTTGAATTTCATATGTTTTATGAAACCGGAATAATTTACCATGCATTGAATCCGTGAGAGGGAGCATATAACGAAGATGATATAAGGTTTGTCGGATGCAAACTTAATCAAAAACCAAAGTCCATAGATCCATTATATTAATATTTATCAAACACTCTTACAACAGCTCAGTAATAAAAGTCTTTGGGAATATATACTTTACGAAGATGGTCGCAATGATTCATCTTCCAGAACGAACCTAGCTTTTAATTCTATCAAGGTTAAGAAAGTATTCCCACCAAATTGAGTTGAATAAGGCATAATACCCTATATTTCAAGTAAGATTGAAAAAGTATTAATTTTGCTGAATTTTATACAACCACACAAAAATTCAGACTTACTTTTATAAAAAATTTTAAATCTATAAGCGGTCGTTAGAATTTAGGTGGGACATGGATTTTCTATGTCAAGACTACAGCACTTTTATTTTCTATGTCAAGAATTTAGGTGGGACAATGGTGTTGTTATCATATTTCTTTTCACAATTACAAATGACCAATGAAAGAGGTACGATGGATCACAATATTCCACGACAATGCTTATACGACTTTACTCATTGGAAAGAGTACAATATTTAGTAGATACACATAGTCTGCATAATCTCATTTTCACTCCCATTTTTTTCTTTGCTAGTAAGCTTTTCTATGAAAAATTACCCTTCATGATAAAGTTGTGGGCATATATTATGAGGAGAAATAAAAATATTGACTTCAAAAAATCATTGTTACATCAAATATTTTTTAAATAATTTATGCTTGCAAAGTCTTCTACAATGATTGGGGATAAATATTGAGGAAAGAGAAAAAATATTGATTTATAAATCATGCATTTAGGTTTTGTGATCAATCTATTAAAATCCCTAATTTAAGAAATATCTTAGTTGTGTCTAAAACTTAGTCATGAGTGGTGGAGTAATCCAACACCCAACCATACAAGATATGAGTATTCACATGTAGCCTAATCATAATCCATGGACGAGGCAATGTGAATATGCTAGTGATTGGTTCAAGTTCGGGATTGTTGTCTTCTCACGTGGAGCTAGTATAATCTATGCTTATGGTTTAGCTTTCAATGAGGTGTATGGTATATTAATGTTGGTAGGCCATAACTCCTAGTTATGATGGTAAAGTGTAGAAATGATTCTAAGTCTAAGGAAAACAATAAAACAATCTACTCTAGAGTAGAGTGATGAGCATTCGTTTGTGGCTCACCGTACATGCCTTGGGCTTATGTAATCATTATTGGGATTACCAAGTGGGTTCACTATTGAGTGAATCAAGTGAAACCACTATGGGTTACCAAAAAATTACACTTAACACTCGAAACCAATCATACTTGATGAGTGGCAAGATACCCCTACACTCAACCATACAAATACAAGCATAGTACGCGCGATCCGGTAGAACTCCGCAGACTAAGTGTCTACACGCCTCATGGAACACTTAGGGTTAATCATGCGTTGTCTTCCTAGACTTACTTGTAGTTGTCACGGTGTATGGTTAAGTAAGTCTGAGGTATATGATTTTTATATCTTTTTATGTTTTTGTCTCCTATGCTAACAAGGTGAAGGGTTGAGAAGACTAATTAACTAACTCTAACTAATGAACTAAGTCTAAATTAACCTAGCATCAGCATCTGTTCCCACTTACTGTACACACCCTGAACCGATACAACCTTGGCTACCAAACACTAATCATTGCAGGGATCACCAAGCGTAACGCACGTGCTCAAAGTGGTCGTACTGAGGCACTTAACTAGGAGAGAAGGGTTGAGAGAGAATTAACAACTAGTAAATCATTTAAATAACAAGTAATAAATAACAGTAAATAAAATCCTAATTAGCCTATTCCATGCACTACAAGGTTTATCCAAGAAGCTCGTCTTTATTGTTGTACACAAACTTGTGTTCAGGTACAATGTTTGCTCAAATAAAGATCTATTCACTTTAGGACTCCTACTACGGCACATGGAAAATATTCTATCTCTGGAGTGATCAATCTATTAGAGTTTTCCTACTGTCTAGCCTAGGATGATGAAACAAGGGACAACCGCCTATTATTTATAAATATGACAGCGCACCTCGATATTGCGTATGCAATATCGTAGGGGAAGACGCGATATCGCGACGGCCACGATATCACGTCCCATCATACCCCCATGACTAAATGAAAACTTGTCCTTGAGTTCCTTACAATAATATCAAGAAGGTATGGGATTATTGACTCAAATGGATCTAATGGAATGACATGTGAACGGATCATCATTACAAGACTCAACAAATTGATGTTCATGACAACAAGAGTGAACACCTTATTACATTAACATCAGGTCTCTTTTGGCAGCTGAGAAAGAAGTGTTGTTGCTGCCAACTCCAAAATTGCACCTTTTGTTGTCCATTCGTAAGCGCGTCATCGATCTTGCTCCTTGCATAGCTGCTTTCAACATCGCTCCATTCCAAGTGGTCCCTCCAGATCCAATCTGTTGTTGCATGATCGCCATCTGCACACACAACATAGTCTTATATTAGCAAGGATACATGAATTATCAATGTGGTTGATACCTTGCTGCGATGAAAGGTCAATTGGTTGGGTTGTGGTATGGTTGATTTGTGTTTGGGGATATAATAATGATGACTACCGAAGGTGCAGGGGTTAGGAGAAAATCGAAAAAATTGGGCCCCCGTACCCCCATGACTAATCACGAACCTCCGGTAACGAGAGAATGGAAAAAGAAAAGGAATAAGAGGGATGGATAAAAAGAGACAACTAGGACATTGACAAAATGGATGTCAAGATGGAAATGAACAAAATAAAATGGATTGCAAAAATGTTAAGGAAAAGAATTTAACTGGTGCACCAAATAGGAATGTCAGTGGATCCTCCCCAAAGTAGGCTCATGCCCTTAATGCCCTGACAAACCCACATTCAAAGAGTCCATAGACTCTCGGAATGTCCTTTGGAACAAGAGTTAAAGTCTTAACTATAAGAATTTACCAGAAAGAAAACGATGTATCTACCAAAATATACACTAATGATACAACTGACAATGAGCTGAACAATGGAGAGAATGATGGAGAGAAGAGAATGGAATAGAGTCTCAAGAACAAGGTGGTGTACAACCCCTTATGTGTTTCATGATTAATGTGACTTGGCAAATCTCATTGCAACTCCGGCCTCAAACAAATCACATCCAGTGACATCGCATCAATGCATTTGGCCAATTCATCTTCTTGAAGTAACAAGAATGCACCTCCAAAGAGCCACCACCATTTCAATGAAACAAATGAGGAGAGAAGGAGAAGCGAGAAGGGCCTTAGTTAGAGAGAACATTTTTGGTTCCATAACCAGTGTTTGTAGCCCAAGAGATTATTTTTTCTAAGGGGTGTGCTTTGCATTCTCACTTTTTCTTCTTCTTTTTTTTGCTTTATATTTTTATGCGTGAGAACCACACCATGCAAAGACTTTTTATTTTTATTGACTCAACTTCCGATAATTGGGTAACATCGGAACGGTAAAAAAACTCAACAAGAAAACATTCAAGCACCTAAGAGAATGGCCAACACAAAAGCATCAAGTTCCCTTGAAGTCACACCCTTTTCAAACCTTGAGTCCTTCCTAAGTTTGAGAAATACCCAGTCACTAATTTGTTAACATTCTTATTAGAAAGGGACTGTACATTTCCATGCCAAAAGAGACCATAGACTTTGTGGATGGATGGATGAAGTGGAATCATTGCCTGCTATATTAGAAGAACATACCTTAGTATCAACATCATAACTTAAAGGTAAAAACCAAACATTAGCAATCAATAAGAAAATAGTTCATACCATCGTGAAGAACACTTATTGGGTGACAAACTTACAAGGTGGGTAACACACACACAAACACACACAAAAAATGGAAAGTATAATGATGTTGTAAAAGAAAAACAAGAAAAGTTAAAGAAATTTGTAAAACAAAAACATGTAAGACAAAAATGCATAAGACAAAAATGTGTAAAACAAAAATGTGTAAAAAAAATGTGTAAAACAAAAATGTGTAAAAAAAATGTATAAAACAAAAACGTAAAAGAACTGAGGGCCTCCAATGATCAGCATAGGTGGCTATCTCCCCCATGACTGAATTGCAAGGGAGATATCTGAAATAATGAAAGTCTATTTGAATTTCGTAAAAGTGCCGAACTTCTCCCAAATGATGTTTTTAGGTTAAGGGATGGAAGTTGGCGATGCTCATATTCCAATGTGTCTATGCCATCATTGTTAGCATGAGTTATTTCCTTAGTTCGTTCCGTGCATATTGGGTTGCTCTTTCTAGTAGCTGTCAACCACGAGGTATCTACTACTAGTGTGGTTGCTACATACAGGCACCTTTGAATTTGTGTTTCTTAGACACACCGATTACATGGAAAAGATGCTAAACATTCTTCCATGTCATCACCCTATGAGTCACTATACGTGATGCACCGAACTTTCTTCTTCTCAATCTTTTCATAAATTTTTATCTTAGATATCTGCAAGAAAAGATCACGAATCCCTAGGTATGCATCTACTGTACATAGCCATGGCCTTTCTATTATAATTTAGAAGCCCCCATTGTTGCTGTTAACTTCTATCACCAGGAAGTCAACTGGGTATGACCATCCACACACAGTGGTAATGATGTCCTCCACCAATCCCAAGGGAATGGTGATGGACTGGTCAACCAGCTCTAGTTGAATGTTGCTCTTCTTAAGTTGGGGCAGGTTCCAGGCTTGATACATTTCTCATGATATTAAGTTGACTCTGGAACATGAGTCAAGAACATCCTTATGTGGTTCATTCCCAATGATTTGTAAATAGATTAAGGGGCTCCCATGGTCAGATAGTTTCCTGGGAAGGTGGCCTACCTTGATCCAGTCGGTTATGGTATGTGTTAACATAACCGTATGCGTACAGTTTTGATGTTGGACTGAAGGGTGCTCTGAAGTGTTGGATGATGGAGGAGTGTACATAGGCTCAACTGCTTATTGTTGCGAGAGCTTATCTAGGCTTCTGGTTCTGAAGAAAGGTCTTCTCCTTTTACAGTTATCAGATCCAGTAGTAGGTTGAATATTTATAGCTCTCGTAGCGTTACATTGCTGTGGTTGAGTGGGGAGTTCCCCTTGCATTGTTGGAGCAAGTTGTATGGGAACTATAGGTGGAAGAGGTGCGGATGGATTTGCAGGATGGTGTATATGTGGGATGTCTCCTGAAGGAGAAGGAGTCCTTCTAAAGTACTCCCGAACTTGGTAGTGACGTTGGGGAGTTGTGTGACCCATAAAGTCACTTGGAGAAACTTACTGCTGCACATACTATCCATAAGGATCAGGTTGTCGGTAAGGGTACTATTGTGTTGGCGGTGGCATCCCCCATGACTGTGGGTATTTCCATTGCTGATGTTGTCCGATGGGTTGTGGTGGAGTTCCACTTGGATAGTACATTAGTGGTTGGTGGAACTGCCTTAGGTTACCTTGATGCTAAGGTAACCTTCGGGGTTTCTACCATTGGTTAAGTCTCGGATTAAGTGCATACACCTTACACTCTTATAGATGTGAGATGATTGGACAACATCCCTTAGGATGGTCATATTGGCAAATCTCACATCCACCGTCATCGTCGGTGTCAGAATCCACAACCACATCGGAGATAGTAATTTTTCCCTTACACTTGTTATGTGCAGGGCTTGCATTTCTCTGCTTTGTCTTACCTTTGTTTCTACTTCATTCCTCGTTAGAATCTTCTACGATTTTCAAGATAGTTTCAAGTCTGGAGTCTAAGGAATCCCACAGTTGATCTACCTTAGCCAATACTTCAGTTGTTAGTTTTTGAATCGGCAAGGTTTTTCTGTTCACCAACTCTTTGAGTGGTGACTCATCCTCCTCATCACAAAATTTCACTCCCTTCTTTTGAAGGGAGGGATCGTGGTTGTATTCTTTCATACTTTTCCTTTTTCATAGCACACCTTCTTCTTTTGCTACTTTTTTCAACAAGCAATGTACTTCATGGGCTCTAAGTTCTGATAGTCTCCCTTGGGCATAAGTCCCAAGGGTTCTTCTAGTTTCATGCCTTAGCCCATCCACGATGTGATGAAGTTGATCCCGTTGAGCGTATTCATGGCCCGAGCAACAATGTAACAATGCGTAATAGTGACGCATGGTAGCATCCAAGGGTTCATGAGTACCTTGATTCCATCCTTTGATCTGCTTATGCAAATTAGACACTCTGGAGTACGTTTGATACTTATCGTTGAAGAGTTCTAACATTGTACTTCACCTCTTGATGGTTTCTAGCTCTAAGGATCGGTACCAACTCTCTACTTCCTTGGTGAGTGTCCTGGGAAACAACTTAAGTTTTTATCACTCATTTTCTATGTTCTGCAAGGCATAGGCATTATGGAATGCCTATAAATGATGTTGCGGATCTGACTTGTATCTCCCTTCAAAGCATGGGATCTTATTCATATCTAAGTGTTTAATCTGACTATCCTTTTGATGCCTTGTTGGAATTCTTACTGCCTCCATTATGTCAAGTATACTTTAGGTTGCAAATAGGGGCTCATCATGATCATCTCTTTCATGATGCCTGTGATTTCTGTATCGCCTAAAATCGTCAGTCTCCGGCTGGAAGGAAAAACAGAGGTCGCGGGATCGCAAGATGCGTACAGAAGACCCTGCCTTCGCTTGAGGGCAAGCTGGAATGCAGCAAAGGCAGAGTACCTTGGGTGGTCCGCACGCGGATCAGACAAGGATTTCTCCGCGCGTACGCAAAGTGCTAATATGCTGGGTTATGCGTAAATGGTGTACAAGTGTAAACAAAGAAAAAGAGCAGCATAAAGCGTAAACGGATGCAAATGGAGCGTGAGCGTAAATAGGCGTAAACAATGCGTGGGCCAAATTGATGTAAAACTGTAAAAGAACTTATGTAGCAAACGTAAACAATTGTATTGCAGAGTCAAAGTATAGTACACCGGTCTAACGCAGTCATGCGAGAACACAAGGCGGACGAAAAGCCCCGGCGTATACAGGGATGACTCTGGTTCACAGGGTAGGCGGAGCATAGAGAGTATCGGCAGCGTACAAGGCTTCTAGTGTAAGAGGGTTTCAGCTCAGATGCGCAACGTAAATGTTCTCTGGTGTGCTCCGGGATTTTGCCAACCGACCTCTAGTAAAGTGGGAAATGGGGGTTTTTATACAGGTTTTTACGCTAAACTCGGGTTGGGCGACACGTGGCACGTTGACCGGGTGCATACCAAATTATAAATGTACAAAGTATTACATCTGCTGAGCATATATGCTGGGTGTATATGCTGCAGTAGGTCAGTGTGTACGCTGGGCATACACGCTGGCGATGCTGAGCTGAACGTGGGTGAAGATGCTGCGTGCTGGGCGTATACGCTGGGCATATACGCTGATGGGTGCTGGCGTATACGCCGGGCGTATACGCTGATGCGTGCTGGCATATACGCCAGGGGTATACGCTGATGAGTGCTGGCGTATAAGCCAGGCATATACGCTGAAGCGTGTCCACTTGCTTCAATCCTTGCTCTTTGGTGTTGTCTTCAAGCTATCATTGGAGATCTTGTCGTCGAGCGTGTGCACCTACAGTACCTGTGCATGTACGCCAGAGAGTCAGGCGTATACGCTGGGCATATACGCTGTTAATGCGAACTTGGGCGTATACGCTGGCAAAATGCACTTGGTAAAAATCAAGTGTCGTGATCCTCAAGGTTGCCGTGCATGTAAAATGTCATGCAACTAGCGTCGTTTGTGGGTCGCAGGGACCTGCTTGGTATCGGATAAGTACTAAGCTCCGAATTTTGTGGTGTTTCATTGGCCCCTCTTTGTTGACGCTTGGAGGAATCGACCCGAGAAGCGTTGACGAAGAAGTACAAAACACCACAAGCGACTTGATAGAGACAGTGTTTGCTACCACTGGACGAGACGTCATCGCGCCCTGTTCAGTAGTACATGGGATTGGGATTGGGAAATTTGTGGCTGGTAGGAGGATAGAGATGGCGGGGATTGGTGACTGCCCAAAGAATTGTGTCATGGACAGGGGATGTTTGGGTATGAGGCATGCTGACCCTTGCCAATAGCCAATGTTTTAGTAGACTCGGAGTTCATACATGCAATGGGCATCCTCTGGCAGAACAGGGCCCTCGGTTAACTTTCAAGGCAATCTTGTTGGTGGGGCCAAAGCTACGGAAGGATGTGTTACATGCTTTGGAAGAACAGGGCCCATGTTTAGTGTTCAGGGGAACCTGTTGGCAGGGAGCCAAAGCCATACAACTGGATGTCTTTTGACCGTTTTAGACATGAGTACTTGGTTTTTTTGTTTTTTGTTTTTTTTGTATAGCATAAACGTTTGCTCTACTTTTGTACTCATGCACAGTTGTTGAGCTCCGTGTTGCAGCTGCTTTACAATGGTACAGTTTTTAGATGTACTGGGCGTGTCGAGGGGATGCCGGGGTAAAATGTGTTGGCAGATGGATAGAGAATTTTGTCAATGAACGGGGATGTACTAGTGAATGGTTTGATTCAGTCTTGCCATGTATGGCGCAAACAATGTCTAATCTTGCTGCTCATGATGAAGTGCCTTCTTGTGCGAAACCTCCGGGTGTCATCCTGCAAACACAACTCCAAGGAGACAAGAAAACCGTGAGTGAACAGACGAGCTTAGACTTACATGGCAGCCGATGATGCAGAGGTGCTAGAGAACGGCAGGGACTGTATGCAGATGAAAGCAGTACTGAAGATGGTGACTGATGGCAAGTGATGCAATGAAGCAAGCAATGAATGAGCATGGCGGCGGAGTGATGTGTCGGATGTGAACTTGCCAGTTTAAAGTCTTGGCAGACTGTCGTGGGTTATTTTTATGTCATAACCTGTTGGACATTGCCTGTTTTAGCATCGTGGCGGATGGTACGTTGCCAGTTTTTAGTCTTAGTGGACTGTGAAGAGGAAAGCTAGTTTAAAGTCTTGGCGGACCCTGATGGTTGTGACGGTGGCAGTTTACTGTCATGCTGGACAGGTGCTAGTTTATTGTCCTTACAGACGCTGTGGTATTAGTTTTAAGTCATAGTCCAGGACTGTTCTGTGGTATCAGTTTATCGTCATGACTCCAGGATGAGCTGTGGTATTAGTTTATAGTCGTAATTCCAGGACTTACACGTACCTGAGCTTATGTTTAGATGTAGAACGGTTTCAGGTACAAATGATTTATCGGATTAGCGAGCTCGTTCCCTTCTATGTCAGCCAACTTGAATGCACCATTGTCGAATGCTTTGATGACCACGTAAGGCCCTTCCCAGTTGGCTGAGAATTTGTCTGGGTGTTCCCGAACAGCTTTGAGTACGAGATCGCCTTCGCGGATTGGGCATCTGTTGATGTCATGCCGATGTCGCTATCGTTGTTGCTTTTGGTATCATTTGATTTGATCGAGCGCACGTGTGCGTTCCTCTTCCGCCGAGTCGAGGTCGATGATACGGAGATCATTATTTTGCCCGTCGTCGAGGAGTCCGGAGAGTGTGATCCTTAATGATGGTACCTGTAATTCTAAAGGTAAAATAGCTTCTGAACCGTAAATGAGACTGTATGGATTTTTACCTGTTGATGTCCGGTGAGTGGTGCGGTAAGTCCATAATGCATATAGTAATTACTTGTGCCACTTCCTTTTGCTTTGGGTTAGCATTTTCTTAAGTATCGTTATGATCGTCTTATTGGTTGCTTCTGCTTGCCCATTGCTTTGAGGATAGTAAGGGGAAGAAAACGAATGCTTGATCCCCAAACTATCGCAAAAGGTTTTCGTTTCGGCAGTACTGAATTGCGGCCCATTGTCAGTGATAATTGTCAAAGGGATGCCAAAGCAGGTTACAATTTTTTCTAGGATAAAGTTGCACACATGTTTAGAAGTCATTTTTTGAAGGGGGATGGCTTCTACCCACTTCGTAAAGTATTCTGTCGCGGTTATGATGAAACTATGCCCTGCGGAAGACGAAGGTGTTATCGGGCCAATGAGGTCCAATCCCCACTTCTGAAAAGGCCATGTTATCTGTGCTGTGTGCAACTCGTTCGGTGATACATGTATTAAGTTACTATGTTTTTGACAAATGTTACATGTTTTGACTTTGGAGGAGCTTTCGTATTCCATGTGTGGCCAATAATAGCCTAAGCGTCTTATTTTCGTGGCCATGGCTTTTGGTGCTATGTGTCCTCCACATAGTTCCTCATGTACCTGATCAACTATGGTTTGGGCATCGGTATTACACATGCATGTTAGCAATATACCTTCGTAAGATCGATGACACAATGTATCCCCTACCAAGGTGTACTGTCTAGAACGTTTTCGTACGGCGTCCTTTTGCACATTTGTTAGATGTCGTGGGGCTTCGCTGCGTAGAAGGTACTCTTTTATGTCATCATACCATTCTATCACATGTGTTGTACTAACAGATGCGATCGGCAATGTGTCGGAGGTTATTGGTTCATCGCAGTTGATTATGGAGCTTGGCAAGGCATAGAACATGTCAGGCGATGTATTTAACGCTAGTGTGGCTAATGTGTCTACGATGGTGTTATCGTTTTGAGAGACGTGTTGCACATCAATGTTTTTAAATTGTTTCATTAAATGTTTCGCCAAGTCATAGTATGGTTGTAAATGTTGGGCTTTGCATGTGTAAATGTCTGTAACTTGGTTTAAGACCAGTTGTGAATCCCCTCTGACTACCAGGCGTGTGATGTCCGAAGCTAGTGCTGCTGCGAGACCTCTAAGGAGACCTTCGTATTCTGCTATGTTGTTAGTATAGTGAAAATTGAAGCGATAGGCAAAGGGCCAGATCTCCCCGGAGGGATAAGTGATGACAGCGGCCGCACTTCCTCCTCGAGAGGTGGATGCTCCATCGAAGTTTAAAATGGCATCGTAGTCCTCAAGCACCGTGTCTATTGTACTTATACTTTCATTTGGGAATTTAGGCTCTATGGTTGCTTGGTCATGCGTTGGTGATGCGGCCATTTGATTCGCTATGGCTTGACCTTTGACTGATGATTGTGCTACGCAGTACAAGTCAAACTCAGCTATCATGGCTTTCCATCAGGCTATTCGACTCGTTTCGTAAATGTTTTCTGTTATAGCTCTCAGTACATTTTCCTTACAAATTATGTAAACTTGATTACGGAAGAGGTAATGTCACCATTTTCTTAGAGAAAAGACCAAAGCTAAGCATGACCTCTCCACGTCGTTGTACTTCTTTTCATGGGCAACTAAGGAATGGCTCAAGTAATATACAAGGACTTCAGTTCCGTCATCTCGTTTCTGGCAGAGCATAGACGCGATGGACGATTCTGAAGTGGCAAGGTAGATGTAAAACGATTTGTTGTTTTGGGGCGGGTAGACCGTAGGCAGTCGGGCAAGTGTTGTTTTGATGTTTTCGAACACCTCTTGACACTGCGGAGTCCATTCGAAATGGACATTTTTACGTAACAAGTGGTTCATAGGTTTTAGTTTGTCTATTAATTTTTCTATGAAATGTCTAATGAACTGCAATCTACCTTGTAGACCTCAAAGTTCGGTAAGGTTACTGGGTGGTTTCAGGTTGGTAATGTCCTTAATCTTATCGGGGTCCACTTGTATCCCTGCTTCTGAAGCTATGAATCCAAGCATTTTGCCTGTTTTGACACCGAAGACGCATTTTTTCAGGTTAAGTCTTAGTTCATATTTTAAACAATGCTTTAAGACTAAGTCGAGGTCTTGTACGTGTTGTTCGATTATTTTTAACTTAACCACAATGTCATCCACATAATCGTTGAGTGATCGTAGCATGTAATCACTAAAGATAAACATCATGGCTCTTTGATATGTGGCCCCTGAGTTCTTGAGACCGAAGGGCATCATGGTGTAACAAAAAGTTCCCCATGGGGTCATGAAGGTGGTTCGAAGTTGATGTTCCGGGTTGATGCGTATTTGGTTGTATCCCGAAAAAACATCCATAAAAGATAGCAAGGCATGTCCGGAGGTTGAGTCAATGAGTTGATCGATGTTGGGCAGGGGAAAGTCATCTTTTATGGTTGCTACGTTTAAATCTCGGAAGTTGATGCATAAGCGAATGCTTCCATTTTTCTTCGGGATGATGACCATGTTTGACACCCACTCAGCGTAATCAACAGCCCGAATGAAACCAGCTTGGTAAAGCTTGGTGATCTCATTGTGAATTGCCAAATGCCACCTCGGGTCTAACCTTTCACGCTTTTTGTTTTACCGGTCTTAGTTTTGGGTTAAGGATAATGTTGTGTTGAACAATTCTAGGATCTAGCCCTGGCATGTCCGTATAGGACCAGGCGAACGCTTTCATGTTTTCCCTAAGCACATACTGAATGTCTTGGGCCAAGTGCGGTTGTAGCAGCATGCTTAATTTTAAGATTTTGACTTCCCCATCAGGCATGGTAATGGGGGTTTCAGCCAATGGGTCTTCGGTGATGTTTTCAGCTTCTATGTCAAGAAATTTCGTCATGCCTTGGTAATTGTCTGTTGTTTGCTGTGTTGAGGCTATGACTGCATCGTCCATCAGTGGACTTAAATTGATGAAGTTTATGTCAATGTCCCGTGTAATGATGCCGTGTGGTCAGTCAATGGTTAACGGTGCAGCTAACTACGGGCAGTCCATTGAGCTTGCTCCTGCCAATAAATCGAGAGTTGCATAAGCAAAGGGGTGTAGTTCTACGTTTTTTGGTGTTTTTTTTTAAACTATGTGTATGTGTATAATGGTGGATTATCGTCACACTTGGACGCATGGCAGTTTAAGGCCATACAAGGCCATGATTGGCAGTTTAAGGCCGTACCAGGCCATAATGGGATGAGAAAATGGCAGTTTAAGGCTGTACCGGGCCATGATTGGCAATTTAAACTAGTGTAAATGTGTAAAATGGGGTCCACAGAGGAACCAGGACATAATAATCTCTATTTTTAATTAATTTGCATCATTTTTGGGGAAATTTTGGCAAATAGAGAGGCAAAAAAGGTAAAACGGCAAAAACGGAGCGATGGCGGCATAAGCGGCGGCGGCGTCAGCGTCAGCGTAATCGGGCGCTATATAAAGGGAAGGAGGGGGGTCCATTTGTTCTCTGTTTCGAAAGCGACAGTGTAAAGCGCGACCTGTGCCAGCGTGACCGTAAGGGTAAACCTGCCTCAGCGTAGACGCCAAGAGACCCTAGCGTAGACGCCAAAGACTGAATCCAGCGTAAACGTCGGGACTTAACCTAGCGTAGACAGTTGCTCAGCATGAACGTAGATCGTGAGCGTAGATATTCCGCGATGGGCAAGGGCAAGGAAGTGTAGGGCCAGGGGAGGAAGGGTCCTGACCTAACCTTCGCCAAAGAGAAAGAGGCCATGCTGCAGGGCCTGCCCAAGCCGAGGATGTTGTCGTGGCCCGTAACGTCCGATAGGTAAGCTTTGATCCCTACCTCTGTTGTTCATTTTTTTAGCGTAGATAATCCCGGCGTATACGCCGAGCGTAGAGGGTTTATAAGGGTTTTCGCCGTAGCGTAATTGTGCAGCATAGATGGTCTTCAGTGTTTCTAACATGAATATTTTTCCGCGTCGTGTTAGCGCAAAAGTTCGTCGGCGTGTTTTTCATCAGCGTAAGTTCTATTTTTTGTGACGGCGTATACGCCAAGGGCTTGCTCAGCGTATATGCTGTGCGCGTACAGTTCTCTTTTTGGTGTACCGTTTTATCTTTCTGGCGTAAACTGTTTACGCCGAACGTGAAATTTAGCGTATACGCCGAGGGTTTGCTCAGCGTGTACGCTACGCATGAAGGGGTTGGGGCATCAACGTAAAACAGATCGCCGTCAGCATAGACCCTGAGTCGGTTAGCGTGTACGCTGAGCTAAATTTCGTTCTTTACACTAAGTATTAATCAGCGTATACGTTCTGCAGATAGTGTATATGCCAGACTGAATGCGTTTTTTGGGCAAAGTGTAGATCGTCGTATACGCTCTGTATATGTCCTATATGCTAATTCTGAGTCACTCTAAGTGCTAAGTTTATTCGGCGTACACTGTATGCGGCGTATACACTGATCGCGAATCACGGGCGTATACGCTCTGTGTCCAGCGTATACGCCGGGTGTAAATCGTGGGCGTATACGCTGTGTAGCGTATACGCTGGGCGTAAGTTGTGTTTTTCGTGCCGTAGAGTTGGCGTATACGCTCTGTGTACAGTGTATACGCTGGGCGTAAACAGTTAGTTGAATTTATGATGCAAACTTTCGTTTGTGGCATTGTGATTGGTTGCAGGGACAGCAAACGCTTCCTTATCGTGGTTGAACTCATCGGGGTGCTAACATGGGCTGGCCCGGTTGAGGAAGGCGATCTTCCCCCGGCTTTATTTGTGGATGACAAGGGGGTCTGGTTCAGGGAAGGTGCTAGTGAATTTCTGGCTTTCTTGTTAACCAATTTCGAGGTGGCTATTTGGTCGCATTTTGACGAAGTGACTGCGCGAAGTGTGGTTGATGCAATACTGCCACGGGCTGCAGAGGGCGTAATGGTCTTTATGGGAGACATTGACGAGGGGCCGTTTGTGGCTGAGGATGGCACTACCCACGGGCCCAAGTCAAACTGCCCGTTAACGCGTCTGTGGGCATTGCTGCCACCGGGGTTGGATTATGTCAACAATACATTGTTTATAGCTGCCCATGCACATACCCTGTTTTAGAAGCATCCTGGCACAGTGTACCGAGTGGCAAGGTCGGACTATTAAATTTATCGTTTTCTTCTTGCCGTTTGGCGTTTATTGTTTTAACACATATATTTTTCGCAGGCCGAAGACCCACCCAGATGGAACCCTGATTGAGGATGAAGGGATAGCCCTTGCTCGTACTACTTTGGAGGCCTTTATGACGACCCCCACTCTTCACGGGGCCGTTTTGGCTCAGAAGAAGGGTTCAATGGTCCGTTTCCATAACCAGTTTTCCAGGGCCTTTGCGATGTGCAAGGCTCGTGGATGGCTTCACGAAGGTTGGATAGATCAGGGGCCAGTCTTTCCCCACAATTTTGGCAGCACTTCGAAATCTGCCACTAATGGTGGGTGATAACGTTTCTTAGATGCGTTAGTGGGTTTGTTCAACTGTTTGGGGTTATGCTGATATGGTCATCTTAACTTGTTTTAACAGTTGATGCACCTTCCGGTGAGGATCCCGTGATGACAGGACGAACTGAGACAACTTTGTCGATGAAGTTCGGGGAGGTAGCAAAGGCACAGAAGTGGCTGCGCAAGCAAGCTCCATTGTCCCTTACTCGTTGCTTGGACGATGCCGGCCTCTTGGAGCTTTTCATGACACCCAGCCTAGATGTTTCAATTGGGGAAATGATAGGGATCGTGGACTCTTTTAACGAGTCTGTTTCTCAATACAGCGCCTGGATTAAGGGTGTTAAGGTGGTGTTTCATCTGTCGCCTGTGTTCTTTTCTAACTTGTTTGGCATGCCGGCAGATGGCCTACTTGTAGTATTGGACAGGTCTCATAAAGAGCTCCAAACGATCCACGAGCTAGAATCTTGGCTTGGCGTGACGGAAAACACCAAGGGATTCCCGATGTAGGGGAAGGCAAAGGTCGTTGAGGTGAACGAACTGTATCCCCTGTTTCGGGCACGGGTGTTTCCCAAAACCCTTTCTCAGGTGCAGAGTTTTGGGGTCGAGGCGGTGCGCATCATGTGAAGTATCTTAGAAACTGGCATGCGGTACAATTGGGCTCAGTTTTTGTTGGCGGGCATGCATAAAGAGATAGTGCGGTTGCGCTCGAACATCGAAGCACTATCGCACTTTAATTTTGCCTTCTTTGCCGGCTACCTCCGCCGTTTTGCCGAGTTTCTTGTGGTGCGCGCGGACAACAAATTTGTCCTATGGGATCAGGGTCAACTATCCCGCCCGTGGGTCAAACACTTGTTTGCGACTACGAGATTGCAGGATGCCCCTGAAGGTATCGATGAGTCCATGTCTGTTACTACAGGGGGATCATCTGGAAGTTCCATCCACACACGGGATAGTCTTGGGGTGGAGCTAGCTGGTGTACCTTTAACCGCCAGACGGGCAGAGCGGGTTATTAAAGAGACCTTTGGGAAAGCCAGGTCGAAATTGAAAAGACCCGAACACGCCACGGAGGAAGTTACCGATATAAGCCAGCCACGCGTGAAGCCGATACGCTTCAAGATCCCTGGTAAGAGAAGCTTATTTGCTTGTTATTGCATTGTTTTCGTTCATTTATAACCCCTGCTTCAATTGCTTACGTGTCGTTATTGTTTTCAATTTGATGAACTGAGGAAGGAGGCCTTAGAGACCATTAGAGAGGAGGAGGATACGCGTACCAAGAAAAACAATGAGGAGGAAAGCCCAGAGAAAAGCCAAGGAGGGGGAATGGAGCTATTAACAGAGAGGACTACTGACCCTGAACCTTTAGACGACCCAGACGTTATCAACCAAATGTTCAGTAGCTTCCTCAAGGATGACTTGGATTTGGGCAATCCCCCAGAAGGTGACAAGGATCAGGGTATGTCTTCGCTTTTAGTTGGTTTTTACTATTTTTTTGAATTAATGGTGGCTCCTACGTTTTTATTTATTTTCGTGTTTTTGGATTAGATGAAGGCAGCGGTACCAGGACGGTACGGTTGGACGTTCCCATGAAGACAATTCCCCCTGAGGGGACCGCTGAGGTTAGTTCTTCTCGTACTCGTCAGCCACTTATTTGGTCAGAGATGCCAAGTAAGTCGGATTTTGTGGATGGGATCGTGGAAGAAGTCATTGAACATCTCCAAGAAGTCCATCCTGATATAGGTATGAATCATTGAAAGATTAGGAGCTTTGTGTCTTATGTGTACCGTTTTAATGTTCGTGTTTTCTGCGTGAGTAGGCGCTAAACTAAGATGGGATCCCTCTAAGGGCATCAATATAGAAAGCCTAACTACGCTCTCCCCAGAAGTGGAACAGGTGCCAAGGCCTGTTTATGAAGGAGTTGCAGAAAGCCTTGCGCATAATGCCAAGTCGTTGTGGACTTGTAGGCGTACTGTTGAACAGTTGTGGCTACAAGTACAGGCAAAGGAAAAGGAAGTGTCTGCCATAACTGAGGAGCGCGACGATTTAAAGGCTCGATACGAGTTCGCCGCTGCTAGACTAAGTGGAGATCGTTCTTGGCGAACATCGGAGATTACGTACACCAGGTATTGGAACCTTCTGAACCATCATGCGTCACTGACTCGGAGAATGGTGGAATGCAAAGCTCAAATTGATCTCCTGAACCTTAAGTGTCAAGATTGGAACGCTTTCACTTCCAAGGTTCGCAAATGGGGTCAGGATGAGAAAAACCATAAACATCAGTACAAGAAGTCGCTGAAAGAGGTGTGCATTGAAAAGCGGTAGCTGGAGATGTTTGTGGAGGGTTTGGGTTTGCATTCCGCCTTCGATACCTTTGCCCAAAACACAATTGTGGAAATGGAATCGTCTAAGAGGGTCATCACAACTGCTTCTGGGGAGGTGTCGGTAGGTGAATTTCCTCTGAAACGTCCTACCTAGTCAGCAGTTGACAAAGGCAAGGCTTTGGCAAACGTTGACTTAGGCTTGGACGGAACAGATTGGGCCAGCATTCCAGAGGAAGAAATCCTTCATCGGCTAGAGTTTGGCTTAGGGGGATCCCCTATGGTAAGTGTTTTGTCTTTATGAAGTTAATTTATTGGATAATGTTTAAAATGTTTAACATCTGCTTATTTTTGTGTTGGTTGTTTTTTTTTGGTGTTTTCAGCATGAGGGTGGCAATGATACTCATGAGGCTGGCCCCAGTGGAGCAGGGGCCCCTGACACTGGTGGTTCTAAAGGAGATGATCCTCTTATCACGGACGCTTAACGCTTTTGTAGTTTTTGTTTTGTTTTGTATTTTTGCTGATTCAAATTGATACAGGCATTGTAACTGGGAAAGTATTGAGAAAACAAACAGGCACTATTTGTACAACATTGCATAAATAAATATTTTTTTATTGATTTTCAATTGTTTGCACACACGACATGACATTAAAATGTTTTTGGGTTTTCTTTTCTATTTTAAGGGTGATGCACGATATGTAAAAAAAGGAAAACGAGGAATGCACTAGTTTAAGGCCATTTCGGGCCTCCATGTGTAGTTTAAGGCCATTTCGAGCCCCGTTGTGAACGAGTAATATTTTAACGCAAGTGGATGTTTCGTAGTGGACCGACCGTTTCTGATCGTGGCTAGTTTTACGTCATTGCAGACACGATAGTTTAACGTCTTTTCGGACAAGAAGTGTTGTTTCAATTTTGTTTTCTTTTGTTGTTTATTATGATTTTTGGCCTTTTTGGGTTTTATCGTAGTTTAGTGTCATTTCGGACGTGTTATAGTTTCATGTCATTTCGGACGACAGATCGTTTAGCGTCATCTCGGACGAGGGGTAGTTTAACATCATTTCGGACTAAGGGTGTTTTATTTTAGGTATTTTTTGATCTTCTTTATTTTCATGTCAGGGGGTGTATTAACTGGTATGATTTTGTATTCTGCGTCTCCTTCGCTGATTACATTGAATGGCAGTTCGGTCCAGGAGACGTCTGATTGAATGTTTTCGGTGTCGGTATTTTCAGGTGCTTCGGTGTCCGTCGTTGTTTCGATGTTGGTTTCTTCATGAGGCGATGTGTGTGGAGCGTCTGATGTAGGTGTTTCGATTTCAGGAGATTTTTGTTCCGTGTTAAAGGGCTTACTGTTTACCGGTGGTTGGGGGTTCTTGTCCTTTCGATTAGGCCTTTCGAACTCGACTTCCGACCCTTGGTCTATGTCTGTGTTTGATGAGATGATAGGAGTGACCGCTTCCCCATGTATGATGACTTCTCCGCCCTCATAGGGTAGGTGAATTTCCTGATGTATGGGGGATGAAACGGCTCTTAATTGGGCTAACCAGGGTCTTCCCAATATGAGGTTGAATCCTGGCATCTCATCAACTACCAGGAAGTCAGCAGATGTAGGGAACTGATCTCCAGCTACAAAGTCTAGGGTTATCATGCCCTTAACTAGTACGCGTGACCCGCTGAAGGATTTTAAGCATGCCATTGTGGTGGGTTTGATCGAGTCGGTGAGCCCCAATTGTTCGATGACGGGATAGGGTACGACGTTGGTAGCTGCCCCATCATCTACATGTACCCTATGTATTTTGAATTGGTTTACATGTAGAGTTATGAACATAGGGACCGTTGTTGTCTCACCTGTCTTCTTGTCTACTTTGATGTTCTCATCGTGGAAGCCCAAAGGTTTAGGGATGGCACCGTGAGATGGATACATTACGGCATGAATGGCCGGTTCGCTCGGAGGCAAGTTCTCGCTAATTGGAATTGACGTGAGCATGCGTACTAGAGCTTCCCAATGATTCTGGGATGTTAATACCAAGTCATACAAGCTTAATGAAGTGTTTTTCTGTTTTAGGGCTTGGGTAACTTATGTTAGGGCTGTTGCAAAATCTCTATTATTAGGGACGTTTTTATCAGCAGTGACTGGGTCCATTGGACCCAACAGTTTTATTTCACGTTTTGGTGGGTTGTCGTTGTTGTTAGGACCTGCCGTTTTATGTGATTCTCGTGTTTTGGATGATTCACTGTTGCTGTCCTTGTTCGGTCGATCGTTGGATGATGACATGGGCATGGAGTTAAGTGGAGTTGATTTGGGTGGGCCCATGGCTAGCCGTTGGTGTTCCTTCTCCATGCACTCATGTGTAAGTCTGTCTACTAGGCGTTCTCGTGTGTTACGCGAAGGTGGAGTTGGCCTCGGAGCCTGGGATTGCCCTGGGACCTTTACAACGTATGGAACTGGATGGGGTTGTGGGTGGACGGTCAGATATGACTGGGCAAGAGTCTGTCCAGGTATCCTGATGACGTACGGGGTTGGTCTTGGCGAAGGTTGGACCTCCGTCATGGCAACGGCGGGTGGTACTCAGACTACGAAAGGGGTAGGCCAAGCATGAAGGGTTGGTGTATCTGTGGGATTGACCGAAGGGACACGCACCATGTATGGTTTTTGGCGCGTCCTGATGTTGGGGGCGGATATGGTCGGGGGCACTCAAACTACGTATGGCAGCTGCGGGGCATGGGATGGTTGAGATGCAAGTGCGGACTCAGCGGGAGGGATCTGAACTACGAACGGCTTGCCAAGCGTTTCCTATTTATTTTCAGGGTAGATGGTGTTGATGCGGGGTGTGTCGGAACCATCGTCGAAATAGATTGCGTCAATTATGTACGCTGCCTCGTTAGTGTTCAAGGGGTCTTTGTACACCCCCATGGTTTGATTTTGCTATTGGACGGGATTAGCCCCGTCAAAAGTGATTTTTCCATCATCAATCATCTGCTGGATGTCTTGCTTCAGGGTGAAGCAGTAATCTGTTCCATGCCCGTTACGTTGATGGTAGTCGCAGAAGCGATCCATCCTGAATCCTTTGGGCATGGGCGGCTCATCCGGTGTTGCCAAGCTTGGGTTCTGTATGAGTTGGCAGAACCGTTCATGTCTTTGGATGGCCGCTGGGGATAATTGCTTGTGTCACATCAATCCATCCTTTTAGAGTTGATCAAAGAGCTGGGATGACTTCATCGATAAAGGCGTGTACTGAGAGGGTTCTTTCCTCTCAAAGTTACGTGTACAGTTCGTCGGATTCTGTGATGATGGATCTAGGGATGTTGTGGGAGTGGACTGATAATAGTTAGTGGGGGGCACGGGTGATCTGTGTTGATGTGTGGTGTTCGTTTGCTGTGCCCCCGCTATCGCTGCTATAGTTTTCTTGGCCTTCTCTTTGTCTTTTTTAGTGTGTTGGTTTCTGAAGGCCAAGTATGCAGAGTCGTGGCTATTTTGAGCAGCTTCCTCTATGTTCTTGATTTGTTCAAATGCTTGATTGATATTGCACGTGTTGAGGTAATATAGTTGGATTTGAAGAAATCATTGACAGCCCCCTTCAATATTGTAAGCAGATAGGTTGGAGAGATTGGGTCATGTAACTCGTTGAGAGCCGCACTCCATCTTTGAATGAACTTCTGCACCAGTTCAAGCGGTGCTTGCTTGATCTGCATGAGGCTGTCCAGCGTGGCCTCGGGTTTCAAGTTATACTTGAATCGGGTCACAAACTGGCATAGAAGATCGTCCAAGGAAAGGATGGAGTTCCTGGGCAGGGCTCGGTACCAATCGAGTGCCCTTCCCGCGAGGGACATGGGGAATACTCGTAATATGGAGTGGGGCCATGCCTGAAGGAGCGCACACTCTAATCTGAATGTTATGAGGTGAGCGTTAGGATCTGTCTCTCCGTTGTACTTAGTCAGTATTGGAAGGGGGACGTCTTTGGGCAAGGTCAATGGCGGGACAGAAGAGCTGATAGGATCATCCTTGTAGAAATCTACTACTTTCAGTTCTACGTCAGCGGCTGTTTTGAGGCGCTTTACCTCATCTGTTAATTCCTGCATCAATTTTTTAGCGTCCGCCCAATCTTGGGCACTTGGTGAAGCTACAGGCTGGGGGTGCGGGGTTGCATACCAGCTAGATTGCTGGGTCACAGGTTGAAAGGCCGATAGCTGGGCGATCGGCGGTTGTGTCTGTGGATAATTAACTGCGGGCGGTACTAAGGTGGGGATGCTAAAAGGAAAATGTTGGGGTTGTTGTTGTTGCTGCAGCTGGGGTTGTGCTTGGGGAACATTGATTGGTGGGATTGTGTGGGGTGGTGCATGGTGATGGGGAATTTGGTGTGAAGAAACTCCCCTTGCCGTCCATTGTCCCGCCACGTTGTGCGCGGGGACTCCCTGTTGGGTCACGGCTGCTTGGGGAATTGTATGCGTTTGGATATGTGGTATGAAATGAGTGGATGTAGACGTAGGAATCACATGTGGCATCCCAATTACGCGGGGCGGGAACGTTGGCCCCGTGCCATCGTGAGGAGGCGGTGCTTGTGAGGATGGGCCCGCAGCTGCATTAGGGGTAAGTGGAAGAGGGAAGGTGTGAGGTTGGGAATCACTCGAGAGAGGAATATGTACGAGTGCTGCTGTTTCCAGTGGTGGCGCTTGAGTCTGGATGAATCTTGGGAGTTGTACGGGTAGGATTTCCCCTGTCTCGGGATGGAAAATGGGGTTGATCTGTGCTTGGGGGCTCAAGGTGTGGTACGAGTCTCCTTGCTCAAATTGGGCAGCGAACTTGTCCTCTTCTTCTGGCTGAGGCTCTAGTGCGGGCTGGTCCAACGACTGGCTCCTATGGAGGAGGAGCTGTGTAATAAGTTCTGAATATTGTTCAGGGACAGGGATTATGTCGTAAGGGAAATGGATGAACTCATGTCCTCCCCTGTAATACCGTTCAAACTGCCTCTTCACCTCCATTTCAGCGTGATCTACCGCCAGGCCAACTTGTATCTTGATACAGATAAAGTTATACTGATCCTGAGTTATGATGTGAGAGGCTGGGTCTCTCCCTTGCAGCCTTAGGGATCAGCGAGGCCCCGCTGTGGGTTGCATTCTTGGGGGTTGTGCAACAGCCTGTTGGGCGGCTATGGTGTCCATGATGGCAGTGGTGTGAGTGGTGGCAGCGGTGTTGTTCACAGGGTTCATGATGCTATGTCACGGGGATGGATAAGTTTGGAAATGCGGATTTGATATCTTGTGCAACGGGCAGCGTATACGCCTAGCGGACAGCGTATACAGCATGTACAGCATAGACGCTGAAGAGCGTATACTACGTGAGATGGGCTACAGCGTAAGGCAGGAACATGAAATGATTGGTAGCGTAGGGCTCAGCGTAATATAAGTTGCAGCGTAAAACAAGTGATCGGCGTAACACAATAATGTGAAATGAGTTGCGGCGTAAAAAAAGACTCAGCGTAAAAGTAGAGAGCGTAAAGCAAGTTCAGCGTAAAGACAGTTGCAGCGTAAAACTGGGGAGTATAAACTAAGGTTCAACGTAAACGAGACATCGTAAACAAGGTAGGGCGTAAACAAGGCTCAGTTAAATGATCGAGAGAGTAAACGAGGATGGTGTAAATAGTACACCGCGTAAACAAGATTCAGCGTAAACAATACAGAGCGTGAAAACGAAGGGCAGCGTATGGTTTTCAGAGGGAAATTTTCAGAGGGGGCATAAATACTTGACAGCGTAGACGCTGGACAGTCGCAGGGTGGGTTTTTGGATAGGACAGTGTAAACGCTGGAGGATTTTGCAGGTAGCGGCGTGTAAGGGTTTTAGGAGGCCCTCCTTCTAGCGCCAATTTCTGTATCGCCTGAAATCATTGGTCTCCGGCTGGAAGAAAAAATAGAGGCCGCAAGATCGCAGGACGCGTACAGAAGACCCTACCTTCGCCTGAGGGCGAGCTAGAATGCAGCAAAGGCACAGTACCTTGGGTGGTCCGCATGCGGATCAGACAAGGATTTCCCCGCACGTACGCAAAATGCTAATACGCTGGGTTATGCATAAACGGTGTACAAGCGTAAACAAAGCAAAAGAGCAGCGTAAAGCGTAAACGGATGTAAACGGAGCATGAGCGTAAATAGGAGTAAATCATGTGTGGGTCAAATTGATGTAAAACTGTAAAAGAACTTATGCAGCAAACGTAAACAATTGTATTGCAGAGTCGAAGTACAGTGCACCGGTCTAACGCAGTCGTGCGGGAACACAAGGTGGACGAAAAGCCCCGGCGTATACAGGGATGACTCTGGTTCACAGGGCAGGCGGAGCATAGAGAGTATCCGCAGCGTACAAGGCTTCTAGTGTAAGAGGCTTTCAGCTTAGGTGCGCAGCGTAAATGTTCTCTGGTGTGCTCCGGGATTTTGCCAACCGACCTCTGGTAAAGTGGGAAATGGGGGTTTTTATACAGGTTTTTACGCTAAACTCGGGTTGGGTGACACGTGGCGCGTTGACCGAGTGCATACCAAATTACAAATGTACAAAGTATTACATCTCCTGAGCGTATACGCTGGGCGTATACGCTACAGTAGGTCAGCATGTACGCTAGGCGTACACGCTGGCGGTGCTAAGCTGAACGTGGGTGCAGATGCTGCGTGCTGGGTGTATACGCTGGGCGTATACGCTGATGGGTGCTGGCATATACGCTGGGCGTATACGCTGATGAGTGCTGGCGTATACGCCGGGCGTATACGCTGAAGGGTGTCCACTTGCTTCAATATTTGCTCTTTGGTGTTGTCTTCAAGCTGTCATTGGAGATCTTGTCGTCGAGCGTGTGCACCTACAGTACCTGGGCGTGTACGCCGGGGAGTCAGGCGTATACGCTATAGTGCTGGGCATATACGCTGTTAATGCGAACTTGGGCGTATACGCTGGCAAAATGCACTTGGTAAAGATCAAGTGTCGTGATCCTCAAGGTTGCCGCGTGTGTGAAATCTCATGCAACTGACGTCATTTGTGGGTCGCAGGGACCTACCTGGTGTCGGATAAGTACTAAGCTCCGAATTTTGTGGTGTTTCAATGTCTTCGTTGTTCCCTACTTTCCCTTCGTTCATGCCCTTGTCCTCTCTCTCGACTTTCTTGTCGAGGTCTCTCGTTTTGTCTACCTCTATCCTTACCATTATGCTCATGGTGGTTGCACCCAGATGTGGAAGGAGAGGATGAGTGATGAGATGAAGGGGAAGAAGAAAGAGAACGATCGCCATGACGATGCTTCTTGCCTTCTCTTTGGCTTCTTCGACCCCGATCGTGATGACGATCTAAGTGCCCGTCCTTATCATGAGTTGTTGTTCCCTCTGTGAACAGTTGGCATTCATAGGGATCAGAACCAGTGTTATGTATTTTTTATCATAGGTTCTAATACCCTACCTCATCACCATCATTAGGAGGGGAAACATCATTTGATAAAGAACATCATCTCCTATTTTGCTTAGGACGTGCGGGCCTTTACCCTTAAATAAGGTAAGTTGGCTCTCCTGCCTTGAGTCCTAACTACATTGCGCTACTCTCGCATGATAATCCCTCATGTCAAAGTCTTCCGCAATGTATTCAACATATAATTCTATCATGCCAATCTGTCCCAAAGCATGAAGGTGCATGTTAGGTACTAATCGATCTGGAGGTAACACTATGTTACCTTGTAAATCTCTCCATCACAGCGATTCGTCTTGATGGAGGATAATGGTAAAGTTTGGAATATACTCATCGGGATGAGTATAGACTATTCGGTCTTGTTGAGGACTTGGCGGATTTCGATTATGTGTTTTTGATTGCCGACTATTTATTGTATTATTCCTAGGCGGTGAATTACTCTTGTTAGAAGAAGACATTATTGTCGATGTGCTAATTTACCGTTATATAAATTTTTCTTAATTAACCTGAAGGTTCATTTAGGCTCCCAACAATGTGAGTGATATCCTATGTTCTACTTAGCGCACAAACACTTAGTCCCCAGCAACGGCACCAATGATGAGTGGCGAGATACCCCTACACTCAACCATACGAATACAAGCATAGCACGTCTCATGGAATACTCAACCAATGACTAGGTACCTACACGTCTCATGGAACACTTAGGGTTAATCATTTGTTGTCTTCCCAGACTTACTTGTAGTTGTCACGATGTATGGTTAAGTAAGTCTAAGGTATATGATTTTTATATATTTTTATGTTTTTGTCTCCTATGCTAACAAGGTGAAGGGTTGAGAATACTAATTAACTAACTCTAACTAATGAACTAAGTCTAAATTAACCTAGCATCAACATCTACTCCTACTTACCATACACACCCTGAACCGATGCAACCTTGGCTACCAAACGCTAATCGTTGCTGGGATCACTAAGCGTAACACATGTGCTCGAAGTGGTCGTACTGAGGCACTTAACTAGGAGAGAAGGGTTGAGTGATAATTAACAACTAGTAAAGCATTTAAATAACAAGTAATAAATAATAGTAAATAAAATCATAATTAGCCTATTCCATGCATTGCAAGATTTATCCAAGAAGCTCGTCTTTATTGCCGTACACAAACTTGTGTTCAGGTACAATGTTTGCTTGAATAAAGATCTGTTCACTTTAGGACTCCTATTGCGGGCACATGGAAAATATTCTATCTCTGGAGTGATCAATCTACCAGAGTTTCCCTACTGTCTAGCCTAGGATGATGAAACAAGGGAGAGCCACCTCTTATTTATAGATATGACGGCGCACCGCGATATCGCAAGGGATGCGATATCGCGATGGCCGCGATATCGTGGCCCATGCGATATCACGGCCCATGCGATATCGCATCCCATCAGTACTCATTTTTCTTTACTATGAACAAGAAAAGTAAAGTACTTTAAAATGTAACTGATTAGACTAGGAAAATAGTAAGAGTTATGATATGTAAAATAATAAAGCTAAGTGGATGCTGCAATGATGGAAAGCAATCTCTATCTTTATTTCCATCATGAACTGTGCCCAAGTACACTTCACTCAAATAAAGACTCTGAACAACTATTCAACATCACACTACAAGCATTCACTCTCTATTGCTAAATCTATGAAAACAAACTGCAAGAGTCTACCTAAGGATGGAATTAAAAAACTATTTGACCATGCACCTAAGTGTCTTATTTATAGGTTGCTACGTGTTGAGCGATATCAAATATCCAACATTGAAGCTTATGCCCCAATATCAAGGATCCAATATTAGATGCTCGATATTGCAGCAGGTGAAAAGCATGATTTATCATACCCCCATAACTAACTGAAGACTCATTCTTGAGGTAAAACAAAATGAGGATAAAGTTCCTTACAAAATTGCGACATAGATTTACATGACACTAACTAGTATATAGATGACTCTTAGAATACCATAGTGGTGTTTTACAAAAATTTTACACAGGGCATGATGTAACAATTTTGGCAAAGAAAATTAAAATAAAATTTGGTGAAGCTCGATGTAATGGAGGTAGTTCCTGGTGGTAGTGGCTCTTTCATCGATTGCTTCCCCTTGTTGTTAGGCTTATGGAGCTTATATCAATTTAGGAGTGTCTAAAGCTTTTCCTCCTCTGTTCTTAGGTCATGTACTGTCCATGCTTGTTGTGAAATGTTTAATAGAGAAGGTACATCCCATGGGCACGATAGCTACGAAAACATCTGATTAGCCTTAACATACTAGGCTTCAAACTGCCTCCTCTCCTCTTTAAATGCTTTGGCCTTCTCACATAATTCATTATAATCAGATAACCTTCTAGCTAGGTTTGCTATTATATGTTTCTACCCTTGGTAGCTAGCCTTAACTACTTCTAATTTAGAGTTTTCCACTTAGAGTTTTTATAAAGCATCTTTATGATCCACAAACTCTTTCTCGTATAGAGAATATGGCTGCTACTTACTGGTCTAGCTTGTTTCCAGGTTTACCTACTATTAACATGGCCAAGTTAGCATAACAAAGGTTAGCTAACCCCATGTACTCTTTCAGGTTCTCGATCTGCAGGTCTTTGTTCTTTACTTTCGCTTGGTGAATGTGAGAATAGCTTTCTAAGATGGGCTACTAGTTAGGATTTTGTGTTGATATAGAGCTTTGGCCATTTGGATCTCTTTCTTGTTGATCTACTTGTACATTCCCACCTAACCATGGAAGTGTTTCTTGAGCCTTTCATGTTTTTTTACCTCGTTCTACCACACACTAATTTCAATAGTTGACTTTTGATGGATGAAGCATACCTCCTCAATTGAGAGGATCTTATTTTCTCTTGTGAGGCAATTCATATCTTGGTTGACCCTCATTAGTTGTTCTTTCAACTAGTGGATGCTTTCTTCTAGGATATTTTTCAATTTTTCTATAGTGGTCACCCTCATATTGTTAGCAGAAAACTATTATTTTCTTCTTGGACTATGATGAGTGCCTTAGCATGTGCATACGTTTGTGCTTCTGCTAGAAAGGCATTTCACATTGCTTTCTCCTTCTACATTGCCATTTGTTTATTTTTCTCAATTAGGCTATTCATCTTCTCTATTCTAAAATGTTCTATATGGTTAAGCACAATAAATTCTATGGGATCTCTATATTTAGCTCATAGGACTCCTGGCTCTTCTTGGAGTCTATGGATTTCTGCTTTTGCATGCTCTGCCATGACGAGTTTACCTTTGGTAGTTATCAATTCTAATTACACTATAGTGACATCACTTGGGATGTTGAAGAGTGTTGTCATTACTCACTTGGTTTGCAGTAGTCGATCAAGCACATCTTCATGCTCAATAGGAGTCATTGAGGTTCCAACTAACATTTGAGCATCTCTAGCTCTAGTTAGATTTGCCAGTGGCATAATAGGTACATTGAAAGGTTCTTTGATATGATAAGTGATCACCTCTATTGCTCTTGCTACATCTTTGTGCTGCATTACCACAACTGTGGCTCCTTCTCCAATCTCTAGCACCACTTGGAATGATGTAGCATTTTTAGAGATTTATTGTGACCATTGATCCTCTCCTCTTGACTGTAGTGAAATTTTTTCACTTCTAAGATCTACTGAAATTTTAGGCTATATGGCACTATCAATAACTATATAGAGGTTGGCTTCCTTCCTTGTTCCCTAGCTAATGGTTTATGCAATCTATTATAGATGACTTATGGATGGTCTATAGTCCTATCGCGACGATGGTGGACTTGTTGTTGTTATTGATATTATTGTTGCTGCTCTTATTCTTAGTGTTCTTCATCCTAATCCTTTATGGGTAGTGCTAGTTTAAGTAATTTAGCATATGAAGCATTTTGGACTCCTCTAGAAAAATCATTGGTGTATCCTAGGATTCTGGCTCACTTGCACAACTTCTTGATAAGGCAAGGGAATGGAAGTGTTGGCTTCCCTGCCTTTCTTTCTTCCAACTACCTCTGAATCTCCATAAAGTAGAGTTGTGTGATATTACTGTTGTATTTTCCCATTAGGATTGCACTTCCCCTAGCTGCATACCTATTCAGTCCTTTGGTTGAGAATAAGTGATAGGTGCCAATTTTGAAATAGATTTACTCCTCCAGAATTAGTTCATTATAACCCTTATCTTCCTTTCCATATGTCCATTTTAGCCATAATTTCTTGGTTTTAGCATCTGATGCTGTGGACAGATGTGTTATTTTTACCCCTTCATTTGGTATGCTCAAAGCTTCTACTATTTCCTTAATTGAGTATGAAATAGAGACTCCTCCAATGTTGACTGTGGTGTGTTCTTCCTTATTGTGCCAAAACTGATAAGTTTCTTCAAGGTACCATTCGCCACTATAAGATAGGATAGGCCACAATAGTTATGCCTTAAGTTGTGTCTTTATTATTTCTAGAGTAAATTCCATGAATGGGCCAAAGTTCATTTCCACAATGACAGTGGTTAGAATTCACCTCTCTTAAATAGCATGAAGGCAATCTTGTGATAACATGAGGCATTGTCCTTGCACTTGTAATTCCTCTACCTCTCCTTGGGTTGATTATCTCATTGCAGGAGTTTCTTGATGCATACTGAATGATTGGGCTTCCTACTCCTCATGTTTTTGTTCTTGTCCTCTAATTTGGCCTCTACCTTGGCCTCTTGGTCATTTTCTTGCACCTTGTGAAGGTCCTCCTTGTGCTCCTCTGTTCGGGGCCATCTGCAATCAATTAAGGATTTAGAATTACTAAGGTATTCTCATATATTCTTAATGGTTTCATACCTTACTCATACCTTAGTTACATTAAGTTCTTAGTTTATTGTTATTGTAGAGTTAGAAAAACCTTAAAAAGTTTTCCCATAAGTGTTAATTTTGTTACAACCCTTTACAATTATCAATTTTATTCATATTCATAAGTCGTAATGATGATTATGGTTCCTAAGAGTGTTATTTAAGTGTTCTAGCATTAATATGATTGATTTTTTGTTAAAAATTTCAATTTTTCTTTCATCCTTACCCTTAAAATACCTTTTAGGCATTAGCAATTTTCCAAAAAATGACTTAGATTTTCCTTACTAGCACCTCCCATGACTAAGAGGAGCACTCCTAGATTAGATAGGTTCAAAAATCACAAAAATCGAAGTGGTAACGTGTAAGATATAGCTTGGGGAAGCTAGGAGGTCAGAGCTCTTTGATTATAAAAAAAAATTGTAAAAACATTCATGGCTACTCAAATGAAAAATGAAAAAATTTGACTAAGTTCCCTTGGTATATATAGTTTTTAAGGATCCAATATTGGGGATCCAACATCAGGGTGGATCCAATATCAAAGCCCAAAAGACTTTCAGTTTTCATGAAGTTTTGTAGATAAAGAGCAATTCTTTGTGGATGTGAGGAAGGTTTAGAGGAGAATCAGAGGATCTTGAATGATAGATGATGCGTATTTCATCAAAAATTTGGCCCAAATAGTGTGTAAAAAAGGAATCTCAAGCTATGAAAGTTCATAAGAGGGATACGAAGGGTAATGAATCCATGTTGTCAGAATGGATGATGTAAATGATATGGGAAGTTTTTATTGATGTGAGAAGGCTCAAGATGATGTGGAATTGCTTGGCAAGTAGAAGGTACAATAGTTATACAAGTCGGTCCTCCCTAAAGCAGGCTTTAGCCCTTAATTCCCTTGTATAACCACATGTAAAAGTGTCCTTAGGAACTTAAGGAGTTGAATGTAACACATACCTATTTAGCAAAACACACATGTTAGTACCACCAAATTATGAAAATTACACTATGTTATACAAAATCACAAGTTATGACTATTCTTACAGTGAGACGAGGTGGACTTAGAATGGATTACAAACATCAAGATGTGAGGTATCTCACCATAGACATAATGAATTCTTATGTTTTATTAGTTGTTAAAGTAATCATTGGCCTTTTTGTCCAAGATTCAAACCAAGTCCAGACCACATTCTAGTGATATCACATCGTTTTATCTCTTAGAGTTACACTTGTAAGACTACTATAGTTGTAAGGAGTATTGTCACTTAGCGTATTGTCCAAAGGAGGAGTTTATTCATGGCACTTTTTTATTTCTGGGTAACATGTCTTTCTAGTGGGATCCCCAGAAATTTATTCTGTGCTCTTTTATTATTATTATTTCTATGTCAACCTTTTAAGGAAACACTTATTTTACTCTTACTCCCATTTTTTGTTAGATCTACAAGGATATAATACAACATGAGCAACATGATAGAATTCACAAAAGTAATCCAAGAGAATCCACAAATCCCCTTGATGTTACACCTTTTACACTCCTACTTGGTTCTTCACCTTTTGGTCGAGGCATAATGATCACAGGTTTATTCTTAGTTGTATGATGGAAAAGAATATCATTAAAGCCATAGTAAGAGCCTCTTATTAATAGAATGGATAGTGTTGGCTCATTGTTCAAATAATCAATCCCTTCTAACTTGATATCATAGAGAAATCTTTACCTTATTAGACTACATATTACCTTTATTCATAATGTGTCTTATTAACAATAAAAAATTATGTACAAAGGAAATAAAAAAAATGTATGAAAGAGACAATATGAAAAAGGTGTAAAGATTGAAAAATATCAAGGAATGAAAAATGTTAAAGAATATCAAAAATTTAAGAAATGAAATATGTGAAAGAATAGAAAGATGTCAAAGAGTGTGAAAGATATAAAAAAATATAAAAAATTATATCAAGTGATGAGCGGTGAGGTACACCTATGCTCAACCATACAAATCACAAGTGTTCACACATGATCTGATCGAATTTCATAGATGGGACTAGTTGTGGTATTTAGATTATTATGCTCTAATCGTAGTTTGCTGTCTTCCCACTTGGACTGATGGTAGCTTTGTCATATATGGTTTAGTCCAAAGTGATGCATATGATGTCTAATTCTATGTTACTCCTAATGATGACAAAGAGATGAATTAATTAAGCTACTAAACAATGGAGAGTAGAATCTAAACCCTCAACTGAAAGGGCTATGTAACAAAACAATTAAAATAATATTTTAAACAAAATATTAAAAACTTAAATTTAACTTTAGGAGAGTTCTGTTATCTTTTGAAAAAACACGTAAAATAACTAAAATTAAAATTAAATATTTGTACAATTTTAAAGAACGATAAACAATTCAAAACAAAAATTCAAATTTTATGTAGTCGCCTGTAGCGGCTGCTGCGGGTCTACTATGGACGCTACCACTATGGACGCTACCACAAGGCTGCTCGTAGCCACTAGTTTATGAGGAAAAAGAAAATGGATCCCACATTTGTCCAGGAGAGAGAAACGTGACTGCTAACATCACCGAAGCGTAAAGGTTCTCTGCCAGCCGCACCACCACCACTTGCTCACCGTCTCCAATGTGCCGTTTGCATGTGAAGAAGGAAGCCACCGTTGGCCACCTTGGACGAATGCTTTCTTACGTGCTTCTGACGCGTGCAGATGCGTCAGCCGCTACTGTCAAGCGTTGGTCGCCTACCGTCGTCAGATAAGACGCTCCCGAATGCTGCTATACTTCTGTTCTGCGCACGCACCCGTCATTTCCAGCAACGCCGTCTGCACGTCCGTTTTTATTAAAGAAAGGAAGGGAGGTCCTGTTGATGCCGCTCCAGCACTGTGTCGCGTGCCTGACGTGCTGCGGACGTCTGTGTCACTGCTTGTCGCGCGCGTTTCTGCCACGCGCCGTCCATTGCAAACTGCAGCAGGTCTAAGGTGTCACCCGCCACCGCCACGCGTCTGAGAAGAGGCTTTGCTCCTTTTTTTTTCTCTCTGCTGCCTCCGGCGCACCCCCCAGCGGCCTGCAGGAGAATAAACCACCGCCAACTGCCGTCACTTGCCATCAACGTCATCAACCGTCAACTTCAACAAAAAGCACTCTTCTTTTAAACTATCTTTTTATGGAAAAATGTTTCTTGTGGCTAACAGTAGTTCCTCATCATTAGTGTCTATGGGCCATAGTTCTCTTAATCATATTTATCATCTAGTTCAGATTTCTTCTTTAAACAATGCCATGGATTTATGCCATCACCTCTTTTTTTGAATTTACTCCCTTTCTTCTTTTATATTTCGAATTTTCAAAGTCTACATATTTGCTACATTTATTTTTATCATGCTTCCTCAATCTACTTTTATTTCAGATAAGGTATACCATAAATATACCATAGCATATATCCTAAGATTTTGTTTACAATCTTTGTCTTTGTCTAGAGATTTGTCTATGGGTGGTAAGCATTGCCAAATATTAATTTATAATCAAATCACTACCATAATTTCTACCAAAATGTAGTCATATATTTGTTGTCTTTTTTTCTTACTATGCTACAAGAAATTCTAATTAATTTCATAAGCTCTTTGAAAAATGTTTTGCCACCTTTTGGGAAGGATCTTTTAAGAGAAAAACATGAAATAAATTAGGTCGTCTTAGCAAATCTATTTACCATAAGGATGCAATCATTTGCTCTCATAGTTTTAGGAATACTAATGATAAAATTTATGATGATGATGAATGCTAAAATTCATGTTGATGTCACCCTTGATCTCTCTAGAATTGGATGTGGTTGGCGCAAGCCTACATTCATAGCAACTGTTGATCAAGGCCCCATGCCTAGCATGGGTGAGGTTGGCCTCAACACTGAGAATGTACAGGATCGCACTACATTCATCCTTAGCACCCCTCCATCTGGTCCCCAAGACAGTGATAAATGCTAATGCTGGAATAGAAATTGATGCATTTGATTCCAGAGGTGTTTTCATTGTTGTTGTACCTTGTCATGCCATATATGTATGGATCGGACATCGATGCTACTCTGCCATGGAGAATACTGCCAAGATTGCTGCTTCACCATTTCTCAGGTACCAGAGATGCGAAGGTCGAATTACCATTATTAGGGAGGGGAAAGAACCACGTGGATTTTGGGATTCTTTCTGTTGTACTTGTCCGTTTAAAAGTAAAGAGACTTGATTACTTTTAACACCAGGATGCAGAAAATATTTCTGTGAATGTAAATGTGGGTAGAAATGCAGTAGGAAGTAATAAAAGAGTCCAAAGACACAATCATGAGTATGACATTTTTGAGAAGGCAATATTGTATATTGAAAATATTATAAAAAAACGTATGCAATCGTGTTTGAGTTTTAACGATTGGCTCCACTGTGTTGAAGTGTTTTGCGCTATAGTAAGCATTTTAACCTCAAATTCTATATTGCAACCTGACGGCATTTCAGCAACTATGAATCGCATTTAAGATGAAGTAAAATCGTTTCAAGAATGTATATTGAACTCTCTTATTAAAACAAGAAATAAAATGAAAATTGGTGCACTATAAATTAATATAATTTGGGTTTTCATATGTACAATGACAGTTTTTTTAGTGTCCATGGTTACCACTTACCAGTCACTTTCACACAACCAGATCAAACCTTTTTAAAATTCATTTTTAAAAGATGATTGAGGTTACATGAAAAGGTTGAGCTTTGCACTCCGGGGTATCCTGCTACTTGAGAAGAAGCCTCGCTATCGAAGGCATCAATATCGTATCCATGCGTTCACGCATTGCTCAACTTTTCGAGTGAATGTTCTTCTTGATTAATCGTTAAACGGGGCAGAATTGCCATGTTATAAAATTTACGTTGCTGCAGTTAATAGCTATGGCGACAAGCCGACAACAATAGTGTCGTAAGACCCTTTCAACAGTGAAAAGAAGATGGGCAGTGTTTTTCCATCTTACGACTAAACATGGTAGGCGGAATTGCGGGAATAGCTGACTTACCTTGGAAACAGCACTGGAACTTTAGCCTGTAGAGACTTATGCTAAAAATATATGATTTTGTCTCCAGGATGAACCGTACATCTGGTATGCATTATGGCTTGCAACGCATGCTCCAACGCTTTTGAATTTCTAGTCATTAGCACGTTAATTCAAATTTTGAAGAATCACAGTCGTGGCAAACAACTCTACCTGTTTTCTGTGCTTCGAGATTAGGTTTATGAATTTTTTTGGGTCTTCATTTTCTCCTTGAAACAATTCATACATAGTATTTAAAATAATAGCATGCTGAAACCTGCCACGTTTGATCTCAATTTACAGTAAACTAAAGCTGATCTTTGCAGCCTGGCTCCGGCTTACTTTTGACCAGTACGAGAGTTCTAGATCTCGGATAGAAGACCTTGACTGGGTTTGTGTACAAAAATAGTAACTATATTGAACTGAACTGTTCAAACTTCAAAAGCGAACTTGACCAATGCACCAGCGAGTAGATGAGTAGGTACTGGTTGAGTCTTGCTTTACCACAAAATTGGGAGAGTTGCTGTACTTGCACGACAACTTTTATTTTGTTATTTTGTGTTATTTTGATAAGTCATCAGAAAGCAGGCCATACAAAATATGAGCAGCACTGGCAGGCCCAGTTGTTGTGAAAAGTTGGCAAGGGTTTGCTAAGCCGTCCTTCAGAAATGACTTGCAACATTGTTGCCCAGGTGCTACGAAAAGTACATAAGGGTTTTCACGTATATGAGTAAAAAAAATCTTATGATAATTTTTTTGGGGCACACAATAAACAGAACTTTGAAATTATGAATGCCATGAAAAAACAAAGAATCTGCAATGTTTGTTCAGAAACCTACAGAGTTAGGGTTACAATCGCTTCAACTCAAGAAAAGAAAATTATCAAAATGGAGTAGACATCATTGTTGATCAATTAATCAAAGATAAAGTGGTACAAGTATATCGTTATGGCGATCAAATTATGGGCATCAAACTTGTGCTTGGAAATGAGATCATCAATGTTAATAGGATTTTTGGGATTCCATGGATCAAGTGCTTTAAGAAATTTCTCAATAAGAAAGCATATTCTTTGGAGGAGATTTTAATGATCATGTTGGATTTATGAAAATGGGATATAATAGGATTTGTAGAGGTCAAAGATTTGGAGAGCATAATGATATGAGAGATTTACTACTACAATTCACAAGTGCCTATGATCTTGCAACTACAAATACTTATTTCAATAAGATGATGGAAGATTTAATTACTTTCAAGAGTGGTATAGATAAAACACAAATTGATTATTTCTTACACAAAAGAGGCTAAGTCATGTGTAAAGATTGTAAGACTATACTTAGTGAGTTCCTTGCAACTCAACATTGACTAATGGTCATGAATTTAGCTATACATAGCTTTAAAGGTAACACAAAGGTGAAATTTGAAAGAAGATAACATCATCTTATTTAGAGAACAACTGCTTCATGAAGGCACATGGAATTGAGATTGCTCTACAAATTTAATTTAGGGCTAGATCTAAAGTTACATTCAAAAAATTGGAAAAAAACTTTTTATGTAAAACAAAAGGTAAAAAATGCATTCCAAAGGAGACATGGTGGTGGAGTGATGAAGTGCAACATGCTATCCAAAATAAGAATTAATGCTTTAAGGAATGACAACAAAGAGGTAGCCAAGAAAATAGGCTTGTATACAAAATGGCAAAGAAGGAGGCAATTGTAGTAGTAGCTAGAGCCAAACATAAGGCCTTGTATAAATTTTATGAAAAATTAGAAACAAAGGAAGTAAAAAAATCTATTTATAAATTGGCAAAAATTGGAAACACTAAACATAAGGACATTGATCATGTCAAATGCATCAAGGAAGTAAACAAAAGAATTTTGGTCAAAGATAATGAAATATTAGATAGGTGGAAAATTTATTTTCAAGGATTATTAAATAAAAAATTTCCAAAAGAAGAAATCTAAGAAGAAGAGCCAAATTTTTGTTTGGTTTATGAACTTTTCTTCTTTGATGTAAAGATAACCTTATCAAAGATGAAAAATGGGAAAGCTATTGGACCAAATAATATTTTTATAAATGCTTGGAAAACATTGAGAGATCTAGGAATTTTTTGGCTAACACAATTATTTAATAAACTTTTGAAGGATGGAGAAATGCCTAACAATTGGAGACAAAGCCTTGTTGTTCCCATTTACAAAAATACAGATGTACAAAAATGTGCAAACTATAGAGGGATCAACCTAATGAGCTATATTATGAAGCTTTAGGAGAGAGTCATATAGTGGCATCTTAGACTTGAATCAAAAATATTAGAAAATCAATTTAGATTTATGTCAAGAACATCTACTATAGAGGTTGTTTCTTAATACGATAATTGATGAAGAAATTAAAAAAAAACATAGAAAAAATATACATATGATCTTCATTAATTTGAAAAAAGCATATGATAGAGTGCCTAAAGATATTATTTGGTGGACCTTGCAAAGGAAAAGCATGCTTGATAAATATATTAAAATAATTCAATATATGTATAAAGAAGCAACCACTAAAATTAAAAAATCTTGTGAAATAATATTTGATTTTCCAGTCATAGTAGGTTTATATCAAGGGTCCACACTTAGCCTATACTTATTTGCTATTATTATGGATGAATTAACAAAGAAAATACAAAATAAAGTTCTTTGGTATATGCTATTTGCATATGATATTATGTTGGTGGATACATCTCAAGAAAATATTACTACTAAAATAGAGAAGTTGATACTTGCTCTAGTATCAAAAGATTGAAAAATTATCAAAGTAAGATAAAATATATGGAATATAATTTTAATGAGAACATAATTAGTGATGAAATAAAAGTGATTATTTAGGGCAAAAAATCCCTCATTGCAAGCAGTTTCTCTACCTAGGATAAGTCCAACTAGATGATAAAATTAATAAATATATCAAAAATAAGATTGAGGTAGGATGGTTAAATTGGAAACAAGCTAGTTGTGTTCTACATAGTAAAAGAATATGAATAAAATGAAGGGGGAAAACAACAATTAAATCAGGTACTTATATGGTGTTGAATGTTGGATAGTATAAAAGAGGCATGAACAACAAATCAGTGTAGGAAAAATGAAAATGCTTCAATGCATATTAAATGTTATTAGAAGAGATAAACTATATAATATAGATATCAAAGGAAGACTTTGAGTAGCTTCTATTTTAGATAAGTTACAAGAATGGCAGCTGATGAAGTGTCATTAGTCGATGCGTCGACTAGGCCGCATATATGGGGCCACGTATACGCGGCTGTGTCGACGTAGCCTTCCATGCGTCGACGTGGCCCCGTTTACACAAAGCCTATTTTGGCCTATAAATAAGAGGGCCTTCCTCCTCATTTAGGTACCTTTCAGTTAATTGTAGCGAAGCTCTTACAGTTTGTTCCTGCAGGAGATAGAATAATTTCCAAGCGCTCGGAGCAGGTGTAAGAAAAGTGCTCAGCTTTTTATTCAAGCATTGATGTATCTAAGCCCATTTGCGTGATGGCAATAAAGACGAACTCTTCAAGAATTCCTTGCAATGTTTGGACTTAGCCATTTTATGCATTCAGTAGTTTAATATGTTTATGCTTTGTTAATTACTTAAGTTTTTGTTATTGTTATTTTAATCACTATCGCTCCTTTATTGTTCGTCGAGGCCATAAGTACGACCATCTCAAACGTAAACCCAACACTTGGTGAACCCAATGATGTTTAACGTCTGGTAACCCAGAAGTGCTTAGGGGATGCTCAAAACGTGCCCAGAAGATGGGATCGGATACTTATGCTAGGAATAGTTAGAATACAAATTAGGATAATTATAGATTAGAAAATAGTTTATCCTTTACCTTCCATACTTTAATTAGACGCAAAAAGATAAGTAAAAAGCTATAAAAATCATTAGCCTTAATCTCACTTAACCATAGCAAAAAGAACGTCAAAAGTGAGATTAGGAAGGCAAAGACTGTTCTAACCCAAGGTTCCACTGGTTAGAGTTTGGTGTATGTTAAGTGCTTATAGTCTACAAAATTCAACAGAGTCGCATGTGAATGCCCGTGATTCGTATGGTTGGGTGTAGGGGTACCTATCCGCTCATCATTAGCACCATTGCTGGGGACTGTTAGTCTTACATGCATCATCTAACCTTAGTGAAATTATCATTCAAGTCATTGGAACAAACCCAGGATAGAAACATTTACGCACACTAGGAAGATTAAAGTAAATAGTAAGGTATATCGATTACATGGACCATCTAACATCCAATATGTCTTCTCACAGGAGAGAGGTATCCAACCCACCAGTGCGACAAGAATGTTGGGTGGTGTACAAGCATCCCAATGATTATGTCCTAGACTTCACTTTCATCCTACATTAGGATGAGCATCTATGATGGTGGGACATGGAGGAAAACATTGTGCTATGACTTGACTGATCGGCTCTTGCAATGCTATTCCACAATCTTGGTAGACTAGGCATCCAGGACCATGGAGTAGAGTATGTCATGGAGGATCATGACTACTAGGACTATCGTCCCATTGAGGCTCAATGAGCATGAGACTAGTAGCAGGAAGACAGATATGAACACCTGAAGGGGAAACAATTCAGTAACCCGTTATTCTCCCAAGGGTTGCAAGACAATGGAGATCCCATCTTTCATGATACCCATTCAATCGAACTTCCCCTAGGGCAGTAGGTCCTTCAGTCCATCATTCAGAACAAGCCTCTAAGTGACCAAGATCCTCAAGGGGATGGAGGATCACATAGCAAAGATAGGCAGGATGATCGAGGCTGTCATCAAGGCGGAGGGGGAGATTGACACCAGAGCGGTGGTGTTACCTCTCCTTCTTCTCCATCCTCTCACTCTCCTACACCTTCATCCAGCTCAGGCTCGGATCGTAACCAGGGTAAAAAGGAGTGAAAGGACTATGGTAAAAAGGTTCGGAAGGGATAACGTGAGGAATTGCACAACCAATCGTGTGACCAATCGCGTGATGCTCACCAGCATGAAAGAAGGGGTAGTTGGAATCATCATAGACATCATGGTCCTCAGCAGGACTATGACTCGAATGAGCCATTGTTGGCTACTCAGAGCATGCTCCAGATCATGAAGGTAGTTCAAATCCCTAGTAGGCACATGAAAGATAGTCGGATCAAGTGCGTAGATATGAACAACATCCCCAAATTTGAAGGGAGATCCAATTGTGATCCAAAGACTCACTTGTAGGTGTTCCATGACGCCTACACCCTATAGAACATTGAAAATGATTGGTAGAGGCTGAAGCTATTCCCTCACACACTCATTAAGGAAGCTGAAAACTGGTACCGGTCCTTGGAGCTGGAATCAATCAAAAGATGGAGTATAATGCTTGAAATTTTCAATGACAAGTATTAAACGTACTTTAGAGTGGTGAACCTGAGACATCAGATCCAAGGGTGGAAATAAGGTAATCATGAACCCTTGGATGCAGCCATGAGAAGATACTATTCACTGCTACATCGGGGCCTTGGTCATGGCTACTCTCAGCAGGCACAGCTTTGCCACATCATTGATGGGTTTCATTTTGAACTGTGAAAGACCCTTGGCGTGTACACCCATGGACGACTGTTGGAGCTAAGGGCCCATCAATTGTAGCACCTCATTGAATAGGTGGCCAGGGAGGAAGGAGAACTAAGAAAAAAGGAGAGTGTAGAAGAATTCAACTGGGATCCTTCCCTCAGAAAAAGGGAAGTCCGATTTTGTGATGAGGAGGAGGAATCACCATTGGAAGCAGCGGTGAACCGAAAGACCTTGCCTTTACAAAATTTTGCATCTGAAATATCGACAAAGGTTGATAAGATGTGGGACTCTTTGGCTGAGAAATTCCAAAGTATGTTAAAAATTGCAAAAGAGTCCAAGGAACAAGGTAATGATCATGACCAATGTAAGAAGAAGGAAGCTAAACGTGCCCAATACAAGGGTAAGGGAAAAGTTGCTGTAGTAGAGCAGGTTGCAGACTCTGACACCGAGAAGGACGATGAATGTGGCATATGTCAATATGAACATCCTAAGGGATGTTTTCCTATGGTGTTACATCTTCAAGAGTCTAAGGTGTATGCATTGAATTCATGCTTAGCAAAGAGACAAACACCTCGAAGGTTGCCTTACCCACAAGGCAACCCCAGGTAGTTCCACCAACAGCAGGGATACTATCCAAGTGCAACGCCACCGTAACCTTACAAATACTTCCAACAGTGGCAGCACCCACAAGTGTGTGGGATGCCACCTCCAAGGTAGCAGTACCCTTGCAAATAGCTAGATCCCTATGGGTACTATGTTCAGAAACCGGTTTCTCCAAGGGACTCTTCCAGTCATGCAACCTTTCCAAGTTATTACCACCCCCAAAGTATTTCTGACCTTAATCTCCATCACCCAGGGGGAAAACTGACATCTCTTCTATCCATCATCACCTTCTCCTTCCACTCCTCCACAGTATTCCACTCAGTTGCCACCTACTCCATTGATGCAAGGAGAGATACCACCACAACTGCAGCAACGAAACACTACGAGGGATGTTAACTTACAACTGACACCTCATCCAAGTGGACCAGAGCCCAAGCCACGAAAGTGCCCTTTTTTCCAGCCTAATAATCTGAACATACCCTCACATACACTTGTGGCCAGTGCCTCTGAACCTTCAAGAACCTCCACTATTCCACCGCCTGAGCAGCCTTCAAGCCAACCACACTCCAATGTCCAGACAGTCATGCTCACACATGCCGTGACCAACTGGATCAAGGTAGGTCATCTTCCCTAGAAATTGACTGATCCAGGAAGCCCCCTCATCTATCTTCAGGTTGCAAGGAACAAGCCATGCAAAGCTCTTCTGGACTCAGGGTCAGGGATCAATTTGATCTCTCATGATATGTACAAAAACTGGAACTTGTCCCCGCTAAAGAAGAGCAACATTCAGCTTGAGTTAGCAGACCAGTCCATCACCGTTCCCTTGGGATTGGTGGAGGACATTATGACCACCATTTGTGGGTGGTCCTATCCTGCTGATTTCCTAATCATCTGTGTGAAAAACTACAAGGGGAATTTCCCAATCATCATTGGAAGAGTCTGGCTAAGCACGGTGGACGCATGACTAGGACTCTGAGATCTGTCCCTTGAAATTTCAAAGGAAAATCCTTTCAGGAAGATCAAGAAGAAGTGCATTCCATGCATCGCGTACAGTGACTCAGGATGCAACTGTCTGCAATAGTTATGGTCCGCTAAGTGGATATCCATTCAAGCATGCAGTTAGTGTACCGACGAATCACCTGTTCAACAGTGCTTGTACACAGCAGCCACTAACCAAGGGGGCACCCAATGGCTGACAGTTGATCCTACTAGTAGCGCATTGTGCATGGAACTATCTAAGGGGCTTGTACAAGCCTACATTAAAAGCATGGATAAAATGGAAGACGTTCATCAATAGGTCTTGACTGTTGATGACCAAGCTCACTTGGAATATGCATTTTTGCAAAATGGAAAGCTGGTAATTATCAATGCCACCCTTGCTCCTAAACAAAAGAGGAGATTGCTAAACATGGTAAATAAATGGGATGCTACATTTGCATGGTTGTATCCTAAGTTAACTAGAGTTGATCCCAGGCTCTGCCAACATCGAATCTCTATCGACCCCTCCATGAAGCCACGATGAAAACCATAAAGACAATTGAACCCCAAATTGAAGCAGGTCATCAAAGATGAAATTGAGCAATTGCTAAAGGTGGGGTTCATCTATTCTATTGACGATAGAAAATGGGTCAGCCCACTCATTATCATGTTAAAGAAAGGTAGCAAATGGAGGGTTTGTATTGATTTCTGGTTGCTCAACATAGCTACCTTCAAGGATCACTTTCCACTCCCATTTGTGGACCAATTGTTGGACACCATCGTAGGGCACCACTATTGCAACTTTTTGGATGGTTATAATGGTAATAACGAAATCCAAATAGCACCCGAGGACTAGGCCAAAACAATGTTCACAAGTCCATGGGGGACTTTCGCATACAAGAAGATGTCCTTTGGCCTGTGTAATGCACCTGCTACATTCCAATGCCTTGTCCTTTTCATCTTTGCAACAGATTAGCAATGCGGTAGAAGTCTTCATGGATGACTTCTCTACCTATTGGGCCATGTTCGAGAAAGCCTTGGACCATCTAGAGCATAATCTGAATAGGTGTGTAGACACCAATCTACGGCTCAATTGGTAGAAAAGTCATTTGATGGTCCAAGAAGGCATTGTATTGGGGCATCGCATCTCACAGACAGGGATTAGTATGGATCCTGAAAAGATAAAGGTCATCCAAAGAATCACCTACCAACCAAGCACCATAAAAGATGTTCAGTCAATTCCTTGGCCACATTGGTTACTACCGGTGCTTCATTGAAAACTTCTCAAAGATCGCCAAGCTATTGGTAGAACTTAAAAAGAAGGATGCTTCATTCGTCTGGACGAAGGAATGTGAATCTGCATTGTAATTGCTTAAATAGAAACTCATAGAAACTCTAGTTCTACGAGCACCTGATTGGTCGATGTCCTTTCACATCATGACAGATGCATTTAATTATGCCTTGGGAGCTGTGCTTACACAATGTGATGATCAGAAACATCCATACTATATCCACTATGCAAGCCGTAGCATTGTGAGTGCTTAGCTTAACTACACCACCACCGAGAAGGAGTTGATGGTGGTGGTGTTCACCTTGGATAAATTATGACACTATGTGCTCGGATACAAGGTGTTTGTGCATACTAACCACAGTGCTATTTGGTTCTTGATGAACAAACCAACAGTGAGCCCCTACATCATCCAGTGGCTGGTGATTCTTCAGGATTTTGATCTTACCATGGTAGACTAGAAGGGGACTGAGAATGTGGTAGCTGACAACTTATCTCAGTCACGATGGGATGATACAAAAGAGAAGGAGCCCCTCTCTGACCAATTTCCAAATGAACTCCTCTTCATAAGTGCAGTCGATCCACAAGTGTCCAAGGAATCCCCTTGGTTCAACTGCATCCTCACCTACTCACAACCCAGGAGCTACCAAAGGAGTGGAACCATCAGCAGAAACAATATTTTCTCCATAAGGCCAAGCATTTCATGGAAATCAATGGCCACCTTTACAAGATGTGTGTAGATGGCCTAGTTTAATGATGTGTCCCCGATGATGATACACTATGCATCCTCCAAGATGCTCACAAGGGTCCTTATGGGGGCCACTATGCTGGATGCCGCATAGCCATTAAGATCCTGCTTGAAGGGTATTACTGGCCCACAATTTTTAGGGATACACAATGGTTCGCCTACTCCTGCGAATGATGCCAAAAATATGGTGGGATGTCAGCACGGTTGGAGGGACCTCAACAGTGGATCCAACCACTGGAGCCCTTCAACATCTGGGGTATCAACTTCATGGGGCCCATCACACCCTTATCAAATGGAAAGGCATACATCATCGTAGTTGTGGACTGCTATACAAAGTGTGCAGAAGTGGTAGCCGTCATTGACTGTTCTTCCAACAGTACTGCATGATTTTTCTAACAACAAATTATCAACAAGTTTGGAGTGCCATGTGCACTCATTTCTGATAATGGGACTCATTTCACAGGTGTCACTTTTCGGAAACTCATGCAACACTTGGGGGTCATGCATAAATTTACAACACCCTATTACCCCCAAGCCAACGGGCAAGCCAAAGTCACCAATAGGGAGATCACCAAGATCCTTACCCAAACCATTAGCAAATATAGGAGGGATTGGAGTTTCAAACTTAATGATGCCCTATGGGCCTATCGCTCCACTTAGAAACTTCTTGTAGGGTACTCTCCCTATGAGTTAGTGTACAAAAAGTTACCACCACTTCCAATTCAAGCTGAACTCCACACACTATCCACTACCAGTGACTTGGGCCTTGACCTCCCTCTAGCAAAATGTGAACAACTTATCAATTTAAGTGTGCTAGATGAGAACTGATTAGTGACCCTATCTTCCAATGAGATCCACAAGGCCTACAACAAAAAACGACATGATCTTAGGATTCAGAAGGTCACATTTAGATGTGGAGACAAGGTGTTGTATTGGAACCCCTCACATGTATCTCAACTAACCAAGTTTCAAACACTGTGGGAGGGACCATACATTGTCTTCAAAACCTTCCCATCCAGGGCTTTGCTTATCCACAAACCTAAGGACCCCACCAAAACGCAGTTAGTCAACCACCAACAACTGAAACGTTTCCGTGAACTTCACTCAACTAGTGCAACCACCTCATCATCACCAAGATAGCCTTGCTCCATATTTCACATCTCCTTCTTCCCACCTAGTCGTGGGGGAGACCATTTTCCATGCTGATCCATTCCCCTTCGTCCCTCACTTTTTGTATTTTTTTCCACTTTTTTATTTGTCAACATCATTACTATGTTTGCTATTCTTGATACAATTTTCCTTTCTTTAACTATTTTCATTATTTTTTTCTATTTCTTTATTTGTTGTCTCATTTCCGCTTTCATTGCCGATAACAAATTGTCTTGTTGTCATCAGGTTGGCGTGGATGGTTTTCGTTGCGATGGGTCATGGGAAATGGCCTACCTTTTACCCTAGTCTTTCCCTCGCATGGTTGTTCTTGGTTTTTGCGGTTACTTTCACCTCATAATATCGGTAGTGGGTCCATGTCATTCACCCATTCATCCATTCTATGGTTTTCCTACCATTGGGATTATGCAACCCCATTTCATTTAAAAAAACATTTTAATTAATGTGTAAGTTGTGTAGTTCCTAGACTCGGTGATGACCCAATGGTTTGCATAGGGTGTGACTTCAAGGGGAATGCAACATTCATAGTCCTCTTCTACCCTTGGATGACATGAGTGCCCTTAAGGATTCTTTATGACTCCAAATTCTTTACTACAAGGAAGCTCATTGGCAGTTTGACCTTGCATGGTGTGGTCCTCATCAAAAATTGAAAAAAAATGAAAAAAACCATGAGGATTCAAAGCATAGCCCTTGGTCAGATGCATGCACACAAGCATGGGTCTTCACATGGTGTGGTTCCTACAAATTGAAAACACAAGAATAAAATCCTCACCATGTGGAAATTCAAAGCACACCCCTTAGACAGCCTCTCACAGGCCACCAACACTAGTTATGGGACTTCTTTTGTCCCCTTTGACTTGGTCCCATTTCGCTTCCTCCCTCTCACGTCTGTTGGAGTGGTGGTTCTCTGTGAGTGCATTCCTACCCACTTGGGGGCTGGAAAAGTCTTCATGTGTTGCTACGATGTCACTGGATGTGGTTGGTTTTGGTTCTAAACTTGGAAAAGGTTCTATCGGGTCGCTTAACCATAGCTTCACATGGGGTTTCATGGAACCGATCATTGGACATCGACACCTCATCTCTCTCTCTCTCTCTCACTTCTCTCCTTCCCTTATCCCACTGCCAATTTTATGACTTGATTATTGTTACATCTCTCATGAACTTCTCATGCTTGGGTAGGTTCTCCTGGATGGAAGTCTTAACTTACATTTGCCATTTCTTAGCACTAAGGCCCATGGACCTTGGTGTTGGGGATATGCAAGGGCTACAAAGGCTATCACCTGCTATGGGTAGGACCTACTTACATATTCTTGGTATTGTTCGTTAGTCTCTCATTCTTGGGGCTGGTTGGTGGCTTGTTTTCACGCCATCCGTCGCTCGATTTCTTCCCTGCGGAGTTCTTTTGAGTCATGTTCTCCTACTTTTGACTCTTTTTCAAGCCCCGATTTCGCTCCTCCTATCCTTCGCCATGTCTAGGATTCTCATGCACTTCAACCACCTCAATTTGGCATTTCAAATTCATCATTTTGGGCTTTTTCCAGGTTGGTCAATGCTGGTCAACGAGTGCACACCCCTGCGTATATGAGGCCTCATATATGCAACCCCCTGCATATACATGGCTGCTTATATGGCGCCCCGTCGATGCAGCACCTAATCCCTATATATACACCCGCTGCACTTTGAAATTTTCATCATTTGAAACACAACTTGGGGGAATATTTTGCCATTTTTTCTGCCCAACTCTTCCCTACGCACCTTTGTTCTATCGCAAATCCACATCAACCGATCCTTGCCCTTTTACGCAACTAGAGGTATGCTCTCAGACGTGGGGGGTGATGCCTATGTGTAATTAATTAATTAATTAATTAATTAGCTAATTACAAAAACAATTGTTTAAACTTCAACTCATCTTTTGTTGTTTTTGGCTCTAACACATAAATTAACACTTCGGGAGACTTAAAGGAATGCCTGTGCCAACAACATAACCTAGTCAAACTGAGAAGCTGTATAAGGATCATCTTGAGCTACTTATGCACAGTCTAATGGATGGTTATGTTTGATTGTAGATGGCACCCAAACCAAGGCATCCAAGGGGTGAAGGACCATCGCAACCAAGGGACAAGCGCCCACGTATAGGAAGGGGACAAGGCATGCAACCGCCAGAGCATGCAAAGGGTTCTCATGCAACTGGTCCCCTCCAAGAAGGACCTGACGTGGAATCTGTCAATTAGATTCCCGAAGAGGAGATTCCCAACAAGAAATCGCAAGGGGATGAGACTCCTAGGATAGCACCACGGCTTGAGGTCACCTTGACCCAAGCTTGTCTTGACGCTATCACACCGGGCGAGGTGCAACGGATGGTCCTCAAAGAGCTAAACGTTTGACCATTCCTCGAGAATGCACTAGAAGAAATGAGACTCCAACTGCAAAACTCTTTGATGTGGCCAATCATCACAACTAGTGGTGAATGGTACTTAGGAGAGACTTACCTCTTCTGGACGAATCAACAACCAGGATCTAGAGTAAGAATAAAAGACATTTATGTCTCTTACTCTTCAAAAGAGATAGCGTAGGCTCTGGGGTTGCTCGAGACCAGGGCAGATGTGGTGGAAATTCCAAAGTAGGCCAATCTAGAGGTAAAGGTAGAATGGACCAAACTGTGCTATGGGGTAGAGTGTAAGGAATTCAGCTCTTTGACCATGGTGGAGAGGGTGTACTCAAAGATCATGTCTTACCACTTGAACCCAATGGTAAGACCCAGCAAAATCACAACCTTCTCCACCTGTGCGTGTGTTGCCTTGAGTGGGAAATTCCCAATGAGTCTTCCACAACTGTTGTTCTTGGAGATTGAAAAGAGATTTGCTAAGAGCAAATGTGGAAGAAGAGCTCTCCCCTTTCCCTGCCTAATCTGAAAGTTGTGTAAAAGGGTAGGGATAACATGGTACTCCAATGATATAGTCCAGCGTGCCTCGATTGCCTCTTGGTGAGAAATGATGAAGGATAAAAATCCTACCACCACATAGATAGAGGAGGATCATCAACCACCTCAACCACTTGCACAAACATCGTAGCCAGGTTCGCAAACCATAGCAAAACACATCTACAAAATCTGAGAAACAGTCTTGAGTCAATAAGAGCAATCTGGCAGTACCAGTGGAGGAGAAGACCCTTTGGTCTATTGCCCTACAATGAGCTACTTGGAGCAAGTGGCTTGATTAGTTAGCTTGCTTGAAAGGGTAGGGCCGATGTTCTCCACAGCTCAAATGCAAGTGCCTTCATGAACAGATCCTAGTGTCTGAGAGGTAACCATGTCCATACAATAGTTATTTCCCAAAATTTTTTGGAATGTTGCTACCTTCTTGGTACACTTGGAGGATGGTCAAGGGGCAACAGTCCTAGTGATGTAGCACCAAGGACAAGAGACTACGGCCGAAGTGGTTGCTAACATAATTACTATGGCCCTTAATGTGTTGGCAGCACTTGTACCGGATGTTCATGGACTACAAGATGTACAGGCATCTGCTGGAACTTTGCGTAGCAAGATTGATCCAGCCCAACACGAGGAGTTGTTGGATTGACTAGTGGGAACTGGGCAACCGCTTCTAGATGTCTTCGACCTTCCAAAAAACATTACTACAACCCAGTTGAAGCTACTCTCAATAAGGGGTAAGAGCCTCATTTTGGAAGGGCAACTTGAAGCAACTCAAGTCGCTTGTCAATGCTTGGCAATGAAAGTAGCCTAATTAAGAGCCCAGCTTGCTGATCCAGCCATCCTCAACCATGTAATCACTAGAGATGAAGCTTTTCAATAGCTTCAACTCAAACTTTAGATCGTTCAGGATGTGCGATAGACAACGATCTTTGATAATTCCTTGGCAGATGCTTGAGTGTATCATTTAGACAGGGACTTGGCGAAGGTTCGCTAGGAGAACGTCTGACTAACCGCAGAGGTTCATCACCTGCACAATGTTGGTGCTGAAAATGAACATATAAAAAATTTTATCCACCAACAGTAGGAAGAACTAGCTAGGGTAAATGCTAACGTAAGAAGGTTGGCCGTTGAGAACCAAAATCTGTCAATGGAGGAGGCTTGGGTGTTGTGATAGAAGTCTGCAATTGAAATTACCACTTGGAATAACGATGCCTTGAAATTTAAAAAAGTCAAAAATCATTACAAGAACCAAGTGGGGTTGTAGAAGGAGGTGAATGAAAAGCATATTCAAGTCGCCAAGGCTAAGATGAACCAAGTGCTCCAACAGCTCCGAGAGGGAGGCAAGGTATGGCAACCTATCTTTAATAGGTTAAATGACTACAATCAAGCTAAAATCCACGTTAAGGAGCTGCATATTGAGGAGATGATAGAATATATGGAGCTTTCCAACCTTCACTATGCAAACCTGGCTATGCTCACAGCCGAAATACCATGGTCAGAGTTGGAAAAACAAGTGGTCGCCTCATATTCCCTATACGAGAGAGAGTTCTAGAAGCACAAAGCAACAAAGCAAAAGCTGGAAACGGCAAATGTGGAACTCAAGGTTCTCTGCACAAGATTTTAAGGACAAAGTATAGTCACGGAAAACCTGGCCCGTAGAATGAATGACTATCAACAGTTGCAGGCATCAATCTGAGCATTCAACATCGAATGTAAGCAATTCACAGCCTAGTTTGTCAACCTGAAAGAACTCTTCCCGATGTTGTCATGCCCTTGGGAGGTTCCAATTTCAACACACATTAGAGAAGTTTCATGGTTAGTGAATGATCCTAGAAGCAAAGAAGAAAAGATTAGGGCTCTCTTGGAGGCTTTTCGGCTGCCTCCAGAAGTTGTAGCTGTTGTAGGGCAGCCATCATTCATGCCACCGCCAACACATGGGCCAAAGGTTGAAGAAGGTATATCGAAACCACCACCCCCAGGGATGGTGTGATCTTCTCCAGCAATTTTTTTCATCATTCGATGCGATAGAGACTCCAGGACCAGCACGGTGTTTAATTTTATCTCTAAACACCGTCATTTTTTGTAATTTGTCCTTCTCTGTAACTTGGGCACTTGGTTAAATTAATGTTGTGTCATGTGTGTGTCATGTATGTGTCAAGTCATGTGCATTGTAAATGAAAATCCATACCTTCCAAATTGTAGAATAACTCGAGGACGAGTTTTTACTTAGTCGTGGGGGTATGATGAAGTGTCATTAGTCGATGTGTCGACTAGGCTGCGTATACAGGGCAGCGTATACGCAGCCGCATCAACATGGTCCCGTTTATGTAGAGCCTATTTTGGCCAATAAATAAGAGGGCCTTCCACCTCATTTAGGTGTCTTTTAGTTAGTTGTAGCGAAGCTCTTGCAGTTTGTTCCCATAGGAGATAGAATATTTTCCAAGTGCCCGTAGTAGGTGTAAGAAAAGTGCTCACCTCTTTATTCAAGCATTGATGTATTTGAGCAGATTGGTATGATGGAAATAAAGACGAACTCTTCAAGCATTCCTTGCAGTGTTTGGACTTAGCCATTTTATGTNACCACTTCCAATGACTTCGCATCAATGCATTTGGTTAAACCATCCAATTGGGCAACAAGGATGCATCTTCGAAAAGCCACCACCATTCTGACGAAACGAAGGAGAGAATGAGAAGCGAGAAGGGCCTTAGTTAGAGGGGACACTTTGGTTCCATAACCAGTGCTTGCAGCCCAAATTTTATTTCGTCTAAGGGGTGTGCTTTGAATCCTCACTTTTTCTTTTTGCTTTTCTCTTTTTTTTTTCTTTTCTGTTTTCTCTCTTTTGCTTTCTTTTTTTGTTTTTTTTTCTTTTCTTTGTTTTGTGTTTTTATGCATGGGGACCACACCATGCGAAGACTTCTTATTTTTATTGTCTCAGCTTCTGATTATTGGGTAACATAGGAACGGCAAGAAAACCCAAGAAGAAAACATCCAAGCACCCAAGTGAATGACCAACACAAAAACATCAAGTTCCCTTGAAGTCACACCCTTTGCAA
>MNCI01001670.1:196496-267636 GCA_015680685.1 Gnetum montanum | reverse complement strand
TCACTTGGTGTTTTATTTAAGGGAGGAGTGATTTTTGTTTTGTGGTAATTTTTTTCTTGACTACTGAATCCAGAGAAGCCACCAACCTTCGGGCATGGGTGGATGTCTTTCCAATGGGACCCCCTAGAACAACATGGGATTTTTGAGTGCCCTTTTGATTACTCTTACTCCCATTTTTCATTATATCTACAAGGATCTTACTACAACCACGTTGCATGATAACTCTCACAGACGTCACCAAAGAGAATCCTTAAGTCCCCTTGATGTCACAGCCTAACCATTCCCTCTTGGTCCATCCTTCTTCATTCTGGGTACAATGAACACAAAATTAATTTTAAGTTTTAAGAATGTCAAGAATATCACTGTACCCTCGAACAGAACCTCTTATTTGTAGAGTGGATGAGTGGGTGCAATGGGCTCACTGTCCAAATAATTAACCACTCGTGACTCGATAACATAGAACACACCTCAACCAATGATTCACATGAGTGTTTTATTCATAGACAAGATTACTTGTAAAAATGTAAAAAGACAAAAAGACAAAAAGATAAAATAAGAAATTGAAAAATGATAAACTGGAAAACAAAAAGTTGTAAAATTAAAGAAAATAAAAAGTGGTTATTAATCTTTCTTATTATTAGAATGGGGGATATCCCCCATAACTAAACGGTTGAGGATGGCAAGGATTAATAAATGGAGGATGAAGATCCTTGCATGTTGGAAATATTCAGGCTTGGTCATATTTACCCCATCAGGGTTCACACACTTAATTATAATAAGCATAGTGAGGCAATTTATATGATGTAGTTCCCAGATAATGAGTTGACCCACTATGATATTTGGGACCATTATATGGTATGCAAGGATCGGGTTGTCGCTATCCATTCTTGTGTTCATTGGGCTGTGTGGTTGTTGGAGTGTGAGTTGGTGGCCCTGATGGAGTTACATGAGGCATTGGGTTCGAAGATAAGGGTGCACCACAGGTTTGGACTTGTGTTGATTTGGAGGATGCAATGGCCTCCAAATTGTGTTGTCCCTTCTTGGGATCATTTCTAAAGAAGGGAAGCCTTCGATGTTGCCAAGATCTTTCACTGCTATTGGAAATAGTAGCACAAGTAATGTTCGTGGGTTGTTGTTGTGGTGCAGACACCTTATGAACAATTGGTGGCAATGTATAATGAGGGAAAAAATGAGAATTTTGAAATTGAGAAGCAGTGTAGGATACACAAGGCAGTGGTTGTGTTGAAGGCATGGGCTGATAGTATTGAGGAGAATGGTAATATGGCGAGATAGAGTATGTTGGCCTAGTTGGAGAAACAGGATGTTGAAAAAGATAAGTGTTTGGGTTCAGATGATATGAAGGGTGTCTCCAGTTTAGTGGTGGTCTCCCCCACGACTAGGATTGTTGCCATTGTGATCAAACACATTATCTCTATGCAAACTTTGGGTGTAACGTGTTTCCCCAATGCTCATGTAAATGTAACAAGATTGGGCATTGGCCCTTGGGGTGATCGTACAGGCATATGTTGCATTCATACGTATGATTGGAAATTGAGCTCTTATTTTCCTTATTCCTTATTTTCGACTATCTACTATTTTGTCTTGTTTCTTGGGTTGTCAAGACTCTATCTCCAATGATATTAATAAATTCTCCACACTTTTTATACGTCCATTCCAACATCTTATTGATCTTTGCCTCAACTTCTTCTAGTGATTGTTGTATTGGCAAAGATGATTCTTTCTTCTTGTGATAGGTTGATTTCTTCTTTTTATGATCATGGACCTTTGTTAAGTTGATATTTTGGTACTGTTAATGTTTTTCAACACTCTCCCATCTAGCCAATTCTCCTTCTTCTTTTGCTTCTCACTTAGTAAGCTCTTGGACTTGATGGGTTCGTAGTTCGTATAGTTGACCTTGGGCACACATTCCTAAGGTCTCTCTTGTTTCATTATGTAGCCCATCAATGATATGGTACATTAGCCTTTCCTCAGAAAACCCATGGCATGGCTAGTTGTTTAATAGTGCATAATATCTTTCTAAGGCCATGTCCAAGGGTTCATGTTGTGCTTGTTTCCACTCTTGGACTTGTTTTCTCAAGGCCGACACTCTTGCATAGGTTTGATATCTTTCGTTAAAGAGTTCTACCATTGTTGACCAACGTCGTATTGAATTTGGTTTTAACGATCTATACCATACTTCTTCTTGGCCAACGAGTGTCATAGGAAAGAGCTTAAGTTTTTTCCAACCATTATCAATGTTGTTCCATGTGCAAGCATCATAAAAGGCTTGTAAATGTTGATGCAAATCTAAGTCATAACCTCCTAAGAAAGTAGGGAAGTTGTTTAAATTGAGCCTAGGTAGGCGGCTCTATTTACGATGCCTATGAGAGATTCGAATAGACTCTTGTATTTACGTTAAGCTTGTAGTGGCTAGTGGGGGTTCATCGTCAGTAGGTAAGTTATGCTTTCATGCGTTGGGATGACATTTCTTTCATTCATGTTTATAATAAACCCCCACTTTAGGTTGTGTACTCCAATCTTCATTGTCATATAATTCATTGGTTCTCCAATGAACTTACTCACTAGGTGTGGTATTATTATAGTCTTGTAGGAGAGGCATGGTTGTGAACTTGTGTGAATTTACGTGTGAATTTTAATAATTATTTCTTCTTAAAAGATATATCATTAAGTGCTTTACAGGGACCTTGTATGATATAACTAATCTAGATAACTAGCACCGTCCACGGAAACGATGCTAATGATGAGTGGCGAGGTACCCCTACAGTCAACCATACAAATATGAGCATTACAAGCACGATCCGGTTGAACTCCATAGATGGACTAGTTGTGGCATCTAGAAAGTTAGCCTTAGGTCGTAGTTCGTTGTCTTCCCACCTAGACTAGTATTAGCTTTGTCATGTATGGTTTAATCTAGAGTGAGGTGTATGATGTGTTTTCTAATCTAACGCTACTCCTGAATGAAATGGAAGATAATATTAACTAAGCTAAAAGAGAAGGGTGAGAGAGAATCTAATCTAGCCTAAGTACAATGAGCATCCGTTCCTTGATTATCCGTACACATCTTGGACTTCATGCATGACTACCACTGGGATTACCAAGCGTAGATCCTAGGTACGCTATAGGGTTACCAAGTAGTCACACTTAAATGCTCATAATCAAGTAGTACTCATTCTACGTTTTAACATGAGTTTAAGGGTGAGAGAGGTTAACTAGGAAAGAAGTAAATAACAATTAATTAAATGATTAATCTAAGTGAATGCTGCAATGATGAAGCAATCTTGATCTTTATTGCTGGTCATGTGCATGTCCAAGTACATCACACTCTAATAAAGGATGTCGTACAATTACAATCATCACACTAAGGGCATACACAAGAGGAAAAGGGAGAGAGAAAGAAATGAAAAACACTTAAACTAAAACTAACTTACGTCCTAATGATCTAATGATTTCTAACTCATCTGTATACCTCTTATTTATAGATGAGGAGATAGGCCACGATATCGTGTATGCCATATCGCGGGTTGGGCTACGATATCGCGTACGCGATATCGCGATCGCCCAAAACGCAACTCATTAGAGAGAAAGTACAAAGATATAGCAAGTACCCTTGATGTCACATCCTTTTTCATTTCCCCTTGATCCATCCTTCTTTTCTCAAGGAATAAATATCATAAGTTAATTTTAGTTTTGATGTGATAAAAACCATATTACTTTCATGATGAAGATAAATAAAATTTAGAGGAATGAATGGTATGGTTTCACTACTTTATATTATTACTTTTCTAATTATCATGATAGCATAGGATACTATCTAATTAACAAATTTGACCTATACATAAACAAAAATACTTATTAATGCAAATGAAAAATCAAAATAGAGTTTTTAGCTATCTAGAAATCCTTAAATGATTTGACCTATTATGTTGACCAAAATTAGCTTATATTAGCAATTAGGATGCTAGATTTTCATGTCTCTTGAATGGAAAGTAGAAAGAATAAGGTAGGGTTCTTTCAAAAATGTTTAGAATTTTTTTATTAGGGTACATATATGGAGTTCTAGTAACGAATCTTCTCTCTTAGTTGAATGTCCACTTATCATATCCTAGCATCATAATGTTATTTGGTATATGCCTTATGCAGTTCATTCATCATAAGGGCTACTTTGCTATTTTCATCTAGTAATGTGAGAGTTATGAGGTGTTTTTTTATGCTAGACTAATGTTGTGATCAAGCTCATAGGCTATGTTGAGTATGCATAACTCTACTTAAATGTAAACTCTTGGTAGCTTACCATACACTAACTCATAGGGAAAGTAGCCTATAGGGATTTTTCAAGTGAAGAGGTGGGCCCATAAAGACTCATTGAGTTTTATGCTCAAATATCTCCTATATCTAGTAATGGTCCTAGTGAGGATTTGTGTGATCTTCCTATTCATTACCTTAGCTTAACCATTTGCTTGAGCGTAATAGGGTGTTTTCAACTAATGTTGCACTACTAAGCATCTCATAAGTTTCTTTAAATAGTGCATGTAAAATGAGTTTCATTACCAAAAATAAGTTCCCTAGCCACACCAAACTTAGTTACCATATTTTGTTAAAAAATTTGGTTATGGTCATGGATGTACAATCTATTACTATTTGAACCTTTGTTCATTTAGTACAATATTCCATTGTAACTATGACGTAGATTTTCCCATTTGACATGTGTATGATGGGACTTATGAAATTAATTTTGTAAATATCAAAGGATTCCAATGGTTAGATCCATTATTGTAGATCCTCTAACCTAGTAGTCATTCCACAATCTCATTAACATTACTTATAGGAGTTGGAAAAGAGATGTGCATCCCTAAAGATTAAAGGATAAAAAACTCCTATCATGAGGATTTTAATAGTCATTCTTCTTCTTACATAGTGCTCTCTGCAATGCCTTTCATATGCATATTCAAAAATTTTAAGTTCATTGTTATCACATATACACCATTGCACTAGATCATCAATGTAGATTTTATAGAGGTTATCTTCTATTTCCATGTAGTGCTTGACTTACTAAAGGAAGTTTTTATTTTTCTTCTTGTCCTATTTAGTAGGGACCTAACCCATTAGTGGATATGAGAGGAAGTCTATATAGAATGATTTAGTTGCATTTGTTTTACCATTATTATCTTTACAAAATGTATCTCATTTGAAAACTAATCGAAAAGAGACTCTTCATTAGTCTTGTTGTCTCATCATAATTGATATAAGTGATTAGGAATAATATTCTTAATTCCTTTTTTCTAATCATTGTAAAATTAAACTCTTACAAAATCATCAACCATAATATGATATGGTGGCTAACTACTAGTTTTTTCATAACAAAGTGTACTGCACTGTGATTTTTATATATAAAGATTGAATATTCAAATATGCAGTACCTAAATTTTTCTAAGGCATATAATATATTGATTAATTACTTCTCTGTTATGGTGTATTTTAGCTATGTGCTTGTAAAACTTCTAACTACACAATGGATGTACTATAAACATTTCTAATTATCTAATTATGTAAGCATTTCTCCTCAAGTAAAGTTTGATGCATTAATTATGATGCGAAATTACCTAGATCATTTAGGAGCTTATAAAATTACATTTTCTACAAGTTCGTACTTCAAAATTTTGAAAACTTGATCATATTTCTTGGTCCACTTAAATTACATATCTTTCTTTTTCAACTTCACCAATGGCTTTGTAATTTTGGAGAAATGTTAATGATTCTTCTATAGTACCCTATGTGTTCAGGGAATGATCTAATATATTTTGCATTATGGCCTTTGTATTATTCCTTAGATCATCCATTTCTTTTCTATATTTACCGCTATTTTCTTTCTTGAAATTTGGTATCTAAGAACAATGTCATCTTGGACCATGAGATGGTTTGTTTGCTAATTAATCTTGAGATTTGTTTCAACACCTAATTTAGATGGTCCAATGCTTGCTTAAAATTAGGAGAAGTCATCCATGCAAACTTTAATATCATGTCAAATATCCCACTAAAAGATGCTAAGTATAAGATGTTAGAAAGTTGTAGGTGCATTACAAAGGTCAAAGAATGCCTTCTCATATGCTAAAGTCCCCCATTGAATTGTGAATGTTGTCCTAATTTAGCTCTCTAGAGTTATTTTGGTTTTATTTTAACCACTATAACCATACAAAAATCTGTAATACCTATCACCTAAAATGGTATCCAACACTTAGTCAACAAATGACAATGAAAAGTAATCTTTGAATGTAACCATGTTTAATATCTGAAAATTTATGTAGATCCTTCATTACCCTTGTTCATTTGGTATAATAAAAATTGGGTTTACCCACTTACTAACTATAATAAGTTAGATGAATCTATCCTTAAGGGGCTTCTTTGCCATCTTTTTGATAACTTATTTGAGTTTGGGATCTAGCCTCTTCTATGGCTATCTTTTAGGCTTGATGGTAGGGGTCTGTGTAGATCCTTTGCTAGAATATGTAGATATTGATGTCTATTATTTCATTATACGATAAAATAAAGACTATTAATCATTTTTCATCATAATTAATAGCTTTCAATTTTATTCTTTTATAAGCTAGGCATTTATAATTACTTGTTTACCATTTTTTAGGAATATGTACTCGAGTGATGTTAGTAATGTTTTTACTTAAAAGAGGCTATAGTTTAAAAATTTATAGAATTTCTAGCTCTCCAAAATTCATGTCCACTTCTTAAAAGTCATTTATATGGAAGAGTTGGTGTTTTAGATACTCCATTTCATTCATCTAGTCAATGTAGATACTTGTGAGGGTTTCTACTTGTTCCATCCACATTATAGAGTTCCAAGTCTCTTATAAAGTTAACCACTAGGTGTCATCTAGATTTATGGTTATTGCATACATGCATCTTTATACATGCACTAGTTCAACACATGATCGACATGCTATAATAATTCCACTTTTGGTAGCTTATATTTTATACATGTAGTTGCACTTATGACACTCTACACAATGCATTAAACTATCTTATTCTCTATTATTCCATGATAATTCTCCTTAAAAATTTCCAAGGATGGATTTCAAACATCTACCTTAGCATCTATTGTGCTTAGCCAAGATCTCCCCATGATGATGGAAAAGTCTCCCTTATAACTATTCATATGGATCACAATGAAATTAGTAGGGTATCGCCACCCACTAATGATGGTCATAATGGCTTTTACTAGTTCCAAGTAAATAGTGATGGATTGGTTTGTAACATTCATTTTGATGTTAAATTTTTTTATTTGTGGTAGGTTCCATGCCTTGTACATTTATTGAGAGATCAAATTGATTCTAAAACCCAATTTTAGTAAGCCTTTACATGGTGTATTTCCTAAGATCTATAAATAAATCAAGGGACTACTAGAATCAGTTCTTCTTTTGGAAAGATGTCCTACCTTTATTCAATCTATAAAAAAATGAGTAAGCATGATAATTTATTCATTTGAAGTACTTTGGTTTGAATGTGACTTCAATGTTATAAGGAAGGTTGTTTATGTAGAATTTATAGCCACAAATTTCTGTGAATATTTGGGTGAACTGGTGCACATGAAGAATGACTATTTCTAAGGTTTTTGTTTGGAACCACTCGTGTTTCCATTCACTTGTAAGTTCATTATTTTAGTGGCATTCCATTATTGAGACTATGAAGAAATTTCTCCTTACATTGGTAGAGTGAGTGATAAAGGATTTGGGGTGTGAGGTTAAGAGTGTTACAGAAGATGAGAAGCATAGGTGGAAGGAGATTTAGTACATGGAATAGCAGGCTTGAGGTACTCTAGAAGATAATAATATTAAGTAGAGGTATGTTTAGTGGACCTACTAGGAGATAGAAATTGTTGAACACAATACTTGTTTAGGCTATGTTGCCTATAGGAATATTGTTGTCTTGGTGATGACATCTCCCATGACTATGAGTTTTGTTACTATTAATAATATTCTTGAGGTTGAGATGGATCCCCACATGGGTAATATTGTTACTAATGATAGGGCTACCTTTAGTTGTCTTGAGGATAAGGCAACCTTCTAGGTGTCTACCTCTTGATGAAGTTCAGATTTAAGCAACAACCCTTTGGATATTTGTATTGGTAAATATCATAACCATCATTATTAGATTTATATTATTAAAACCTTTTTAACTATAGTTTCTTTTCTCATTTATTGATAATATTACTTACCTACATATTTCTTCTTACTTTGGTCTTTTTCCTTAGCTCTTCCTTTCTCTTCTTTTTTCTTCAAGATCTTAAGTGTTATTTGAAAATTTTTATTTATGGAGTTCCAGATCTTATTAACCTTAGTTGAAATTTAAATAATAAAATTTTTGGATGGGCAAGATCTTTCTTTATACTAACTCTTCCAATGATGCTCCTTAGTCAGGTTTATAGAGATGTACCTCCTTCTTACCGATTGAGAGGTCCTTCTTATACTCCTCTATGGTATTTGTTTTTCAAGTTCTTCTTCTTCTTTTACCATTTGATAAATAATTTTTTTAATTTAATGAGATTTCATTTCTAATAATTTTCCTTAGGTATAGATCTTTAGAGTTTTTCTTGTTTTATTCCTAATCCATATATGACATGACATGACTGTTCCCTTAAGAGAAGTCATGATTTAGGCATCTTTGAAGTAGGAAATGTTATCTACCCAAGGTTGCATTAATAGATTTATGTTTCTCTTGCTTCCATTCTTGGATTTGATTCCTCAAATTGGAAATCTTAAAGTATTCTTGATACTTGTCATTAACTAGCTTCAACATTATACTCCATCTCCTAATAGATTCTAGCTTCAAGAATTGGTGCCAACTTTCTACTTATTTGATAAGTGTCCTTGTAAAGAGCTTCAGCTTCTTCCACTTATTTTTAATGTTCTATAAGGTAAAAACATTATGAAATACTTGAAAATGATGTTGTGAATCTATGTTGTAGCCTCTTTCATATTTAAAAATGTTTCTTGTATTTAACTATTTAATTCAACTATTCCTCTAATGCCTAGTAGGGATATAAACTATCACTTGGATAGTTATCATGCTTCTTATAAGAAGAAATGGTTCATCACAATCATTAAGGTCCTCATGATCCCTATCATAACCATGTATTCATTATCATTTCTTGTTGTGACTTCATTCATAGCAATGCCCTTCTTCTATGATATTCATCTTGCTTGCGATCATTTCCCCTACTATCTTAACTACATTCATCTTCATCAAAGCTTAATGATGTGAATGAAGAGGATGAGGGTAAATAACTAGGAGATTATGATGAGATTGCTCTATTTTTATGATCTCTTTAGTGCTCTCTTGGTTGTTTGCTAAAAGACCTTAGTCTTTAGGTCCCACTTGATCAAGGTCATATTCTCTCCTCCTTACCTTGGTTTCTACTAAGATTGAATGTAGCCATGGATGATTTATGCCATTTCTACTAAGGGGTGGAGGTTTTTGGTCTTAAAATCTTCTATATTGGTAATCAATCTCCTCATTTTATAAATGCAATGTTAAGTAAATATGAGTCCTCCTTTCCTTTGAAAGCCTATAGCAAGCCTTCATGAACATGTCTTTGTAGAGCTAGGGCTTTGTGGATTGGTAATTCCAAGAGATTTCATCAACTATTTTATAGTTTAAAGCTATTGCTTCAGGTTCCAATTTCATCAATGATGTCATAATCATTAATGTTACTTATTGATTAGGTAGTAACATGATGTTCCCTTGCAAGTCTCTCTGTTGAAGCTATTTGTCTTGGTGAATAATAAAGGTGAAATCTAGATCATAGGGATTCATATGCTTGTAGATAATTTTTGTTAGCTATGGCATCTCATATTGAATCTTTACAATTTTGTTATATATTCTTGTTGAATCATCCACAACTAGAAAATCTACCCTACAAGAAAAAGATATTTTTTATTTATAACAATGCCTTACAATAAAATAGTATTATTTCTAGATAATGAATTATGTTAAACTCTAACAAAAATATTTGAATGATGCTAGCTATCTAAAATGCTAGCACTATTCCCAAAAATGGTACCAATGATGAGTAATAGAGTAACTCTATGCCCCAACCATACAAATCACAAACTTAGTAATAAGTAAGAATATGTATCCCTTACCTAGAATCAATGATCTATTTGACCAACTTATAATAGAATGTTACTTTTATGAAATTGATTTGAAATTAGGCTACCATCAAATAAGAATTAAGGATATAGAAACTAAGAAAATTACATTTAGAAGATATGAGCTACACAAATTTATAGTGATGTCATTTAGATTGAAAAATGCACCCACAACACATGAATTTCATGAATAATATATTTTGAGAATATCTAGATAAATTTATCATTGTTTTTATGGATTATATGCTTTTTTATTCCAAGATAAGAGAAGAACACAAAGATCATTTGAAAACTACTATGAAAATTCTAAAACAAAGTCAACTAAAAGCCTAATTGAGTAAGTGCAAATTATTGAGTAACAAGTATCTTACCTTGATCATATTATATTAAAACAAGGATTGCAAGTATATATGTCCAAAGTAATTGTAGTCAAAGAATTACCTATACTCAAGGATGCTATGGTAATCCATAGTTCTCTAGGTCTACCTAGATTTTATCACTAGTTTATAAAAGGCTACTCTACCTTTATAACACCTTTGATTGATCTTTCAGAAGAGAAACATGTATTTAAGTTTGATGAAAAGTGTAGGGAAGTATTTATAAGGGTAAATATTCTCTTAATGACAACCCCTATGTTGAGGATTTCTTATATAGATCTACCATTCGAAGTAGCTATAAATGCATGTGGAGTAGAAATTGATGCAATTCTTTCTCAAGAGGATAAGGTGATATGTTTTGAATCTTGTAAATTATGAGGAGCCAAGATAAATTATTCAACTCATGATCTAGAATTATTAGTTATTGTCCACACTTAAAAAATTTTTAACATTATCTTAATGGAAAAATATTTGTTTAAAAACTGATCATAAAAGTTTAGAATACCTATAGAGATAACTAGTTTTTAATACAAGACAATGTATATGGGTGGTACAATTTTGAGATTAACTATATTCTTGTGAAATAAAATGTAGTAGCTAAAGTCCTCAACTGGATGTAAAATTTAATGATTTACATTATTACAATACCTATGAAAGAAGAAATTAAAGACTAGATAAAGAAATACCCTTATTTCAAATGGATTATAGCAAGCATAACCTCTAATATTAATTACCATTTTTTCTTATAAGGAATTTTGATGAAAGATAAAAGATTATGTATCCTAGAAGGAGCTTGGAGGCACAAGTTACCTAGTAAAGCACATGAAATTCCATATGCTAGGCACCCTAGTTATATCAAGACTTAGGTAATGTCATGTAAGCTTTATTTTTGTTCCAAAATAAAGAATAATATATCCTCATACATGAAAAATTAGGTAGTGTATCAAAGAGTAAAATCCAAATAAGGCAAACCTAGTGGCCTATTACAACTATTAGAAGTCCCAACATGGAAATGAGAAGATGTCACTATGGACTTCATTGCAGGATTACCAATGACTAAGAAGGAAAATGACTCAATCTTGGTAGTTGTTGATTGTTTATAAAAAATGGCTTACTTCATACCCTTAAAATCTACCAATTCTATGGATGAAGTATCTTATAAGATTATATAAAAAGTGTTTTAATTACATGAATGCCCCAAATCAATAACATTAGACCAAGATTTAAAGTTCATTTCAAAATTTTGATGAAACTTTATTAAGGAATTGATTACTTAACTAAAGGTTAGCACAATCTATCACCCTGAAATGGATGATCAAATTGAATGAGTTAATAGAATCTTGAAAGATATTTTGAGGAGTTAGTTTGGAAGTAAATCCAAGACTTGGGAACATTTTTTACATTTGGTAAAATTTACCTACAATAATAATTATTAAGGATAACTTCATAGGATTCCATTTGAAGTTGTGTACAAGCAAAACTATCAAATGCCATTAACTTGTGTTGATCATACCTTGAAAGTGGAATGAAAAAGGAAAGAATTAAAGATTATGGAAAGCATTATGATGACAGTAAAACTAAAATTGCAAGTAATCCAAGATAAATTCAAAGGATATGCTAACCAGCATCATCTTAAGAGGGAATTTGAGATTAGTGACCAAGTATTATTAAGGGTCAAGCTAACAAGAAGTTTCCTAAAATTAGGAAAATATACCAAATTAATGCCTTGATACTATGGACCCTTCAAAATTTTTGAACGAAGTAGTGAAATTTCTTACTAAATGAACCTCCTGATGAACCTATAAATCCATCCTATCTTCCATGTTATTCTATTGAATAAGTTTCATAAAAATGACATGTCCTAAATATTAGATTAGAATAAATTACTCCTAAGGTCTAATATAAGTTTTAAAGTAAAATTTATAGCCATAAAAGAACAAAGAATGAAGAAACTTCAAAATAAAGCCATTATGGAAGTACACAGTTAATGGTCAAAATGTGATTAGGAAACATGCAAAAATAGGAGTCATTCTAAAACTTTACCTTCATCTTTTCAAACATAATGATCATCAATAAAATTAATTATTAAAGTGAATGAATATTAGGAACTAACATAAATAGTTTTATGTTGATCAGAATAATGATGGAGTTGAGGATGAGAAGTAATTGGAAAATATGACCACTAAGAAGTTGGATATTGAAGAGTAGCTTGAGGATGAGCAAGATTCTTAAGAAGGATAGATTGTAACATCATGTTCCTAATTATAGAGTAATATTATATTATATGTAAGCAATGTAATTAACCTTTGAATGAAATGATGCCTTTTTATTAGAAGTTGTAATCATTTATGATACACTTTAGATATTTTACCTATGACATTTTAGACTAGGAACCTAAAGGTCATGCTGACATGAAGTTACGAAGCCAACAATGATAAGTAACAAGAGCTAGGTAAAGTCGAATAAGAAGGAACTAAGTATTTCTTTGGTCTTATAATGTAAATGTAGTCATAGTGTGAGATTTCCTCTAATAGTCCTAAGTGTCATAGGAAGATAGCCCTAAGGCTCACATTTTAACATTGTTTTCACCATATTCTTCATTAATAAAGTTGTTTTTTTTTCTTTTTCATTAAAGTGAAGTATTTTTTATTATCTTTTAAATGAATTATTTGAGTTATCAGTGATGAAATATCATTTATCCTTGACATATGGTAATGAGATGTCACATAATGCTTGAAGAAAACAACTTAGCAATTCTTCATCTAAAACATCTGTTCCTCTACATTCTAATTCTAGGATTACTGATCTTATTTATTTTATAAACTTTTTCAGCTTTTGGTCTAATTTCATTTTTTTCATTCATAATTTAAGGAATATAAAATTTATTCTTTCTTTTTCTACATGACTAAATATTTGATATAAATATTTCCATATTCTAGTCACTATCTCCATACCATAAACCATACAAGAAACATCTTTTGATATGCTTGTATAAAGTATACTTAGTGTCATACCATTTTGTTCTCTTTTTTATTCATCATCTAATCTAAAATTGGTATTTTTCATAACATGTCAAAGTTGACCTACCCGTAGAATCACTCTCATCCTTTTTTCTCACATTCAATAATTCTTCATTGTAAGTTTTTGTGAATTAACAATATTATTTACTGGAGATCATGGAAAATTATTGTCTTAATCTTTATTTAGGGACATACCTTACAATTAATTGATAAGACCTTCTATATTTCTTTCTTTTTTTCTTTGGGATTTCTTTGTTTCTAACTATTTATCTACCTTCCTCTTGCTTTGATACCATGTTAAAGTACACTCACTAGAGAATCATAGGAAGGGGGAAAAACGATTTATACTTAGAAAATATTTATGAAAGTTCTCAATGAAGACTTCATAATAGTTAATAAATATTACTTATAATAAAATTATATCTTTGAAATTATTCTTTTCTCATGACATTTTGGTTGTATTACTTATTTCAAATATTAGTTTATAGGTTACAATATTTCTTGCTACATGCACTTTAATACTAATACTTGACTTGACTCTTTAACTTAACTCAAAGAGTCATGACTCACTTGAATCAACATGACTCCTAAATTATTTATGAAGTTGTAAGGATTTATATGTAATCACCTTATGATGGAGGTAAATGACTTACAAATTGACACTATACTCAAGACATTACTCAAGTTATTTTGTAAAGTATAAATTACTCTCTAATAATAACTATGCTATTTTGGTATACTATTGTATTCTTCTTTAGTTTTATAAAAGTTTTGTGTTAGCTATATATACTAGGGGTACATATAGTTTTGTTTTCTCTTAATGATTCTTGAAAATCTCATGGAGGTAATCCAAAATTAATAAGTCTAGCTCAAATGACTAGATAAATTAATCTAAATGAATTAAGATAAAAAAAAGTGAGAAAGACATGCTCTTCAGCCTCCTATACTTGGAAGATTAGTTCATCATATTGTCATAATATAGAGACATTATGATCTACAAGAGTATGAGTGATTATAATTTTAATTTATATTGCAATTGTAGTAAACATATAAGTAGGATTTTATACTAAGGTAACATTATTTTTCATATACTTTATGCTCACAAGTTCTTTAGGGTATTCTCTAGCATCATTTTTCTAAGTTCATTGGATTTAATATTTAAATTAAAATTTTAATCTATATTATTTCATTTTTAAAGCTACTTTTTTCTTTATATGATCATTCTTTCTTCCAAGTGGCATTATAAACTTATATGGAAATGTGTACTTCACATCTACCAAGTATCTTTTGATAAATTATAATACACTAATGAAGAAGTGTAATTTTTCCAAGAAAAATTTGTTAACATGTTATCATATAGAATTTTTAAACATATTCCAATAATCTCCATTATGTTGTTGAGCGAATGGTCTCCAAGCTTCACAACTGAATGAGTACATTTAATTTCCATGTCATATGGCCAAATTTATTGTTAAGCATACTTATTATAAATATTAGAGTATTCATATTATTAGAATCCTTTTAAGAGATGAAAATAGCATAAATTTATTAAAAATCAGTAAAAAATCATGTGTATAATATGAAAATAAAATTAAAATTTTAATATATTCATAGATCTCTAGATCTATTAGTTAGTAGAAACATATATGTTAGGAGTTTTAAGAACATTATTAAAAAAATTAACAACCATTCTTAGTAACATACAAAACAATTTAAATACATATACCCATTATCTATGTTTAATTTGCTTAAATATAGGACATTGTAGGAAATTTGATATTGATATTCAATACTATTTGTATGGTATAGTTTAGCATATTCATTCTTCATATAGAATTTTGATCTATCTACCTTTTTCAACTTTTAGATGCTAAGATCGCATTTGAGTTTTACTAATTATGCATTACAAGTGATGAAGAATAGAAGGAGATAAATAGTTTGCATTTGAATTAATAATTCTTTAATACTAATCAAATAGAATTATTTTTTACTTCTACATTTTTCCAAAATTCTTAAAGTATTATGTCATCAATTTTTAAACTTCTTTAGGAATATAATAAAGAATGTACTTTTTAATATTCTATCTATTAAGCCATAAAACCCCTTCATGAAACCATCCTTTATCTTAGATTTCCATTAGTAATTTTTTGTAGTATTTATCTAATGACAATTTAGAAATATTGTGAGTATAACCTATAAACTAATAAATAGTTTTAGCTTTTAATAGCATCATATTTGCTTAAGGAGACATAACATCATATTATGTTTATCTCTTCACTTTGAATTTTGTGAGCAAGAAAAGCTTCTAAATTTCTACTATGTATTTTTAATAATTATTTTCTAGAGAAAGACCTCATACAACATAGCCATAAAAATAGTGAGTTTTACAATGTCATGATAAAGTTATTTTAGGATAATTGAAGCTTAAAAAACACTTCTAGATTTTTCTATTTGTCTATAATATTTATTTTCTAAAGAAAAATCCCTTATAACACACCTATAAATAATAATTAATTGAATAATGGCATGGTAGATTTGGTTTTAGGTATCCCAAGAAACTCTTTGAGTAATGCATTTCATGTTACTTTTAAAGCAACATTAAAGCAAGAGAAATATAAAACAACAAATGGTGGTGGTAGAAATTATAAAAAAAGAAGAAGAAAAATTCAAGAAAATAATGTAATTATCTTGGAAAAATTCCATTAATTTTCTTAGCTCCTAACATCCAAGCCTTCTTAGTTCAATACTTATAATAAGCTTGAATTAGCTTACATAAGGGGAAGAGACTACAACTTGAATTTACCTCATGCAATCTTATTTAAAACTGCTCATGCATCCACTTATATGGTGGGCATAATTCCATGCTTGAATAAAAGCTAAATTATGGAGTTATAATCCATAATTAGTTATGGACAAATTAGTTTTTTTTGGTTACATAATGTTTTGGCCATACTACATTTGTACCTTTATTATTTTCTGCCAAAATAACCAAAAATAATCTACTTGAAGTAATAGATATGTTACAAAGTAAGAGGAAGTTATGTTCACATATTCATTTCCTATAGAAAAATTGTATCTGTTCTTATATGTACCATCAATAATGATTTTAGTTTTTTGAACATTAAATTTTATACATGAAAAAATTCACCTAGAGTTAGCATTTCGCAAGTGCTAGCATGTGGGGATGTAGGGATGTAGGAATTGATGAGGAAATCACCTAGCCCTTGTCTAATCCTTAATTTATTTTTGGTCTGTGTGTCTTATTTGCATGTATCTTCTTGTTTTGGCCTTGTTGGTGATGATTCAAATATGTTTTTGCATGTTTGGAGGTGTTTGGAGCCTATTTTGATGAGTTTATGGGCTTATGGGATTAATGGAGGCTTTTTGGAGGTGTTTTAGATGTTCTAGATGTTAAAGTAAGCATCTTTATTTTTTGCCCTATCCAAGGTAGATGTCTCCTCTATAAAATAGATGTCTCCTTATAAAATAGACATCTACTCTAGAAGCAAGGTGTTTGCATTGGATGTAAGATTTCTTCTAAAAAATATCTAAACTAGGGCAAGACCTCCTCTAACCAAAATACATTCGGTCTAGTGAATAATATATATTAATTTGTAATTTGAATGTAAAAAAAATGAAAGGTCACATGAGAAGCTATAAATAAGTATCCAAGGCTTGATTTTTGGTAAGATAATTAAGTGAGAGATTTGAGAGGTCTCTTAAGAGCTTGTGTAAGAGAGTTTGAGTACAAGTAAGATGGAGCTTTCACTAGCATATTGTGTCCATTTTAGTGAGAGGAAAGGAAGATCACTAGAGGGAGGCTGATAGAATCTATTATAAGTATCTTGTCTTAAGCTTATGCTCCAAGTATGAGCTATTGAGGATTGAGAGGGAACATGTGTGATCTTTAAGATCCTTGGAAGAGGTGTAAGTCAAGTTTATCTCCTTAATCTTAATGTATTTCTCTACATTTTGAGAGTTGTCTTAATAAGAGGGAGAATTTTCTCCTAGCTTAATTTGCTTAGGAAAATTGTGGAATGGGTTCTTTTTAGGTCTATTGAGGTAGGCTTTTCCTCAAGCATGCATTCTCAAATGTGATGGTTTTTAGGTAATGTTGTAAAGATGTAGCTAGGAAGTGAGGAAGAATAGTTTCAAAGTACTGAAAATTTGTTACAAATTGTTATGTGTAAGATATTTACAAGATTTTCATTTTAATTTGGATGAAAAAGCATTTTGTAAAAATTTTGAAATAAATAAAATAGTTATAAGTAGGATTTTGACTATATTTGAACACATCTAGATGACAACACATCCTAGAAACATTCGAAGCATTTTGAAATACATGTTATCTAGGACATCCAAACATCACAATTTTTCTCAAAACATGTCCCTACATAACCTAGTCCAAAGTATTATTTGTTTTAAAAATTCTATTGAATTTGAAATTAGGATATCATAAGTATTTAAAAAAAGTCTCACATGATTACTTTATATTAAAGGATCATCACCTAGAACTACAGTGCTCATCCCACTAAGTGGGGTTCCAAGACCATTAGTAGATGAGCGAAAGCCTAACCTCTTTAAGTGGTTATGCCTAGGCTTGAACCTAAGCTTTCAACTTAAAAAATGAGCACCTTACCATTATTTCAAATAATGGTCCCTACATGACTATTTAAATTGTAATCACAAATTAAGTTATAATTTTATGCATTCATTTTTCAAGTATATCAATAAAAATCCTAAGTAACTAGCAAAAAGAGAAGCCCATAGTTTGTGTACTACTAAGATCTATAGCTATAGATGTTGGGCTCAAACCCTAGAATTAGCATCCCTTGTTTCCATGGAAGCATAATTTCAAATAGATGATGCTTTGATCACTCTCAAATCTCTCTCTCTTATAAAAAAGTGGGAGAAACAAGACATCTTTTTTTGATACCTGCATAACTAAAACTACCAATTCCCTAAAATCTAGATGAAGTGAAACTGAATCTTTCTACTTCTCTAACTTATCAAGGAAAATATTAAATAAAATACAAGAAATTAAACATCCTTATTTTCCTAATTGAGCTATAAATGTACTCATTCATCTTAATGCTAATGGATAGTACCAAGCTAGAATTTAAAAATCTATGCACTTTTACAAACATTATACTATGTTCATACATATTCCATCAGCATATAAATGGTATAATATTATAAACTTGTATGTATAGCTTCAACCCTACATTGTGTTACTTCAAAAGAATGAAGCTCGTAGGAAGTCACTAGTTTAATGTAACTAGGATATGAATGTAGCCATCCAATGTGAGGCTTGAGATTCTTTATGGTAGTAGTAAAAATAAATTTAAAAAACACAAGAATATATCTTGGGAAAAAATTACAAAAATCCTAGGAAAAAAAAAGAAAAAGAAAAAAGCTCTTGGATCTTTATCAGCTCAAAGAGAATTACACAAGCATAATGGACAAAAGAGCATGGAAAAGTAGATAGTATACAGATAAAAGAAAAACACACTATCTTTATGATCTTCTTATAATCATATTTATAGTATGGGATGGACATCCACATGTGTTAATTAGATGTAAACTAGACATTAAAAATAATAAAATAACTAGGAATGAATAATAGTTTATGTTAACTACATTGTATATACTCGCAATTAAATATTCAACACTACACTATATCACAACATAACTATTGTAACAATATAATTACAATAATATAGTATTTGCAACTAATGAGATAAGAGTATTTGAGCTTGTATGAATGGTAGTTGCCTTCACTTTACTCACACTTCTCACTTTTGAAGGTAAAGTTTTGAAGCTTGATCTAGATCTTAGATAGTATCACCTTCCATGACACTAACAAAAATTTGACACCATAAAACATTTTTAGTAGATAATGATTTTTCCATCATATCAACAAAATCCTCTTCTATCTTAATTTTTTCTAAAAGAATCCTTTATTCATCTATCTACTTTCAAATATAGTAATACTTTACTTCTATATACTTCATCCTATTGTGGAAAGTGAGATTCTTATATATGTAAATGCACTTTGATTATTATAGCCAATTTTCATAATCTTTTTATGAATCCTAAGTTTAGAAACTAATCTCTAAAGCCATGTTGCTTCCTAACTAGCTAGGTTGGTAGAAACATATTTTTCTTTAGTAGTAGATTGAGCTATACAAGATTGCAATTAGCTTTTTGATAAAATAGCATCACCAAAAATATTAAATACATATCCACTAGTATATTTTATGTTTTCCAAATCCCCATCCTAGGCAGTAGTCATATAACCATGTAGAATGGATGAATCATTGTGATAACAAATACTAAACTTCAAAGTACAATGAAGATAAAACAAACTCATTTCATAGAAATATAGTGTTGTTTTCCTAGATTAGACATATAACTATTGGGTTTTTCAACAATGTATGTAATATTAGGTCTAGTATTGACCATCACATACATAAAACTGTTGACAGCACTAACATATAGATTTTTTCTAATAAACTCATGAAATTTTCAACAAAGACTTTTGTCTTTCTTTGGAAATTTTTCAATTGAAAGTTTTATTTTAGTTTCATAGAGTACAGTTCTTAGCTTGTAAACAGACCTTGCAATCTTTCATATCAAAATTTTCCAACATATGTAGTTTTTCCAAATTAAACCCTATTTTATTAAATTTTTATGCCTGAATGTTTTTATGTAGCTCCAACAATTTTTCTAATCTCAAATTAAAAAATGATTTAACTTCTTAATTTTATGTATACCACTAATTTTACTTTTTTTTATTAACATGTATATTACATATAGTAGTAGAATGATGTTTTTAGTTTGTACTCTAAACATACATATATAATTCCTCCAAGCTTTGAGCTAAGACTTTTGACATTTATATAAGCTTTATAAGTCCTTCAAGCTTTGTGCCAAAAATTTTAACATATAAAAATAAGTTCTCTAGGATTATGCCAAGACATTTCAGCATACATACAAGCCCTCTAGGCTTATACCAAATCTTTTGATTTACAAGCAAGAAAGGATAAAGCTTAGACTCTTCATATACAAGTTTCATAAGCTAAAGCCACAACTCTTAAAAATCCTTTAGACTAAAGTTAAGACTCAACATGTGGTTAATAAATGTTTCATTCCACATCTTTGCTGCACATTTTACAAACCATATGCTATTTTTTTTATTTCAATATCTTCTCAACATTACCATTGAGAAAGAAAACATTTTTTGCATTAATTTATTTTAGATCATAAGACATTACATTAATAGTAATGATATAGGGGATGTTAAGTTTACTAGGAAAATATTTTAACATAGCCAAATCCCTTCTTTTGGAAATAATCATTAAAAATAAGATGTACTTTAAACTAGTCACTAGATTTAATTCTAAACACCCACTTATATCTAATTGGTTTTTCTAAATAGATATTGGTTTGGTGTAGGAAACCTATTCCAATCCTCTTGTTTTCCCCTTTGTGTGTGTTTTTCATCTTTTGGAGATTGAAGAGACACCTTGGAGGGCTAGAAGATGTCATAGATGTAGTTTGGAAGTGATAGGAGATGTTTGGAGATTAGAGGAGATGTCTTACTATTTAGATTGACATCTAGAGCAAGAAAACTTTCCTAATAAGATGACATCTTGAGTGAGATGTCTTACTAGAACCTAAGATGTCTCAAAGAAGACATCACACCTATAAATGGATGTCTTGAGCAAAACATCTTACCAGAAGTGGAAATGTCTTGGACCTTGGAAGAGACGTCTGACAAAAATAGTAGACATCTTACCAAGGAGTTGGGTTGATGTAGAGACATCTTCCCAAGGTTAGAGATGACCTATACGGATGGGGAAACTTTAAAAAACACCTATCCCAATTTAGGAAATAGTTAAAATGGGATGAAAAGCCTAAAAAAGCTTAGGATAAGGTAAGAATACTTAAGAAACATTTGAAGAACCTGAAGTTGAGTTGAGAAAAGGTTTCTATATTTCTTATCTTACAATTTATAATAAATATTGTCATATTTCATCATTTTTAGTAAAGACAAGTAAGACAAAACCCTTGTATGTGTGAAGCACTAAGCAAGAGAGAGTGGGTGAGCACATTAAGTGAGTGCAATTGGTACTTTCAGCTCCAAGATCAACTTGTGGTGTGTTGGTCTTTGTGTTTAAGTCTCTTATGCCTTGTAACTTGAGATATCAATTCCATGTTATGGAAGAGATTCTCTATTGGTTGTGTCTTACATTGAGAACAACCATTATGTGGTTATAGAGCCTCATGCTTTGCAATATCATTTGAGTATGGTAAGTTTTGATTATTTGTGAACTTTTTAGAACTAGTTGTAATCTTCTAATAAAATAATGGAAGATAGCTAGTTTTCTTGTTTTCTAGTAAAAATTTTTATCTTTGCATAATATTTAGATTTAGTATTTGAAGGTGATTAATAAGTAGAGTGAACTTGATCTAGCGTTATTTGTATCAAAGCGTAGAATTATGTTGATTGTTACTTGGATTTTGGTTAAGGATTTTGTTAATTTTAGATGACATCCAAGAAGAAATCGGTGCAACACTTGAATAGGGAGATGGAAAGAATGAATTCTACCTTCTAGATGATGGTTGTTTGATTAGGTGAAATTAGTGCAAAGGTAGATAGAAACGCTAGTCCCAACCATATTTTCACATGTAGAGAAGATGAGCATGTACATTCAAATGAAGAAGCTTGGCAGCAATGTGGAGATGAAGTAGATAAAGAGGAAGAATAATCCAGGTATGGGAGTGTAGAAAATAATCAACTAAAAGATTCTAATATGAGGTAATCCTATTCCTTAGAAGAAAACTCAAAGGACTCCAACAGTGTTCAATGCTTCTTCTTCAGGGAAGCTTGACGAGGAAGAGGAGTTAAGGCTTGCTCGAGCATTTAGAAATGTTGCCAAACTTCCGTATGTATGCTTGAAGACTTTTAATGATGTAGATGATACCAATGCTTTTGCAAGTTAGTTGAAGACACCTGAGAAGATTTTCTAATTGGAAGAGATACTGAATAACTTAAGGGTACCTACTGTTGAATCCAAATTAGAAGGTATGGCTTCTAGTTGGTGGAAAAAGAAGTTCCAAGATTATGAAAGATGAAATGATTAACCTATCAAGTATTGGATTTTGATAAAATAAAGAGTGAAGAAAAAATCTAAACAATCTTACCAGAGACAAGAAATCACAATGAAGTTGATTTTCCCAAGGTAATGTGACAAGGATGTCAAAGAATTCTACTTCAAAATGTTTGATCTATTCCATGAAGCTAAGGTAAACTAGAAAGAGTATGAATAGGCTTCAATATTTTTAGGAGGTTTTAAAATGACATACTAGTAGAAGTTGTACTTTTATGAGCCATAAACTCTTGATGAGACTTATGATTTTCCACTCAAGGCTGAGAAGAAATTAGGTGGATTTAGAAAGAAGAGCAAATAAACTTCCAAGGAAAAGAAGAAGAGATCTAGATCTAGGAATGGATTCAATTCTATATATAAAGATAAGGAGGGTTGCTAAGACAAGAATATTGAAAGAGGTGATGAGAAGGGCAAGGCCAAGAAGGACTAAGGTAAGAGGGACAAATGTTAGGCAACAACTCATCAAAAATCTAGTGTTTCAAGTATGGAGAATGGGAACATAAGTAATGGAAATTTTCACTTCATAAGGAAACCAAAGACAAGGATGTGAAAACCATGGAGGTGGAAAAAACATTAAGTCAATGTCTTCAGAGATGTAATCCTAATACTAAGGAAATTGAGGATGTTTTAGAATTAAATTCTTATGCATTCATGGGGAATGTAAATAAAGGAGATCATCCTAATAGGAAATTATTATATTAGATTGGGGCTAGTTGTTTACTTAGTGGGGAATGATATCATGTTTTGATTAGTCGGAAGCAAAAGAAAACATTATTTTTTCTAGGATAGCTTTTAGATTAAGCTTAGTAACTAATCCTCATTTGAGACCTTATAAGATGCATTGGTTGTCTAGAGATTTTTCCCAAGAGGAGAGGAAACAATGTATTTTGAAATTTAAAATTGAAAGTTTTCATGATGTGGTGAAATGTGATGTGCTTCCAATAGATTTTGTTGATGTAATTTTTGGTAGACCTTGGAATTCTGACAATGCTGCTTACTTTGATGAAGCAAGAAATTTATGGAGTGTAGCTAGACCTAATGGAATCCATGATTTGATTCCTATGATAGCTAAACAATTAAGACAACAAAGCTCACTAAATGCTTTTTTAATCCTTGTAGGAGAAAGGGAATATGTTAAGAAGCATGATGAAATAAATTTTAGTTTTGTTATCATGACAAAAATGGCTACTAACCATGATCATGTGTAAGTTGAAATTGATATAGATGTGCTAGGATTGAAGGAGAAATTCTCCAAGGCATTTAAGGAGGTATTAGATGGACTATCATTGATGAAGAATGTACAACATTAGATTGACTTCATCCCTAGCGCTACCATTCCAAATCAGAGAGCTTACCAAATGGCACTAAATCAGAGGGATTAATTGCAAAGGCAAGTAGAAGGGTTACTTGAAAATGGCTTCATGAGGGAATCCATTTCACCTTATGAAGTTCTATTGGTACTAGTGCCAAAGAAGAATAGTGATGAATGAATGATGTGAATTGATTCTAGGGAAGTGAATAGGATAACAATGATGTACAATTTTTCTATTCCAAGGACATATGATATCCTTACAAATGTAGAGCTTATTAGAAAAATTGATTTGAAGAGTGCATACCATCAAATCATAATTAGATCTAGTGATGAGTGGAACACAACTTTCAAGATATCAGATGCATTGTTTGAGTCGATGGTGATGCCATTTGGACTCATGAATACACTTGCTACATTTATGATGCTGATGTATGATGTAATTAAGAACTTGATTTGTAATTATTGTATTATATTTTTAGATGATATTTTCATGTATAGCTCTAATGAGGAAGAACACTTGGATCCCTTGAGGATGGTATGTATTAAGTTGTAGGAGGCACAATTGGTAATCAATGTGAAGAAAAATCATTTCTTACAAAGAGAAATCACATATTTGAGGCATGTGGTTAAAAATCAAATTTAAATGGAGGCTACCAAGGTGAAGGCTATTAGGGATTGGCCAAATCCTAAGAATGTTGGGGAGGTAAGATCATTTCTTGGTTTAGTAGGTTTTTATAAATAGTTCACCAAAAAATTTAGTGATATTTCATAGCCTATGTTTGCTTTGTTGAAGAAAAATAAAGATTTTAGGTAGGATAATAAAACCCAAGGAAGCTTTGACTTATTGAAAGCAAAGATTACCAATGAACTAATGCTTGCAATTCCATATTTTTAAAATATTTTTCAAGTGGAGGTAGATGCAAGTAGACTTTCCATTCATGGGTAATAAAATCATTTAAGTCTTTGATGTGATATTTTATCTACGATATCATAGCCCTTCTTACATCATCATAGATGTGATCTAGTGGGCCCTCATATTCATTATAAATACCAACCTATTATTGCATTGAATGAACAACTTTGACTCAAAACTTAGGAAAATTCTTATAGTTTGTTTCTATGATTTTACACTTAGTAATTTAGTGAATGTTCATAGTGTGGTGTTAAATAGTTGCACAAAGTATTTTTTTCAAGTTAATTGTTATTGGGCCTAGTTCATGGTCAGAAATAAAGATCAAGATTATTTTCCACTATTGCAGCATTCTATTTAGTTTACTTTACTTTTAATTAGTTCATTTTTACTTAGTATAATTACCACTTTTCAACATGTTTACTTTTCTTAAGTTGTTTACAATTCCTAAGTACTTTATTCTTCCATTTTTTCGTAGTACAATAGTATAAGTATGACTATTTTTGAACATGCAATGTAATCATTTGGTAATCCTAGTAGTGTTATTGCTTGGTTCATCTAGTAGCATAACACTTAGTAATCCCATTGATGGTTGCATAAGGCCAACATGTGAATGGTAAACCAAGAACGAATAATTATTGCCTATAGGCTAGAATAGTTTTTTACTTTCATTACACTTAAACTTAGATTGTATTACTCTATTTCAACCATGTTTACACTTAGCCTTAGTTTAAGCCAACAACATCAATCTGTTATATGCCTCACCAAGAGTTAAACCATACAGGTTAAACTTCACTAACTTAAAGTGAGAAGATTGTGATTGTGAAATAAACTTCAACTACTTGTGAATCTACATTACTCATCCATAGATTATGATCAGGTGGCACATGTACACTTGTGACTTGTATGGTGGAGTGTTGGAATACCCAATCACTCATCAAAGTATCATTGTTGTGGATGTGTCAATGTTTACCAAGTAGTTGATTTTATAAATTTTGTTGTGTTAAGAGTCATCAAGAAAATCCTTCACACTTAAAACAAATTTTCCAAAGTAAATACTTAAGGCATTAAAGATCTAATATGGATTCTAAAAGCAAGGATAAATCACCATCTACTAATGAAGTTTATAAGAGTTATGATAGGGAATATAATGAAGAAGACTAAAGTGTGTCCATGCAAATTAGAATCTCCTATGTTCACACTAATTCATATTATCCTGACTTAATATTTATCTTTCATGAGGGTGAATAACTAAGATGGAGAGATTTATAGGGCAACATTGTCTTGCCTCCAAAACACTTTGCACCATCCACGCTACAAGTAATCCTCATAAGGTCAAACCTTAGCCATGTACAAGAATGGTATCACATCAAAAGCACATGACTAGGCCATACCAACTAATAGAAGCTTACGTAAGATGAAATACTACTATAGAGACAAGGAAGGAGCTTGAAAAAGGAAATAAAGTACCAAGGATCCTTGAACTTAGAAGTGGGGGATGAATTTCACCAAAAAAAATCAATGATCACAAAAACCACACCCAAAATTACATTGATTCCCAACTTGGGTACTCCACAATTGGATGGTAGATCACTTCCACACCTTTGAACTTTGTTTCTCTCAAAATGTGATTTTAAGGATGCCACACCCTATACAGGCTCTAAGCTCTACTCCAGAATGATTTTCGGTTGCAAATCCACTCAACCCAGCTAGGTCTCGACAAGCTTAGAATGTGGTTTCAAGGATCCCATAACCTTTACAAATTTGAGCTTTGCTCTAGAGTGTTGTGATCTTGCACCAACCACTCAACCTAGATATGTCCTAACAAGCTCAAAGATTATGCATTCTCACAAGAAGCACATCAACCCTAGTATGTCAATAAGAAAGAGAAATAAAAATTACAAGGAAAGAATGCAATTGATTTGTATGTCCTTGTACTTTAAGACATAATACAATATAATCACTACAATAGTACAAATGATGGTACAATGAGGTAGACAAATAAAGTACACAATGATTGCTTGATGTTGGTATTTGATTAGTCGAAAACTTACATATTGCTCAAGAGAATGAAGTCTTCTTATAGTCTTAAAGTTTCTAAAATCACCTCAAAATTCATGTAACAACTATCTAACTAGTGAATATGTCTTCTTTGAGATGGAGATGTCTCTATACAATTGACTTCAATTTTGGGAAGACATCTCTTCTTCAATGGAGACATCTCTAAGGAGATGTCTTCTCCTGAAAGGAGACATATCCTATTTTAAGGAGATGTCTTCTTGTAAAAGGAGACAGATCCTATTTTTAGGAGATGTCTTCTCTAGGTCTTCTACACTTCAACCAAGACATCTTCTACTTCTATAAGATGTCTTCTCATCTTTTGACCTTTGATTCCCAAAGCTTCCCCTTGATCATGAAGCATCATCTTGTAGTCTTCTTTACTCATCCATGCTTCCTTGAAACCTTGTAGTCTCTACTTTGAGATTTCTTATAGATGTCATTCTTATAGCTCTTCTTTATCTATGCAAAACATTATATGCCACAACAATCTATGTTCTTCACTTTTCTTAAGGTTTTGACATACCAAAAGGTCAACAATCTCCTCCTCTTTGGTGATCTCCAAAACTTAAGAAAATGGGTGAGTAGTCTCTAAAAATAATGAAGTCATATATCCTCAATATTTCCCAAGTCACCAAAAATCACATCTCAAAAATTCTTTCCCTTTATGGATAATAGCAAAAAGGAGTGAAGAAGAACTTCCCCTAAACATGTGCAAGAGAGAAGAAATATACTAGTTTTTGTGTTTTAAATTTTTTTTATATTTTTTATTTTATGTTTAAGAGCAAAAGAAAAAGATACAAGAGTAAGAGAACTTACTAGATAGGATGGGTTCCTATGCCCATATCTTTACATAGAGAAGTTAAGCATCATTTGTTAGTGAGTTTTGTGAAAGAATTAGGTAGTTGATTTGCAAACCTAATAAACTCTAGTTTTATGTATCCCCATTAAGTATGTTTGTGTATAAAGTAATGATGAATTTCAATGTGTTTTGTGTAAGAATGTTGAACTGGATTTTTGGTCACATTTATAGTGTTGTTTTTGTCACAAAAGATAGGCATAGATTCTAATTGAACACCTAGTTCTTTAAGTATTTATCTCACCCATAGAAGCCGAGCATAACAACTTCCAATTGAGACATACCCAACTTCTTCTATAGAAAGTGTTGTAGAGGTTTGCTTTTTGGTACTCTATGAGATAAGGCTTCATCTTAGAAAAAAGAAATTTCCACTTGTGCTTCGATGACCATCAGAACAACCTGCCCAATCTGCATCATAATATCCAATAAGATCAATAGGAGAGTCTTTTGGATACCAAAGGCCCTAGTTAGTAGTACCTTTTAAATAATGAAACATTCATTTAACTATCTTAAAATTAGATTCTTATGGGACAGTTTGATATCTAGCACACATTCCAATACTTATAGCAATGTATGGTCTACTGGTAGTTAAATAAATCAAACTACCTATCATCCCTTTATAAAGCTTGTGATTAATAGGCTTACCTTGATCATCCTTGGTAATAAAATTTGTAGCCATAGGAATTTGAGAAGAAGATCTTTGATGTATTTCGTTTGACAAATAAAGGTGCCTTCTTCAAATTGATTATTTTGAAATTTGAGAAATTTTTTCAATTCTCCAATCATGCTCATTTAAAACTTAGACTACATAAGATCTGAAAATTTATTATAGAGAGTTTCATTAATAGAACCAAAAATAATATCATCAACATAAGTTTGAATAATAAGAATATCACTATGTTATCTTCTAAGAAAAAAAGTGAGATCAACCTTACCTCTTTCAAAATCGTTTGATATGAGATGTTGAGTGAGTCTTTCATACTAGGATCTAGGGGCTTTTTTAAGATCATAGAGAGTCTTCTAAGCTTGTAAATATGATCAAGTTTGATGGGATCTATAAAACCTTTAGGTTGATTAATGTAAACTTCTACTTGTATGGTTCCATTTCAAAAGGCACTTTTCACATCCATTTGATATAGCTTGATATTTCTACTTCTAGCATAAGCCAAAAGGTGTCCAATAGACTCTAGTCTAGCAATAGGAGCAAAAGTTTCATGAAAATCAATCCCTTCCTATTAATTGTATCCTTTGGAAACTAATCTAGCTTTACTTTTATATAATAGTTTCATTCTCATTATTATTTTTAAAGACCCATTTTGTTCTAATAATGGATTTATGATTTGGTCTAGGCACCAATTCCCATACATTATTCCTAGAAAATTAATTTAAGTCATATTGCATAGTAGAGATCCAACCTTCTTCATCCTTAACTTCTTTAAAATTTTTGGGTTAAAGTTGTGAGAGATACATTGAATAAGCAAAAAATTCTTTAGTTTGACTTCTAGTGTGAATACAATCTTGAACTTCCCCAATAACATCATTGAGAGAGTGAATTTTACTAAGTCTAGGAACCCTAGGTTGAATAGGCGAAATCTCGTCAAATTCATCTTCTTTCTCTTCTTCATTTTCACTGTCAATTTTAGAGTGCTTATCAACTTGAACTTGAGTGGCACTAGATAGTTTTTGAACTAGAATAACTTCATCATCAGGTTAAGAAGATGTAATGTCATGATCATCAACTTTAACATTTATGATTTCCTCAATAGTATTCATCCTCTTATTAAAAACTCTATAGGGTCTACTAACTAGCAAATATCCCAAGAAAATACCTTCCTTAGTTTTTGAATAAAATTTCCTTAAATTATCTTTATCATTCAACATATAAAATTTTGAACCAAAAACATGGAAATAATTTACTGAAGGTTTTTTACTAGTCCATAATTAATAAGGGGATTCAAAAGTAAATATTTTTACTATAACTCTATTGGATACATAACAATCAGTGTTAATAGCTTCAGCCCAAAAATAATAAGGAAGGTTTTGATCATTCAATATAGTCCTTCTCATATTGTTCAAAATTATATTTTTCCTTTTAGCTACTCCATTTTTTTGAGGAGTTCTTATAGTAGAAAATTGATGAAGTATGTCATTCATTTTATGGAATTGCTCAAACTTGACATTCTTGAATTCTCCTCCATTCTCGGTTCTGATAATTTTAATGCCATAACCTTTCTCTTTTTGTATCCAATTACAAATTCTTAAAAAATGATCAAATGCCTCAACATTGTAGTATAAGAAGGAAATGTGTGTAAAATAAGAGTAATCATCAACAATAGTTAAAAAGTACCTTTTCTTTCCCAAACTGAGTGTTTGAGAAGGAAAAACCACATCCATATGGATAAGGTCTAAGGATCGAGAGGTAGATATACAGTTTTTCTTATGAAATCTTGCCCTTGTGTGCTTTCCTTTTTGACATGCTTCATAGGTATTTATATTGAAGTCTTTAAGTTTGGGAAACACATGAACCATTTCCTTTGTCATAAGAGTTTGAAGAATTTCTTTGTTGATGTGACCTAGCTTCCTATATCACAAATGGGTATCATCTATACAACTAACTAAGCACTTGGATTCAAGGTTAGGATCATTTCCAAAAATAGTTGTGTAAACATTTCCCTTTCTTGTTCCTTCTATCACAATATTCATAGTGTTTAAATCTTGTATCTACAAGATTCTTTAGAAAAAGTAACATTGAAATTAAAATAAAAAAGTTGACTAACATTAAGAATATTATGATTTAATCCTTTAATAAAGAACACCTTATTTATAGTAGATAATCCTTTACCTCTGATGAGCAGTGAGGTACCCCTATGCTCAACCATATGAATCACTAAGGCATTACATGTGATCCGGTTGAATTCCATGGACCTATAGTTATTTAATGCACTAGCTCTTATAGGAAGTGAAATGGGAATTGAGAATGTTTATTGTCCTCCCAACTACACTTATGAAGTTCAAGGGTATGATTTAAGTGTAATCGAGGTATATGATTTTTCTTATTTTATATTTTATGAGTTTGATCACCTACAACAAGAATGAAAGGTAAAGTAATTGAGAATCTAATTCATCTATTGCCTAGCTAGCCTAACACAAGTAACTGCTCCACTTTCTTGGACACATCCTAAACACATATAGCACTATTGGGCTACAAAATGTTAAGCGTTGTTGGGTTATCAAGTACTATATGAATGCTCGAAGTGGTCATGCTCGTGTTCATTAACAACTGGAAATAAATTTCTTAACTCAAATGCATTAAAGTAAATTACATGAAAATAAAATGCAATAAAGAAAATATTAAGCTATTCTTAGTGTTGCAAGGATTGTCAAAAGAGTTCATTTTATTCCCATTACATTTTTGTGCTAAGTTACATTAGTTCTTGAACAAAGAACCGTACACACTTAGAATCCTTCTACAGGCACTTAGAAAATATTCTAACTCTGAGAAAAAGAAATAGCAAAAACTTTGCTACTCTAACTAACAAAGACCAAAAACTCACTTGAAAACTAGAGCCTAGGCATGGTATTTATAGCCTTGGGATATACACCTTGACGTCGTGTACACAACGTCGCATCTAGACCTTGATGTCATAGACATGACATCGCGGATCCGACATCACATACCTGATGTCAGAGCTCCTAATGTCGGAGCTGACATAAAATGTGACTCATCATACTACCATGACTAAATGAAAATGCATCCTCTAGTGTAGAAAAGGAGAAACAAGTTCATTACAACATAACATATTGGGTAGGTATGGGATTATTTACTAACATTACAAATTGACTTAGATGAAATAGACAGATTCTAAGTGCCCAAGTATACGAAATTACAATTTTTATAACATTAGGTGTTTATGACAAGAGAAGTGAACACCCTAGAGAACATTAACATCCAACACCTCTTAAAATAGAAGAATAAAAGAGAGAGAAAAGAGATCCAACAATCAAAAATGGTCCTCATTGTGTGGTACTACTGCATCAACCTTGGTAAAGATAGTCCTACTTCTAGTCCATGCTTCACACTGCAATCACAATAGAATCATGAATTAGCATGCAATGTGTACCATATAACTATTAAATGCCTTGTCTCATCGGTGGTTACACTCAACTAGGTTGTGACGATGGTTGATTAGTTCCTTGAGTAGTATTGGTGGGAAAGCTAATAAATAGGATAAATTAGGCCAAGCAGTCCATTAAATTTGAAAAATTTCAATATAAGGAAATATTTTTAAAGGGTATAAGAATTCATAATAATAAAAAGAAGAATTCACTAAAACTGTTGTGAAGATGTGTATAATTGGATGTCATTGATAGGGTAAACGAAAGAGAATTTGATTGTAAGAGTGTCTAAGGGTAAAGAACTTAACTAACCCAACCAAGAGATATGCAAGTGGGTCCTCCCCAAAGTAGGCATAGGCATTTTATGCCCTTGCATAACTTTAAACCAAAACATTTGTGGGCTTTGTGGATGATTAAGTACAAAAACTTCAAAGAAACTAACTATGAATTTCGACACATCAAATCAAGAACATGAAACTAGAAGTGAGGTGAGACATGGAAAGCATAGATGGATGAGAGAGAGTGTGGAATGGAGTTCCTAATTACAATCACATGAATTCCGTTGTGGATTTTGTGGTTAAATGACTCGATAGGATCCATCCTTAGTCCAAACCAAAACCAACCACGTTCAGTGACTTTGCATCAACATTCTAAGACTAATCCATCCCCTAAGACACAAGAGTACTTCCATAGAACAACCACCATTCCAAATTAGACAAGAAGTAGGAAGTGAGGAAGGGTCTTAGTTAGAGGAGAGTAGTCTCATAACCAATGCTTGTAGCCCATTTATTCTATCTAAGGGGTGTGCTTTGAATTCTCAGTATTTTTGTCTTTCTTTTGAAATGGGAACCACACCATGCAGAGACACATGAATTTATTTTGTCCAAGGGGTGTGCTTTAAATTCTCATATTTTTTTACTTCTTGATGAGAACCACACCATGCGAGGATGTATGTATTTATTTTGTCCAAGGGGTGTGCTTTGAAATCTCATCAATTTCCTTTTTTTTTCTAATGAGAACCATACCATGCAAGGACTTATTCAACTTCCTTTATTGATTGGCATGGAACAGTAAGAAATTCATGAAAACATACATGCACCCAGGAAAATAGAAATGCACAAAGAATACTAAATCCCCTTGAAGCCACATCCTATTCAAATCTTTGAATCCTTTCCAATTCTAGAAACTACCAAAGTCATAAATTTATTAGAGTTTTATTAATGAGAAAGGGATTGCACATTTCCAAAACAAGGAAAACCATAGAATTTTTGGATGGGTGGATGCTGTGAACTCACTACTTGTTACATGGAAAGAAACCATGTCCTAATTATCTGTAACAAAATTCAAAGTTAGAAACTAGACATCAACAATCAAATGACAAAAATAGTACATACCAACACATTACTAATGTACCTGACACTTATTAACAAAAAGTTAGAAATCAAAAAAATATATATAAAGGAACATGTAAAATGTTCAAGAAATTTCAAATGTACTAATGATGGTGTAAAACAAAAATTAGAAAATATTAATAACATAAAAATAAAAAGATGTAAAATAAAGAATGTGTAAAACAAAAAGTTATAAAGCAAAACAAAAAAAAATTTGAAAAACAAAGGAGCCAATTGTATGATTAGCATGAGTCGCCATCTCTCCTATGACTAAGTTGAAAGGTGGAGATCTGAAATATGGAGCATGGTTGTCCATCAAATGAGGTGCTTGTTGTGTTAGTTGGCATATGCTCATGGAAAGGTTTAAATTGTTGGATGTTCATCAACTATTTCTTATTTGGGCTCTCGAGTTTATAGATCATCATGGATCCTAAAGGAAAAGTTTCATAAATGATGTAAGGTCTTTCCCATAACATTTGAAACTTACTTCGTTAAGGTACGTGGGTGGGGTTCTAGTAAAGAACCTTATCTCCCTGTTGAAATTTGACTTTTCTAATTTTCAGGTCATGACACTTTTTTTTATAGGCCTTATGCAACTCATTAGATGATAGGGCCACTAATTGATTTTCATCTAGCAGGTTGAGATTCATCAGTCATTCTTTCTAGGTTAGACTCAAGTTAAGGTCAAAGTCACAAGCTATTGAAAGTGTATGGAGTTTAGATTGAATATGAAGTATTGGTAGTTTACCATACACAAGCCCATAGGGAGAGTAGCCTATAGGAAGTTTCCAAAGTTAAGCGGTAGGCCCAAAGGACATCATTCCATTTTGTGCTCTAGTCCTTCCTATACTTGCTAACATTTCTTATTAGTAGCCTTGTGATTTCCTTATTGGTAATCTTAGCTTGACCATTAGCTTGGAGATGGTAGGGTGTTGTGAGTTTATGTTCAACCCCCAAGAATTGCATGAGCTTCTGAAAAGTAGTGCCTATAAAGTGGGTTCCATTATCAAAAATTAATGCACATGGCACACCAAACCTATTTACAAAATTTTTTTGTATAGATTGAGTAGTAGTAGAGGATGTATAGTTGATGATGACTACTTCTTCTACCCATTTTATATAATAGTTAACATTGACTATGATTTACACCTTTCCATTTGACATGGGCAGGATGGGACCCATGAAGTCAATACCCCAAATGTTGAATGATTCTAGTTGTTAAATCCATTGTTGAGGTTCCTCTATTTGAGTAGTCATTCCACCATCTCATTGGAATTATTCACAAGAGTGAACATAATTATGGGAATCCTTGAAGAGTGTTGGCCAATAGTACCCTGCCATCAAGATTTTAATGGCCATGCATCTTCCAACAGTGTCCTCCACAAGGACCTTCATGAGCATCTTGGAGAACGCGTAGTTGATTGACATCAAGGACATACCAACGAACTAGACCATTAGTGTACACCTTGTAGAGGTGTCCATTGATTTCCATGAAAATATTTACCTAGTGAGGAAATTGTTCTTTCTTCTAGTGGTCCATTATGGCATCTTCTAAGTGAGAAGATAGGTGAGAATGTGATCATATAATTTTGGCTCATTGGGCATCTATTTAGTTATAGCCCTAGCAAAGATGAGTTAATCAAGAAACATGAAAAAGAGGGATTTTTTCCTCTTTGTTGTCCCATCGCAATTAAGACAAGTGATTAGTGACCACATTCTCAGTGCCCTTTCAATCTACCATTGTGAGATTTAATTCCTACAAGATCACTAGCCACTATATGACACGAGGGCTCACCATTGGCTTGTTCATGAGGAATTGGATGGCACTATGGTCTATGTGCACAAACACCTTGTATTCAAGCACATAATTCCTAAACTTCTCTAGAGCAAACACAACCACCATTAATTCTTTTTCTACAGTGGTGTAGTCTAGTTGTGCACCCACAATGCTTCGGATGGTGCAGTGGATGTAGTATGGATGTTTCTTGTCATCTAACTATGTCAAAATATCTTCTAAAGCATAATTTGATGCATTCATCATGATATGTAATGACCTGGACCAGTCGAGTGCTTGTAGGATTGGATTTTCTACAAGCTTCTCTTTTAGTTACTAGAATGCTTTCTCACATTCTATAGTTTAGATGAAGGAAGCATCTTTCTTTGTTAGCTCGACCAAAAGTTTTACAATCTTAGAGAAATTCTCTATGAATCACTAATATTAGCCAGTATGTCCTAGGAATGACTGAACATCTTTAACTATTTTTGGCTAATGGGTTATTCCTTGGATGATCCTTATTTTTTTAGGGTCCACCTCAATTCATGCGTGCGAGATTCTATGCCGCAGTACAATGCCCTCCTAGACCATGAGATGAATCTTTTGCCAATTGAGCTGCAAATTGGTTTCAACACACTATGTTAGCACTTTTTCAAGGTGGCTTAGGTCTTGCTCAAATGTAACTCTATAGGTGGAGAAGTTATCCATGAAGACTTCCACACCACTACTGATCTACCGCTAAAAAATGCTCATAACCAGGCATTTGAATGTGGTAGGAGCATTGCATAGACTAAATGACATCTTATGATACGTAAAAGTCCCCTAAGGACTTGTAAATGTTATTTTTGCCTAGTCTTCTGGTGTAATTTGAATTTAGTTATAGCCACTATAACCATCTAGAAAACTATAGTAGCATTGTCCAGATATTGTGTTGAGCACTTAGTTAAAAAATGGCAATGGAAGTGATTCTTGAATGTTTCCATGTTCAACAACCTGAAATCAATATAGACCCACCACTTGCTACCTTTCTTTGACACAATTACAAGTGGGCTAACCCACTCACTATCCACAATGGGATAGATGAATCTCGCCTTGAGGAGTTGCTTGATTTCCTCCTTGACAATTTGCTTTAATTTAAGGTTCAATCGCCTCTATGGCTATCGTTTTGGCTTCATGGCCAGGTCGGTGTAGATGTGATGCTGGCATATCCTAGGATTAATCCCTATGAGTTTAGGATATGACTAAGCAAAAGTTGTTGACCATCTTTCAACTACTTTCAACAACATCTTTTTTTTTCTGGATAAATTTTTGCATTGATTATAACTAACTTTCCATTCTTAAAAAATACATATTTTATTCTAACCAATAACATTTTCTACTCAAGGGATTCTTGTATGAATTTGTCAAGAATTTCTAGCTCTTCCCAATGACTATCATCATTTGTATCATCAAAGAGTTGGTGATGAACTTACTCAAGTTCATCTATGCCTATGACATATGCACATGTTAGGCTCTTAGTTGGTTCCATGCAAAGTTTTTTTCTTTTTAAATAAATGATCAGCCACTGGGTGACCTCCTATTTTATGGCTACTATATATAGACATCTTTGAATTCCTATTTTTAGTGCACGCTACTTACATGCAGAGATATATGCTTGCTTGAAAGCCCAAAGTTTCTACACATAATTGCACCCACTATTACTATATGCAATGCATGGAACTCTCTTCTTCTTGATCTTTCCAAATATAGTTTCTTTAAATATCTCCAAGGAAATATCTCTTATGCCCATTCTTACATCGATGGTTCTTAGCCATGCCTTTCCCATTATGATTGGGAAATCCCCTTTCTAGTTCTCCACTTTGATTACTAAGAAATTGACATGATAAGACCACCCATAGATAGTGATCACAATGTCTTCTACCAGTCCAAATGGAATAGTGATGGACTAGTCTACCAATTCTATTCTTATATTGCTCTTTTTAAGAGGAGGTAGGTTCTAGGTAGTGTACATATCATGATAAATTAAATTAATACCATAACCTAAATCAAGAAGCACCTTGCAAGGTTCATTCATAGAAATTTGTATGTAAATGAGAGGATTTCTAGGATTAGCTAACTTCATGGGAAGGTTTATTGCATAGATCTAATCAGACATAGTGTGAGTAAGCATTACAGTATGGATCCTTGGTAGAGTTTGGTTTGAAGGAGGCTTGAAGCAATTTGATATGGAGAAAGAGGCAAGAGTAGGATTGTCAACTATGGATGTAGGTGAAGGATTAGGTGGGCTATGGGGTAGAAGTAAAGGTCATTTCTTTGATTAGAAATCTGACCCCTCCAATTGATGATTGGGTTGTAAATTAATAGCCCTTGTAGCATTGCATTGTTGTGGTTGAGTGGGTAATTCAGCCTGCATTGGTGGAGTAGGTGGTAGCTATGCAACTAAAGGAGGAGTATGTGTAGGGATAGGAGGAGGATAAGGATAAGAGGCAGTATTCCTTCTTTCATGTGGTGAATGATCTTGGAAATAATTTGAGGGATGGCAGTGAGTCTGGAAATTAGAAACATGATTGGAGGAGTCATGTAGAGACATGGGTTGTTGCACATGATAACCATATGGATTAGGCTGCTGGTAAGGGTACTGTTGTCTTGGCAGTGTTAGTGTGCATGATTGTGATTGCTACCATTATTGATACTATTCACATGGTTGCAGTGAAGCTCCACTTAGATAATATAGTTGTTGCTGGTGGAACTACCTGAGATTATCTTGAGGATAAGGTAAACTTCTGGATGTTTGCATTTGTGTAAGTTGTGGATGTAAGGCATACACTTCAGACTCCAATAGATATGACACAATGGGGAAACATCCCTTAGGATGTTCATACTAATAAATTTCACACCCACAATCATCATATGATTCACTATCCACAACCTCTTCTATTGCAACAATCTTTCCCTTACCTTTGTAATATGCACATTTAGCTTTCTTGTGTTTCCTACGTTCATGCTTACTACTTTGTTCTTTGGACTCCTTAGTAATTTTGAGAACAGCTTGGAGTTTGTTATCCATTGAGTCCCTTAACTAATCAACCTTGGCTATAAGTTAAAATTGGAATTTTTGGAGTGACAAGGCTTTCTTATCCATCCCCTCATAAAATATGGACTCATCATCACTATCATAGAATCAAACCTTCCTTTTGCAAATGGAAGGATCATGGTTGTACTCTTCTACACTTTCTTGTTTTCTGAGTTCTTCCTCCTCTTTGGTAACCTGATCTATTAATATTTGTATTTGATGAGTAGTTAGTTCTGCAATTTCCCTTGGGCATAGACACCAAGGGTTTTCCTCATTTCATTACAAAGCCCATCTATAATGTGGCAAAGTTGAACTAATTGAGAATAACCATGGCTAGGAAATTTGTGCATTAAGGCATAGTATTGGCCAATGGTGACATCTAGGCATTTGTGTGTTCCTTATTTCCACCCTTGATTTTTCTTCCTTAATTTGGACACTCTGGAGTATGTTTGATATTTATCATTGAACAACTCAGGCATGGTACTCCCATCATCTGATAGATTTTGGCTCTAAGGACTAGTACTAGTTTTTGGCTTCCTTAATGAGTGTCCAAGAGAACAAGTTCAATCGTTTCCACTCATTTTCTATGTTTTGAAAGGCACATGCATCCTGAAAATCTTGAAGATGATTCTACGAATCAGAGTTATATCCTCCTTCAAATCAAGAAATATTGTTCATGTCTAACCATTTGATTTGACTATCTTTCACATGCATTGTTAGAATTTTAACAACCACTATGATGTTAAGCATACTTCAAGTAGTAAATAGAGGCTCATTGAGGCCTTGATCATGGTGCCTACAATTCCCTCTACTACCCCTTCGTTCATGGTGATGTGCCTCTCTTGAACATCTATGTTCTTGATCTTGTCTATCTCGATAGTCCCTTTGGTTATTTTGGCCCCGTCAGTCATTTCATTCATTTTGATCACCTCCATAATAGTCTTACCTTTTGTGGTTATAGTTAGATCTAGAAGAAGAATATGATGATGAAGGGGAAGAGAAAGGAGAACCAGCACCATCACGATGCCTACTTCCACCTCTTTGGCGATCATGACCATGATCATGATTGTGCTTCTTATCTACATCCCTATCTTAACTTTCCCCTTCGGATCCTTCTTTTTCATTAGATCCCTTGTTACAAAAATTAGGATTGTGAACTATGGAGTGTAGATTCTAATTTTGACCTCCATCACCAAAGTCAAAGAGAGGAGTTTCATTAAATGGAAAAACCTTAGAGAAGGGTTCCCCACTAGCTTGTTGGTACAATAGGAATGGAGAATCATTAGGTCCTTTTCCCTTTGAAAATTCATAGTGCTACTCTAGCTATTAATCCTATAAGCATTGTGCTTTTGTGGGATGATAATCCCTAGCATCGACATCTCCCAAAATATACTCCCCATGATGGTCTTGAAGACCAAATCATGCAAGAATTTGATAAAGCATTGCAGGAGTAGCACAATCAAGCAACAACACAATGTTACCCTTCATGTCACACCATTGTAGTTGTTCATCCTGATGTAGAATGAAGGTGAATTTTAACACATAATCATCAAGATGAGTATATATAATTTGATACTATTGAGGCTTTGGCAAATTAACTCTATCAACCTTCGGCAAAGAAGTTCTCCTGTGAGAAGAAGACGTTTTTAGCTAGCCAATAAAAATCACAATTTGCTCTAAGAATTTGTTGTAATTATGAAATAAGATATGACTTTAAGGTTTATTCCAATAATTTAAATCCTTTTCACTAGGTTCTAGATAGTACACAAAAAATAAAAATGTCCCTAGCAATGGTGCTAATGATGAGTGGCGAGGTACCCCTATGCCAAACCATATGAATCACTAAGGTGTTACACATGATCCAGTTGAATTCCATGGACCTATAGTTACCTATTACACTAGCTCTTCTAGGAAGTGAAATGGGTGTTAAGAATGTTTGTTGTCTTCCCAACTACACTTGTGGAGTTCAAGGATATGGTTTAAGTTTAATTGAGGTATATGATTTTTCTTATTTTATATTTTATGAGTTTGATCACCTACAACAAGAATGAAAGGTAAAGTAATTGAGGATCTAATTCATCTATTGCATAGCTAGACTAACATAAGTAACCACCCCACTTTCCTGGACACATCCTAAACACATGTAGCATTGCTAGGCTACCAAATGTTAAGTGTTGCTAGATTACCAAGTACTATATGAATGCTTAAAGTGGTCATGCTCATGTTCATTAACAACTGGAAATAAATTGCTTAACTCAAATGTATTAAAGTAAAGTAAATAAAAATAAAATGCAATAAAGAAGATATTAAGCTATTCTTAGTGCAAGGCTTGTCAAAAGAGTTGATTTTATTCTCGTCACATTGCTGCACTCAAGTACATCAATGCTTGAACAAAGAACTGTATACACTTAGACTTCTTCTACAGGCACTTAGAAAATATTCTAACTCTAAGGAAAATAAATAGTAAAATCTTTGATACTTCCACTAAGAAAGACCAAAAACTCACTTGAAAACTAGAGCTTAGGCATGGTATTTATAGCCTTGGGATATACACCGTGACATCATGTATGCAATGTTGCATCTAGACCCCAACATCGCGTACGTGACATCACATACCGAACGTTAGAGTCGACATAAAATGTAACTCATCAACCTTCTATAGTACCAATACCTATTATGGGAGCCTCCATGTCATCTCCAAAAGTGATGGTTCCACAATTTTGTTCTATGAAATTGGTGAAGTAAACTTTATCAATTTTCATATGCCTTGAATAGCTACTATTAATATACCACATACCGTTTTTGGCATAAGAGAAAGCTACTTGAGCCATCAAGTTTTTTTTAGGCTCTTTCATTTTTTGTTTCCAAACCTACAAAGTTCCTTACCTAAACTACTTTTGCAAAGACCAAGTATACAGATTCATTCTAAGATAGCAAAACACTTAAAAATAACTAAATTTTCCATAAAAGAAACAATTTAAAATTTTCCGTTTTAACTTTTTATCAAACCTAGATTGATTTTCTTTTGTAGAAACTATCAGATATCCATCTTTTTGCATTTGGTCTTTGATTCTCTTTGATGAGTTCTTGTTCATATGCTTAATCACATTAGTTAGTCTTTGAATCTCAACATTAAAGTCTAAGTTTTCTTTCTTGAGATAAGAACATTCATCATTAAGAGAAGTAATTTTCATATTATTGATTTGTAAAACATCTTTTTTATCTACACATAGGCTTTGAAAAGAACTAACTTCATTGTAAAACAACTTGTACCTTTATTTAAAGAAAAATTCATTGTTTGTCCTACCTTTGTTGTTCATATTGTCACTAGATTGACTAGCTTTACAATCATTTTTTCTTGTTTTTGACTATAAAAAGAGGAATGAAATATTTATCTTTGCAAATGTGATAAAGAAGCTGAATACAGTAATTTATGTAGCTATAAGTCTCCTTGTCCAAATGCTTTTTGATGTTGAGAGCCCCTTCCATGTTTAAGATGCTTTATCTATGAGAGATAACCTTACTTTGATACCACTTGAGAATCTTTAAACTTAGAGAATGAGGGATGAAAAGGTTCCCCAACAAAAATCAATCATCATAAAAAACACACACAAAATTATGTGGTTTTCCAACTTATGTACTTCACACTCTAAGGGTAGATCGCTTACACACCTCCAGACTTTGTTTCTCTAAAAATCTGGTTTGAAGGGTACCACACCCTATACAAGCTCAAAGCTTTACTCTAGAGTGATTTGTCACTGTGAATCCACTTAACAAAACTACATCTTGACAAGTATAGAATGTGGTTTCAGGGATCCCACAACCTTTACAAATTTGATCTTTGCTTCAAAGTGTTTTGACACTACACCAACCACTCAACCCAGCTAGGTCCCAACAAGCTCAAAGATGATGCCTTCTCACAAGAAACACATAAACCTTAGTGGGGCAACAAAAAAATAGACATAGAAGTTACAAGAAAATAATGCAACTAATTTGCTGGTCCTTATACTTTGAGGCATAGTCTAATAAAACCACTATAATAGTACAAATAATGGTACAATGAGGTATACAAATAAAGTACACAATGATTGCTTGATGTTGACACTTGCTTACTCAAAAACTTGCACATTATCCAAGAGAATGAAGTCCTTTTATAGCTTTGAAGTTTTTGAAATCATCTTGCAATTCATGCAAAGGCTATCTAATAGCTAGTGAAGATTTCTTCTTTGATATGGAAATGTCTCTTTGAAAATGACTTTAATTATAGAAATATGTCTCTTTTCCAAAGGAGATGTCTCCTATTTTTAGGAAGCATCTTCTTTGGTTCTTTTGTACTTCAACCAAGACATCTTTATCTTCTACAAGACATCTTTTTAGCTTTTGAACTTTGATTCCCAAAGCTTCCCCTTAATCATCAAAGCATCATCTTGTAGTCCTCTTTACGCATTCATGCTCCCTTGAAACCTTGTAATCTCTACTTTGAGATTTCTTGTAGATTCCATTCTTATAGCTCTCCTTTGTCCTTGCAAAACATCACATTCCACAACAATCTATGTTCTCCATTTTCCATAAGGTTTTGACATATCAAAAGGTTAACAACTACCACAAATGGTTGTCATAGAGGAAAGAGATGTTTTTATGTTCTAAATAGAGAAATTCTATCAAACCCATGGATCTCACTCTCAAATACTAATCATCTATATCAAAGATCCCATGAAAATACAATTGCATTCAACTCTTATAGAAACACCCATAGGTGACAAGGAAGACTCCACATTTAGGAAGAACTTAAGACCTAGAACCTCCACTAAATTAAAAAAGGATGAATTAAGTAGTTATAAAAGGAGAACTAGCCATCACCATTCTCCAACTTCTTCCTCTTCCTCCTCAAACTCCTCTAGAGATTATGTCAAGATAGAAAGAAGAGTGTGGGATCATGATAGGAAGAGATAGAGGGATCCTAAGAGACATAAGCATCAAATAAGACATCCTAATGAAGAAGAGGACAATGAACAAAGAAGCAAAGAAAGGATCAGATATGAAGCGAGAGAGCATTATGAGCATTGAAGGAGTTACCAGTACAATCAAGCTCATGAACCTTATGATTATGAAGAACTCCTATTGACCACTTGAGATATGATTAATATCAGAGAAGCAATATATATTCCTACTAATCACATAAGGGATAGTCACATCAAGTGACTAGACATGAATAATATCCTAAAATTTGAAGGTGGATATAATGCAGATCTAGAGCACCATCTTCAAGTCTTCCACAATGCCTATGCCCTACAAAACATTGAAAATGATTGGTAGAAACTAAAATTGTTTTTGAGGATACTTATAAAGGAAGTAGAGAGTTGGTATAGATCATTAGAACTAGAATCCATTCAAAGATGGAGTGTCATGCTAGAGCTCTTCAATGACAAATATCAAACTTATTCCAGAGTATCTCATTTGAGAAAATAGATTCAAGGATGAAAGCAAGGGACATATAAATCCCTTGATGTGGAAATGGACAAATACAATTCACTATTACATAGGTTCCCATGCCACTAATTTTCTCAAAGGGAGAAATTATGACACATTTTCGATGGGATAAGAAATAAGAGAAGAGAAATCCATGGGGTATATGCCTAAGGCAAGTTATTTATTAACCAAGTGGCAAAAGAAGAAGAGTTAAAGAAAAAGATAATCAATTGAAGAATATAACAGAGATTCCACCATAAGAGAAAGTGATGTAAAATTATATGAATTTCAAGAAGAGGAAACTTTAGAAGATATGATCAAATAGAAGACTCTACCTATTTAGAAATCAGTTAATAAGATTCCAATCAAGGGAGAGAAAATGTGGGACTTTGTAGATGAAAAATTTGCTACAAAGTTAAAGATAGAAAAAGAGAAGACTGAACAAGCCCTAAACAAAAGTAAAGATAAGAAGAAAAGAAGAGAAAATGGACAAAAACACTATAGAAATAAAGGAAAATTTGCTACAGAAGAGGAAATCATGGACTCTAGTTTGAAAGACAACAAAGAATGTAAAGTGTGTCGGTACGAACATCCTGAGGGATGTTGCCCTATTATGATCCACTTACAACAATCCAGGTTATATGCACTTAATCCAAAGTTTTTCAAGAAACGGATGCCCAAAAGATTACCTTTTATAGAAGGTAACTTTAAACAACCCTACCAAAAAATGTATTATCCAAGTAAGGCTTATCCTCAACCGTAGGAGCTATAGTGGAAGTACTGTAAACAACCACAAGTGTGGAGAATGTCACCACCAAGGAAATTATATCCATTTAGGAAACATGATCCTAATGGATACTTTGTTTAATGTCCAATATCTCTAGAGAATACTTTTGCCCATGCTCACTACTATTCACTAGAATATCATTGATGCACTATATCGATGGATCTAAATTCTTACATGTTTTAATGAACAACTTGTTCTTCACTTCATAATCCTAACTCCCTCCAGCTAGTACCACAACTAGTCATGCAAGGAGAGCTGCAATCACAACCATAACAAAAGAGCACAACCAAGGTAGTAACTACATAAGAGGAGGCAGTCACAAGTGGACCAAGAACCAAGAAACATTTTTAAGGATAAGTATAGAAATGGTTTGAAGGATGGGGACTTTACCTAACACTATCCCATACACACACACTTCTCAAAAAAACATCATGCTTCCAATACCTATAGATAAGAACATCATAATTATCATGCNTTACATGAACTCACATCAGAAGGAAGATATTAAATGGAAATAACTAGAGATATAAGAGAAATATGAACTTGAATCCGTAGAACTGAAAGCCCAACTAAATATTCTTAAATATGCTTTTTTAAATAATAAAAAATTAGTAATTATAAATGACAAACTTGATAAGGAACATAAGAAAAAATTACTAGAAGTGGTAAATAAATGGCCAACTACTTTTGCATAGTCCTATGAAGAGATCACTGGAATTAATCCATGCATCTACCAACATCAAATCTATACAGATCTAGCTATCAAACCATACCACCAATCTCAAAGGAGGTTGAATCCAAAGCTTAAGTTGTTAAACAAGAGTTAGAGACACTATTGAAAGTAGGGTTCATCTACCTAATAGTAGACAATGAATGGATTAGCTCATTAGTCATTGTACCAAAGAAAGATGAAAAGTGGAGGGTATAAATTAATTTTAGATTGTTAAACATGATGACATTTAATGATCATTTTTCTGTACTATTTGTTAACCAAGTCCTAGATACCATAGTAAGACACTAGTATTACAGCTTTCTAGATGAATATAGTGGGTAAAATCAAATTTTCATTACACCAAAAGACCAAGAATGGACCACATTCACCAGTCCATGGAGAACATTTGCATGTAAGAAAATGTCCTTTGGCTTATGTAATGCATGCACTAACTTTCAAAAACATGTACTCAACATATTCCAAAAAAAATTGGTAATGGAGTTAAGGTCTTTATGAATGAGTTCTCCTCATGTGGGTTGGATTTCAAACAAGCCTTGGACAATTTAGAGCAAGTATTGAAAAGATGTGTAGAAACTAATCTAAAGTGCAGTTAGTAGAAAAGCTATTTAATGGTTCAAGGTGATATAGTTCTGGGACACAAAGTATCTCACAAGAAAATAGAGGTAGACCGAGATAAGATCAGAGTTATTTAGAAAATAACTTAGAGGCCACAAACTATCAAAGATGTTAAATCATTTCTTAGTCATACAAGATACTACAGAAGGTTAATTGAAAACTTTTCAAATATTGTAAAATCACTTGTAGAATTAACTAAGAAATATGCACAATTTCTATGGAAAGAGTAATGTGAGAAAACATTTGAGACCTTAAAATAAAAATTAACTAAGACACCAATCCTTCAAGCTCTAGATTGAAAAAACCCTTTCCACATTATGATAGATGCTTCAAAATATGTACTAGAAGTAGTACTAACTCAACTGGATGATAAAAAATGATCTTATTATATACACTGCGCTAGCCAAAGCATCACCAACACAAAAATTAACTACATCACAACAAAAAAGGAGCTAATGATCATGGTGTATGCACTTAAAAAATTTAGACATTATGTGCTTGAGTACCCTGTTTGTGTCTACATGGATCCCAGTGCCATTCGATTTCTAATGAATAAATCAACAATTAGTCCTAGAGTGATAAGATGGCTAGTTATCTTACAAGAGGTTGATTGTACCATGATCAATTTGAAAGAAACAAAAAATATGGTACAAATCATTTATTAAGACTTAGATGAAAATCCCATGAGAATGATGAATGAGTATCAAATGAAAACTTATTCAACAAAATTGCAATGGTTGTAAACTCATTAGAGTATTCATGTCTTATTATTTACATAATGTATCTTACCAAATAAGATCTTCCTATTGAATGGAACAAGAAATAATAGGAACAATTCCTTCACAAAGTGAGGAGATATATGGAAATGAATGGAAATCTTTACAAGATATGTGTTAATGGATTGATTAGATGGTGTATTCTGGAAGAGAGCCAACAACATCAATTTATCATATGCCTCACCAAGAGTTAAAACACACATCTTGAACTTCACTAACTTAAAGTAAGAAGATAATGATCGTGAACCAAACCTCAACTACTTGTGAATCTACATTATCCATCCACGGATTATGACTAGGTCGCATGTGTACACTCGTGACTTGTATGGTGGAATGTTGAAATACCTAACCACTCATCATTAAAAAAATATCTTATAAGATGCACATGAAAGACCATGTGGTGGTCACTACGTAGGATGAAGGATAACACTAAAATTGATAATAATAGATTACTTTTGGCCTACCATATTGAAGGATGCACATTGGTTTGCATAATCTTGTGAAATATGCCAAAAACATAGAGGGCTGATAGCCATAAATGAAGATTAAAATACTAGATAAAACCATTGGAACCTTTCAACATTTGGAGAATTAACTTCATGGATCCCATCACACCAATGTCAAATGGAAAGTCCTACATTATAGTAATAGTTGATTATTACACTAAGTGGATAGAAGTAGCTATAGCTAAGAATTACATAGCCAAAAAAACTACTAAATTCTTTCAAAAACATGTAGTGAGTAGATTTATAGTACAATGCATGCTTATATTTGACAATAGGACTCACTGTACAAGAGCTACATTCAAAAGCTAATGCAATAACTCAGGGTGAATCACAAACTAACTACAACATATCATTCCCAAGAAAATGGTCAAGAAGTTGGGAAACCACAAGAATATTAAGTAGAATAGTTATTTATTATAGAAATGATTGAAGCACTAAACTTAATTATGCTCTATGGGAAAATACGTCAACTTGAAAACTTTCTATATAGTATTCCACGGATTAATTACTTTACCGTAAACTACCTACATTACCAAGCCAAGCATATCTCAATACCCTTTCCAATGCTAGTACACTTGATCTTGATTTAATCTTAGCTCAAAGAGAACACCTCATGAATCTCAATATCCTAGATAAAAACTTATTGGTAGCCCAAATTAGTAATGAAATTCATAAAAAGTACTCTAAATGTAGGCATAATGTTGAAATAAGACAAGTGTCTATTAAGTTGGTTGATGAAGTCATCTACTATAATCCCAGTCATGTTCCATAGAAAGCTAATTTCCAAACCTTATGGAAGGGAACCTAAATCATCCATGCTACATACCAATCTGATGCTATGTAGATCTATCACTTGACTAGCAATGGAAAGGAATAAAACAAGATGTAATCCCAAAAATGCAAATTTTATTCTATGTTATTAAGCTATTGAATAATTAATTTTATATATCATGAAACCACATCATCCATCCACTCATTTCCAATAATAAAAATTTCTTACCATGGATATAATGATATTTTTTCACAATAAAGGTAAAATAAATTTGTGATCATTATGCCAAGATAGAAAAGTAAAGAACTAAGTGAGAATAAAAAGGATGTGATATCAAAGGTATTTTTGGATTCTCTAAGGCTACTACTCTAAGTCTTATCCTACTATTAAGTTGTATTATCTACTTGTGTTATAATGAAAAATGGAAGTATGTATAAAATAAGTGTTGCCTTACCATGGCAATTGAAAGACATGTTTCCCATGCCTGAAGGTAGTCCTTTAGCAAGGTTAACATAGTACTAACATAACAAATATATAGAATAAAGATTTATGGGGATTCCATTGTAAATACATGTTACCCATGCTTAAAGGTAGGATACTTCATAGAAATTTTAATATTTATTGGACTTGTATTAATTACAGGACTAGAAAGACATGTTATCTATGCCTAAAGACACTCCCCTATCCAATGCTCAAGTCTCCTTTAAAAAATAGTGTGCTATTAATAAAACTACTTCCTTGAAATTCTTTGTCAAGTGACAATACTTCTTGCAATAGTGATAGTCTTATGGTTGTTAGTGTTGAGATGATATAATGTGATGTCACTAGTAAGTAATATGGGCTTGGTTTGGATCTTGAACAAAAGGAATATAGATTACTTTAATAATTTATTTCACACATAATACATTATGCCTATGGTAAGACACCTCATGTTGCATTTTCTACAATCCCTACTATTTCCATTTCCATCTCATTATTATATACAATCATCATTTAATGATTTTGTATAATATAGTTTTTTTCCATTAAGATAATACTAACATGTGTGTCTCAGAAGACAGGTATGTTTTACATTTAAATCCTTGGGTTCCTATAGACACTTGTAGGTGTAAGTATACAAGAGCATTAAGGGTTGGAGCCTACTTTGGGGAGGATCCACTTGTCTAACTTTAGTGCTTCATACCTGATGAAAAATTCCACATAATCTTATGCCTCCAAAACACTTAAACAATCATTTTTTCTCTCCTACACACTCATATCTAATCATGCTCTTAACAATTCCTACCAACCATCTCCTATAGATCTCATTGACTTAATTTGCCTATGATTCCTTCTTTCATATACCTTTAATTCTAAATTCTCATATTTTGAGCATCATCATTACTCAAGAACCTTTTAAAGTACTTCTACATCTTCTAGACTATTCATTTCACTCAATTTTTCATTAAAAATTTCTCAAAATATCAAATTTTTAATGGTGATGTTGTAGCTACAATGTATTAGCTCCTAGCAGCTACGATGTCATATCTACGATTTCGCCACTACAAAAATCTATATATATGCACAAGAAGCTAGAAAGTTTTTATTCTTTTCATTTGATGCATAGGGAGTTCATGTCAATTTTCTAACCCTCTAGCAATGAAATTTCCAAGCTTCGTAACTTCCTTACCATAGCTCTAATTTGCATGATTCTTGAACCCTTTGGATCATAAAGTAATCAACTTAGTCATGGGATAGAGCACTATGCAACTTGAGAAATTTGAGTAAAATTTCTCTAAATTTCTCTAAAATGTGGAAGAATATATCAAGGTTAAGAACTATAATAACTATTCACATTTTCACTAAATAACCAAGTAAACTTAAACATTTTTTCCAAATGACCATTCAAAAATATGTAAATAAGAAAATAACCATTGTGAGAGGTCATAGAGGACTAATTTGTTCATAATACATTAGAAAATACATCAATTATGGGTTTCCTTTTGAAAAATTTTCAACTCTACAATCCTAATAAGAGCTAAAACATTATAATAAGGATAAATCTTGATCAAATCCAAGGAACTGAGAAAGGATTATGAACCATTAGAAACTTATTTGAAAATCTTGGGTAATCTTAAATGAATCCTTTATGATTACAAATGGCTCCTAAAAGATTTGCAACTGAAAGACCCTCACAACAAAGAGGTAAAAGACCTAGAGGAAGGGGACAAGCTAGAGAATAGGATCCAAAAGCTGAGAAAAAGGCTTAGTCCCTCAACATTCATGTAATAAGCACCTACAAAAGAACATTCCACAAAAGATGAAGCTAAAGCACTACTAACTCAAGAGCAAGGATAGCATCTTATGTTGTCAAGTAAGTGTCTCCAAGCTATCTAGGAGAAGTCCAACATATCCATAGTCATTGTGGAACTTAACATTGAATCATTCATGGAGTTCACACCTACTAATATCCAAGAGAAACTTCAAGCCTCTCCAGTTTGGCTAACATTGTCATGCAATAGCGAATGGTACTTAGGGGAAGTTTATCAATTCTAGAGAAATAAATAAGATCATTCCACAATCAAAATTGAGGGAATCACAATTCCTTATTAAGTTGAAGAAATTGAAAAGGCACTAAATCTTTCAAATATTAGAGAAAATATTACATAAACACCCACAAGATCTAACACTAATGCAAATAATTTGTGGTTACAAAGGGCTTACAAAATAGCAAACAAAGGATTTAGTGGATTGCCCATCAAACAAATGATACACTTCAAGATTGAAACTTACCATATTTTTTCCACCAAAAGATTAAACAAGATTTCCATCTATGCTACAATAGAAAGTGCCATCATTATGGGAAAATTTCAAGTAAACATGACTCCTCTATTCTTTCTAGAAATCCAAAAACGTTTTGAAGAAAAAAAGGCATGGAGACTCACTTTGTCATTTTCTTACCTCGAAGGAAACCTATGTAAGCAAGCTAGAATTATGGAATATAGTAATTATGTGCTACATAAAGCCTAGAATGCATACAACACTTAGATTTCAAAGCCAATGTCTCCAAAGAAAAATCAATTGGAGAAGCTAGTAGGCACTAAAGGAGTTGCAAGATCCACACCAACTAAAAATATTCCAATCATAGAACAAGAACAAGTAGGACCCAATTGGTCAACACTAGTTGGTGATAGGCTAGGATCATGTTCTCTACCAGCATAACAAGATTACAAACTTTCTATGAGCCATTTACCATAGATTGAAGAAATAATTTATTGGGGAAATAGAGAAGTCTTAAGCATGTACCAAGTTAAGGACAATCCCATAAAGCCTATAGTATCACCAAGATCTACTAGTGGTCAAATATAATTACAAGTAGGAGAAGATGAGAATTGGACACAAAAAATATCAAGGAACATTGCATCCTTCCAAGTTATGCTAGAAATAGAAGAAGGAGCCACAGTTGTAGTTATGAAACATCAATATGTAGTAGGAGTAGTTGAAGTTATTATTGATTATATCAAGGATTCCTTCAATGTTTCAATTATGCCACTAGTAGATATGACTAGAACCAAATATGTTGAAACAACATCTGAAACTACTATGCCCCTACAATAGCATCAAGACATCCTAGATCAACTACTACAGATAGGATAAGTGATTCAAAACCTTTATGTTATCCCTAGTGATATTACTAAAGTGTAGTTTGAGCTTATTTCAAGAAAGGACAAGATGGTGATGGCTAAAACTAGGGCTAAACATGTAGAGAATAAGGTGTAGAGATTGCAAGTTGAATTAGTAGCATTAAGAGTAGAGAAACAAGACCCTACATAATACATAACACCAGAGTAGCTAGATAAATTTAGAACTAAGCAGGTAGCCTAGTTGGTAGCCAAAAGTATTCAAGTTGAAATGGAGAAGGAGAAAGAAACATGAAACACTTCAATGGTTGAAGCATAAACATATGTTCATATCAAAGCCCTACTTACTTTAGAGGAATAAAACAAGAGGATTCATGTAGAGAATATAAGGTTGACTAACATTGAGAAACAAAAGAATGTTCTTGAAGAGAGCATCCATCAACTGAGAGAGTAGTTTATAAGAGTTAACCAAGACTAGGGAAAATAGAACCATATTAATGAAGGAAGTTCACATAATCCACTAGAAGTTAGATACTAAGATTAGTGTGTGATAAAACGAGGCCAAGAAGCATGAAATTATTAAGTAGAACTTCAGAGGCAAAGTGGATATGTATAAATAGATCAATGAAAAAGAAATCCAGATGGCTAAGGCCAAAATCAACACCATAACAATGCAAACACCTAATTGGTAGCCAATCTTGGATGGTCTTGCCCATGTTTATCAAGCTAAAGTTAAGAATAATTACTTGCATATTGAAGATTTCATAGAATACATGGGATTAGAAAACCTCCATTATGCTAATCTATCCATGCTCACAGTAGGAAGACCTAGAAATGAACTAGAGCAACAAGTGGCCTCAGTATATGCAATGTATGAAAAAGAGTTTGCAGATCAAAAAGATGCACAATAGAAACTGCACATTACAAATGCTAAACTTCAAGTAGTTAAGCCCAACTACCATGACCAAAAGGACATTGTAGCAAATCTAGCTTATAGAGTGATAGATTACTAGAAACTCATAAAAGTAACTAGAGCATTTAAAGAAGAATGAAGGCAATTCATGACATGGTATGTGAAGGAAAATAAGATGTTTCCATAATTACCTTACCCATGGGAAGTACCAACTCCAACAAACATCAACGAATTGATGTGGATGGCACATGATCACAAATTAGAAGAGGAGAAACTTCAAGCATTACTTAACCACTATTAATTCCAAAAGCCTGATGACAAAAGAAAGAGATTGATGAAGGAGCCACCACCCCCTTGGACATAAGGCTACATCAACCTTTGAATTTTATTTTTTTTTTGTTTTTGTTTTTTTTTGTCATGTGTGTCCATCATGTAATGCATGATAATTTTGTAAACATCACTCAAACCATAATGTGGCATTCATAGTAGAGTTAGTAATGTAAATAAGTCATTATTTAAGTCTGTATACAATCCAAAATTTTTTTTAAGGAACTTTATCCTCCTTTTGTTTTAACTCAAGGATGAGTTTCTAGTTAGTCATGGGAGTATAATAAAATCTCTTAAGTCTTCAATGTGATATTGTATCCACGGTATCATAGCTCTACTTATGTTATTGTAGATATAATGTAGTGGATCCTAGTTTAGACTATAAATACCAACCCATCAGCATGTCAAATAAACAACTTTGATCTAACACTTAGGAAAATTCTTGTAGTTTTCTTTTGTGATTTTATACTTAGCAATTTAGGGAATGCCCACATTGTGGTGTTAAACAATAGTATGGAATCTTTGTTTGAGTGAATTATTCTTAGGCATAATTCATGGCTAGAAATAAATATCAAGTTGCAGGATTATATTTAGTTTAATTTACTTTTAATTATTTATATTTAATTATTATAATTACCACTTTTCCACATGTTTACTTTTCTTAAGTTATTTATAGTTCCGAAGTACTTTACTCTTCCATTATTCCTTAGTATGATACTATAAGTACAACTGGTTTCGAATGTATAGTGTGATCATTTGGTAATCCTAATAGTGTTATTGCTTAGTTTGTCTAGTAGTATAACACTTGTTAATCCCAATGATAGTTTCATAAGCCCAAGGTGTGAATGGTACTAGGAATGGATTCTTATTACCTATAGGACAAAATAGTCTTTTTACTTACATTACACTTAAACTTAGATTATATTACTCTATTTCAACCATGTTTACACTTAGCCTTAATTTGAGCCAACAACTTCAATCTATCATATGCCTCACCAAGAGTTAAATCATACATCTTGAACTTCACTAACTCAACGTGAGAAGACAATGATCATGAATTGAACCTTAATTACTCTTGAATCTACATTGGCCATCCACATATTACAATCAGGTCACATGTGTACAATTGTGACTTGTATGGTGGAGGTTTGGAATATCCAATTGCTCATTAGTGGGATAATTTCACAAGAAGGTAGGCCCATTTCTTTCTTTCCAAGAAAGTTAAATGAGTTAAGCAAAAAATATAGCATATATGAGAAGGAGTTGTATACTATTCTTCAAGCAATCAAGCATTAGAGGCATTATTTGTTATCCAAGTAGTTGACTTTGATGACGTACCCCAAAGCACTTCAATTTCTAAACTCACAAAAGAAGTTAAGTGCAAATCACATGAATTAAGTTGCATAGTTACAGGAGTTCAATTTTTGTGTTAAAGAACAAAAGTGGAAAGGTCCATATGGTGGCTATGCATTATATAGGGTGCATATGGTGAATTTCAGTGCACCTCATGTGGAAGATATGAATGATTTTTCTTCCTTGTATAAGCATGATGATGATTTTGAATAGGTTTGGAAAAGCCTCAAAGAACCATTGATGAGTATGATAGACCAGTGGAGGAACTAGCATATTCAAGATAAACTATTATTTAAGAATGGAAAGGTATGTATTTCTAATTATGATTTTCAAAAAAATATTTGGTTTGAAAAGCATTGTAGTGATGTGGAAAGTCACATGGGCTAGGATAAAACATTAGAACTTGTAAGTAGGTATCATTTTTGGCCTAGTATAGCAACAAAAGTTTCAAATTTTGTGAAGAAGTGCTCAACATGTCAGATGTTCAAGGGAGGTTAAGGTGTGGATGGATACTTTATGCCTTTTCCAAATCCCAAGGATTCATGGGAAAGTGTATCAATGGATTTTGTGAGTGGTATTTCAAAGATCAGGAGTGGGAATGATGCAATTTTTGTTTTTGTAGATAGACTCTCCAAGATGGCACATTTCACTCCATTCAAGAAGATGAGTGATGCTTCTCATGTTGCAAATTTGTGTTTCTAGCATGTGGTGAAGTTGCATGATATTCCTTTGAATATTATTAGTGATAGAGACTCCAAGTTCACAAGTCACTTTTGAAGGTCCCTTTAGAATATTTTAGGAATAAATTTGAATTTTTCTAGTGCATATCATCCACAATCTAATGGCCAAATAGAGGTGGTGAATAAATCCTTGCTAAACATATGGAGATGTGTGTGATGGATAGCTAAACAGGTGGGAAAACTTGTTGTGTCATGCTAACTTTTCATACAATAATGCTTTTCATGTTACTATTGGAAAAAGCTCATTTGAGGTGAACTATGGATTTTTTTCAAAGATGGTAAATACCTTGAAGAGCTTTGATGGTGACGCTTAACTTAGTGTTAGTTTTGTGTAAGAGATGAGGAATCTCCATGCACAAGTAAAATCAAATTTAGAGAAGAAGGTTGAAGATAGAGTCTTTAAGAGGAATGAGGATAAAAAAATTCTAATTTTGCTAATGGTGATATATTTTGGATGCACTTAAAGAAGAAGCAGCTGAGAGGTGTTTACTTTTCTAAATTCAAAGCCAAGAAGATGAAACCTTTGAAATCAAGGCTAAAATGAATGAAAATGCTTTTGAGATTAATTTACCAAATGATGTTGGTATGTCTTTTGTTTTTAATGTTGTATATCTTATGCATTATCATGGACTAGCTAATGAGAAGACCATACAAGGTAGCATCGATGAGTTGAATGGGTCTATTGATCAATCCAAGCCTTCAATGGAGATGAAGACAATAATACTCAAGAAGAGAAAAGCTCCTAGAACTTGGGAAGTCAAGAGGCATAAATATTTGATCCATTGGAAGGATCAATTTGTTGAGATCAATCTCCATGATTTGGGGCTCACTTCAACCCCTACTCCCTTGTTCAATTGAGTCACTTTTTGAAGGGTGGGAGAGCTAGTATAAAGATACCTCTTCTAATCCCTTGTTCCTCCATACATGTGTGTTTTGAAAGTTTTGGAGACTAGAGAGACATCTTGGAGGGCTAGAAGATGTCTTAGCTAAAGCTTGGGAGTAATAGGAAATGTTTGGAGATTAAAGGAGACATCTTACTATTTGCACTAACATCTTGAGTGAGATGTATCAACTGAAAAGATGACACCTCATGTGAGACATCTTACTAGAACTTGAGATGTTATAGACAAGATGTCTTACCTACAAATGTAACATCTCAAATAATACATCTTACCACAAGTGAAGATGTTTTGGCCCCTAGAAGAGACATCTCATAGAAATAGTAGACATCTTACTAGAGAGCTAGGTTGATGCAGAGATGTCTTTCCAAGATCAAAGATGACTAGTACAGATGGGAAAACTTCCAAAACATACATTCCAATTTGAGAAATAGCCACGATGTGATGGAAAAGGATATAAATAACTAGGGAGAATGTGAGAAGACTTGGGAAACATCTGAAGAGCCTTAAGTTAATTTAAGGAAAGGTTTCTAAGTTTCTTGTCTTTCATTTTGTGATAAGTATTGTTATATTTCATCATTGTTGATAAAGATGAGTAAGATAAAGCTCTTGTATGTGTAAAGAGTTGGGCAAGAGAGAGTGGGTGAGCACATTGAGTTAGTGTAATTGGTAGTTGTAGCTCCAATATTAGCTTGTGGTCTATTGGTCTTTATGCTCTAGTCAATTATGCCTTACTTATGAGTTGAGATCTTAGTCCCAAGTTGTAGGAGACATTCTCTATTAGTTGTGTCTTGCATTGAGAATAGCTATTGTGTGGTTGTAGAGCACATTTTCTAAAATATCATTTGAGTGTGATAAGTTTTAATTATTTATGATTTTTTAATAATTGATTGTAATCTTCTAATAAAATAATTGATGATAGCTAGTTTTCTTGTTTTCTAGAAAAGCATTTTATCTTTGCATAATATTTGGATTTAGCATTTAATAGAATTAATTAGTGGAGTGAACCTGCTCCATAGTTTAACTAATTCTCATGTCTGATTCTTATCAATAGAGGATATTTCATCATCCATCGCTCACTTCCACTCTTTAAGATAAAGAGATATAGACACTTCATTATAAGTAAGTGATTTAGCTTTAGCAATTAGAATTTTATCTTTAAACTAAGTAGGTATTTTTCATATATGACCAAACCATATTAAGGGTTATGAAGTTGATAGAGCATCATGTTGATACTTTATTTCCTCATCTTCAATTAAATCTTCCCCTATAGTTATTTCTTGTATATCATTCATATCATCTTGTTGGTCAAGATTAATGTCTCCTACCAAGGAAGGATGACCCTCTAAATTTTAATCAAAATCAATAAATACATTATGCATTTTTTTAGAAGTTTCATTGTTGAATTGGATTTTTACTTTTCCTTTCACAGATCTTCCTAACTTTGAACCAAAATCAACGCATCAAAAAACTCTTTTAATATCATTAGCTCCAAGAAACTCTTCTAGTGCCATCAACTCCAAGACACTATGTACAAAATCTCTTTCAATCCCAAGGAAAAATCTCCCTCTTGATAAGGAGGAGAAATTACATTTCAATATATAACATATTTTAGATATTTTAGAAATATTACACAATAGAGAAAAATTGAAGATGATTCGACCACTTCTTAATTTCCTATTGAAGGCCTTCCAATTTGATTACTTGTTAGGTATAAGGTTACATTTAGCAACCACTTGCCAAAAAATTTGGATTCAATAGCCACTTGCCAAAGATTCTTTAGACTTTCCTTTAACCTCAAATTAGCAAATAGGGGATAAAGAACTACCATAGGTGCAACCTAACAAAAAATTACCATAAGTAGAAACCCTTGGAAAAATAGAACTACCATGTGCATACCTTGGTAAAAAACCACAACAATCAAACTCTTCTAAACAATTCAGCACAAGAATAACCTTGCTTTGATACCAATTATGAGGCCTAATTAAAAAACTACAGAATAATATATTTTGCAAAAGAAAAAACTAGAAAATGCCTAGCAAGAAAAAGGTTCTTGGATCTCTATCAGAGAGAATTATACAAGCACAATGGATAAAAGAGAATAGGAAAGCAAATAGCATAAGGATGAAAGCAAAATACATTGCCTTTAATATCTCCTTGTAATCATATTTATAGTATGAGATGGACATCCACAGAAGTGTTAGTAACAATAAAATGACTACTATTGATGCCAACCCTCCCTCCCGTGCTACCATGGGACCTTTAGTTAATTTGCTTTAAAGTAAAGTTTTGGGAAATTCTCCTATGAAAGTTTGAAGGCATGCTTTCTGATTAAAACCTTGAGTGCTTGGGTGAAAACTGTATTTTCTTCCTTTCTAAAAATATTTTCCCACATAACAAGATTGCAAAAAGAAGAGAGAGAAAAAGAGAACAATGTTTGATTGTCATGTAAATATTACTCGTTGTTTTGCTTGGTTTCCCATGTCATGTTAGAGAGTCAATTCCTATTACATGACACAAACACCATGCATCGAAGGGAAAGCCCATTACTACACTAAAAATTCACAGATAAATTAGATCGTCATGCAAATTAAATTTGATGAGTCTGTTCCAGTCTGAATTTTGAAATAGATACAATGTTGTTATTAGCAGCTTCATTCCGAGTAAGAAATTATTTAAGGCTAACGGAAAACAAGGTTGCCATGGATGCATTTGGCATATGATTTGCCGATCCTAAAACCAAACTAAATGGGTAAACACCTGGTGCACTGGGCAGCCTGATGGGAGGCTATTTTTCTACATCAATAATCTATGCTTTAGATTTCTCAACCACCGTGGTGTGCAGAGTTGGTCAGGTTTCACTTGGCCGTGAGATGTGGAGGCTTCATCGCTCTGACGTTTCTTTAATGCCTCCCATGCCACCATGGCCATGTTTTTCTCCACCTGCTTCTTCATTTTTGCAGACTACCCGGTGAACATCCATCCGGTAGCTTTAATTGTGCATGTAAATATGGGCAGATGCCCTGGTTTGGACGCCACCGTATGGTAGACTGGTGGCACGATTCCTACCTTGAGCACTGTTTCCTACAATAAAATGTTTGCTCATACCTGTTTTATCGAAAGTCACCTCCACGAGATCTCTCTCTATAACCATTCGTAGGGCTACTTTTGCGGCAGCTTCTTGAGCCTGTCGCAGTGTGCTAAAAAACTCACAATTTATGTACATCTCGTCATCAAAGCAAACCACCGCTTGGAAACATGGATTGTAATTTGGACCTTCTCACTTATGGATGTGCATTTGTAGGTCGAGGCATCTCTTCTGAGCCAGTTCTTATAGTTAGGTTTTAAACATCCCCGAAAGGTAGAATTCAGAACCAAAGGAAAAGCAGTTATGGAAAGAATTACGTAGCTTTTGATATGTTTCAAGTAATTATAATATTAGTGTTCCATATATCCACTATTGTTCACAATGCACAGGCCTTATGCTCAGGAATTCTGACTCTCCTTATGCTCAGGAATTCATCTTATCTAGTTCATGGTTTTACCCATATTTCCTACCGTAAGTTCCTACCCGAAGTAGCAATTATCAGAGTTAAATAATTAGTGGCTCGTTTGTGCGTCCCTTCCGTCACCAAGTTCAGCTCCTCCAATGCCTATGCATTGTTCCTCTCGTCTGAAGTGTGTGAGGCATTGGCACTCAGCCACGGTAGCAAGGCATGCTACTCACCTGGTTGGCTGTGGTGCTACAGTCACTGTGACTATAGTGATCCCTCATGACGACAAACCTTGGTGTTGCTGTTGAGATGGATCCATAGGAACTCTCGTTGTCCTTCCATTTTGTTTCATATTATTCCATTTTGTGTTCAAAGTTTCTGTTGTGCGTGTTTTCCTGGTTCAATACCCAACCAGCGAAACTATTTTCAAGAAGTAGGCTATGTCTTAGTTTTACATTTTAAGTATTTTTAGTCATTCAGAAATTTTGGACTTTATGTTCTAGACATTTCATTTAACTTATTGTTCTACATGTGTTTCATATGAGCTATAGTTTTACGCATTATTACTCGGCAAAGAGATCCTACGCGTTGTGTTCGTTGTTTTGAGTCCTTAATAAATTATGTGGGTTGTTGATGCCACTTTGGTTTCATTCATGTTCGTTGTTTTGAGTCCTTAATAAATTATGTGGGTTGTTGATGCCACTTTGGTTTCATTCATATTATTAGTTGAGGATGGCTATGGGGAGTCTTTGTCTAGCTTGTTTAACATTCTTGGTTTTGTCTCTTATGGCATTTGGCCTTCACTTTCATCTATTGTTATGTAGCTTTCAAGAAGACTAGAAGAGGGAAGGTAGTTGAAGTGGTAGGCAGTGAAGATAGATCAATACTAATAAAGCCCTCCTATGAGGAAGATGAAAAAACAAGAAATGGGGGTAGAACAAAGGAAAGAAATTGAAAGAACCCTTTCCAAAATTTGGTAGTGGAACCTACAAACTAGCTTTGGGTGGTGGTGGTTTTGAAGGAAGTTCGAAGCAAAGCTGTGAACATATCCTAGAACCAATGGTACAATCTTGTTAGAGGAGGTGTGCTTCCCCCAAGCATGGGTAGACAAATAGGCACCAGAGCTTCCAACCTTATTGGTCAAACGAGTGCTCTTTATTGAGCTAAGTCATTTGCCCAATTATCTTTATTTAATGATCTTGTAACCTAGTGCATTAGTCTCTTTCATATGTTTGTTCCTAAATAGACACTATAACTAAGGCATCTACTTGTATATGGAGTTTCAAGCTCCCAGTTATTTTAAAGATTTTATTTTTCAGTTTGTTTAATAAAGTACTATTGTAATTTTCCTTATCCAGTTAAATTCATATAGTTATTTTGTTAAAATTTCATTGTTAAAATTTACTGGTTCAACTTATTTGTTAAAATGTCACATAGCCCTTTTCAGTTGAGACTATTCCCAAGTTTCTTAAAATGTCTCATAGCCCTTTTCAGATAAGACTATTCCCAAGTTTCTGTACTCATACAAGAGGCACCCTAAGCAAAAGTCTCTCAAAATGAGTTTTGTGGGTGTTGTTGTGTCCAAAATTTATACATCAACACCTTTTTGATGCTAGAAGGAGGGCTTTTTTTTCATTTCCCTATCTCTATTTTTAGTTTTTTAGTTTTTTGTTTATAGTTCCTAAAAATTTCTATTAGTGTTTCTATTTTTATTTCTTGAAAATATCCATTTTTCAATCTCTGTTCCTATTTACATTTTCTAAAAATTCCTATTTTATTTTAGTTCCCATGAATTTTTGTTACCAAAACCTTTTATTTTTCTATTTTTGCTACTATTTCTATTTCTACTTTCTAAAAATCTCTATTTTCAAGTTTCTGAAAGCTTCTATTTTTTAAACCCTCATTGCCCATTTCTAATCCTATTCTTGTTGATAGTCATCAATTTTTCAATTCTACTAGTATGATTTAATTTTATTTCCTAAGCCCTCATTTTTCCCAATCATGTTTAGATGTTTATATTTTGGTGGTCCTTACCTTAGCTCTAACTTTGGTAAGGTGGCTTTCTCATTAATTACATTGTTCTATTTACATTTACTTTTCTATAATTTTTGCATTTATTGTTTCTCTTTCAAATTTTAGATATTGTAATTTTAGTTTTTCTTTCAAATATATATATATATTATTTGAATATTTTTCCTATTTACTAGTAATTTTCAATTTAGTAGCATTTATATTTTTGAGCTTTTATTTTTGTGAGTGAGTTTTCCCATAGAGCATCCCAACAAAGACCACTTACTCCTACCCCTAATCGACTAGCTACATGTCATTTCACTTGAGAAAGATAATGAGATTCATGTTTCCCAAACTCTATTCCTAGAAGAATTTGAACTAGGATGGTAGCCAATCAACCCCAAGCTCCTTTAGTGAGCAATCTCTTTAATTTCACAAATTATCACAATATTCTAAAATGACTTCAAAATGTTAATTTATTTTGTTAATTTAATTATCACAATCTCTTATAGCCCCCAACAGTGATGCCCAACAAAATGTACAATGCTTTATGATTTTGTTAGTAATGAGTCATGTTTTAGTAGGCCTTTGATATCAAAGCCATGTTATCGAGTATCTGATATCGAGGCACAATCTTCGATGTCAAGGATTTGATATTGGCTCATTTAAGCTAACCTATAAATGCAACACTTAGGTGAATGATTTGCATATAGATTTTAGATGTAGACATAGAGAAGTTTTGTTAGTTTATTTCCAGTGCATATCTGTAGTGTGATGTTAAGCGATTGTATGACATCCTTATTTGAGTGTGACATACATGAACACGTTACATGTTTAGCAATAAAGATTGATATTATTTTTATCAATGTAGCATCCACTTAGCTTTATTAGTGTTAATTACTTAAATAATTAGTATTTTCCTTAGTTAATGATTATGATTTATTGTTCTCTATTGTTTCTATCATTATGCAGAATGAGTATGACTAATTGTGAGCGCTTAAGTGTAATTACTTGGCAACCTAGTAGTGTTATCGTTTGGTACCCTCAGTAATGGTATGCTTGGTAATCCCAATAGTATTTACACAAGGTCCAAGGCATGTACAAAAGGTTAGGAATGGATACTCATCGCATGTAGGCTAGTTTAAACTTTACTTTCAATTATCAATTAGTTAAATAGTTGATTTCTTTATTATTCTTATGAGTAGCATAAGGCCAAAACAACATCAAGAATCATATGCCTCACTCTTGACTAAACCATACATGATAAAGGTACCACTAGTTCAAGTGGGAAGATAGCGAACTGTAATCAAGATAGAAGGATCTAGATGCCACAACTCGTCCCATTTATAGAATGCAGCTGGATCACATATGAATGCTTGTGATTCGTATAGTTGAGCATATGGGTACATGCCACTTATCATTGACATCATTGCTGGGGATGGTCCTAGTTATTTAGATTAGTTATATTATATGTAATTTTTGTAAACACGTTAATGATTTATCTTTCAAATAATATTGAGTCATGTACATCATTAACTAACAACAATGTCTCTTTCACATGGAAGTAATAATGCATCATATGAAGAGAACATTCATTGGAGAACTAACAAGATATTTATTAAAGAAAATTGGAGTGACCAACCTCATTCAAGGCTTTCATATGTTCATAATCACCCTGATTACACTCAAGGACTAGAGTAACTTAAGGTAGACAATCCTAGAGAATATGAAGTAAGTCCTAGACTAGGGGAGGCCTCAATACCTAGAACCTCCACAAAACCTAGAAAAGATAAATCAAGGGATCATGGAAAATGTTATAGAAGCTATGGTGACTCTCCTAGTTCCTTGTCTTCCTCTTCCTCTTCTACTTCTAGTTCCAACAAGGATGAACCTAGGTATAGAGATCGAGCTCCACTATGAGGTCTAAATAAAAATAGAAATCAAAACCAAGGGTAAAATCAAAGATATTGAAATGAGCATAGACAAAATCGTCACAATTAGATAAATAGAAATAGAAAATTTCACCATGACATGTTTGATGATGGTGAACCCTTGTTGGCCAATAAGAGCATGACATGGATTACAAAGCTAGATAAAATACTCCACATGCCTCACAAGGAAAGTCACATTAAAATATTTGATATGAATAACATTCCTAAATTTTCCGAAGGCTATATTTCTAATCAACAACATCATTTACAAGCCTTCCATGATACTTGTGTCATACAAAACATTTTAAGTGGGTGGAAAAACCTTAAGCTCTTCCCTAGGATACTAGTAAACAAAGCCAAAGTGTGGTATAGATTATTAAAGCCAAATTCAATCCATCGATGTTCCACAATGCTGGAACTCTTCAATGAAAAATACCAAACCTATGCAAGGGTATCCAACCTAAGGAAAAAAATCCAAGGATTGAAACAAGAACAACATGAACCCTTGGATATGGCCTTAGATAGATACTATTATCTATTGTATAGATGTCTAGGCCATAGTTTTTCTCAAGAAGAGAAACCTTTCCACATCATAGATGGACTTTGTAGTTGATGAAGCATTGGTTGGGTACGTTGATGCAACCGTGTTGAGGCAGATTCCTCAACGTAGATGCCTCAATGCATGTCATCGCATCTGTTGGCTACGTTGACACAACTGTGTCGAGGCATATGCCTCAATGCATATGCCTTGACATAGATGCCTCAATGCATGCTATCGCATCTATTTGAATAAAAAGTTAATTTTTGTTAGCTTTGATATCAGATACTCGAAATCATGGAATGTGTGTTAGCCTATAAATATAGTGCTTGGGCACATTATTTGGGCATAGTCTATTCAATAGAGTAGCCAAACTCTTGTAGTTTTATTCTATAGTCTTAGAGAATAGTCAATGAGTGCCTACAATGTGGATCTGAGTCAATTGTATGACATCTTATTTAAGTGCCAATGTACCTGGACACATTCCATGAATAGTAATAAGACCAAGATTGATTCTTATTCATTACAATACTTTGACTTAGATTAGATTTACTTTTAATGAAATTTACTTTTCATGTACTTAGTTAATATTTACATTTCCATCCATATTAATGAATCTGGTGAAATGAGCGTGACCAGTTTTGAGTGTAAACACCTATTCTCTTGGTAACCCTAGTAGTGTTATTTCTTGGTTTGCCCAGTAGCATAGCACTTAGTAAGCCTAGTAATTGATATGTGGGTTCAAGATGTGTACAGAAAGTTGGGAATGGACACTCATCATCCATAGGCTAGTCTAGACTTTACTTTCCATTGTTAATTAGCTTTATTAATTAATTTATTTATTATCATTAGGAGTAGCATAAGGCCAAAACAACATCAATTATCCTATGTCTCACTTTGGACTAAACCATATGTGATAGAGCTATCACTAGTCCAAGTGGAAAGATAGCAAATTGCGATCAAGACATAACAATCTAGATGCCACAACTAGACGCATCCACAGAATTCAACTAGATCATATGTAAACACTTGTGATTCCTATGGTTGAGAGTAGGGGTACCTCACCATTCATTAGTAGTCAAATGAGAGAAACCCTTGGGGGATATTCTTAGGGTTGATTATATGAACTAGAAACCTATTAGATCCAAAGGCTAATTGAGCATGTGGAAAAAGAAGAACGAGAGCTATGTAAATGAGAGAATGTTAAGAAACATCACTAGGACCTAACTCTTCAAAAGAAGAGGGTCCATATCTATGATAAGAAAAAAGAGGTAGCTCTCAATGAGGTGATTTCACAATAAACCTTGTCAATGCAAAAGTCTATCGATGAGCTTGAAGCAAGGTTAGATAAGATGTTGGAATGGATAAATGAGAAAGTTACAACTTGCATAGAAATCGTAGAGGTAAAAGTAACGTAAAACAAATCAAGTGATCACAACAAAAGAAGGAAAAAAAACCAAGAAACAACTAGGAACACTTATAAGCAAAAAGGGAAAATAGCTGTAGAAGAAGAGGTTATAGACTCAACTACCGAAGTAGATAATGGATGTTACATTTGCCTATATAATCATCCAAAGGGTTATTTCCTAGTCATGTTACATCTACATGAGTATTGGGCTTTTACATTAAATCCCAAGTTCATAAAAAAGCAAATGCCTAGAAACTCACCTTTCTCACAAGGTAATTATAGACAGTTTAACAACCAATTGCACTATCCTAGTGGGACTTCTTACTAGCCTCAACACTATCATACAACATAGTGGAAGAACCCATAGTTATGGGGGAGGCCATCATCAAACCAGTGCTACCCCTATTGTTAGCTAGACTTGTCTGAATACTATGTTCAACAACCTATTTTCCCAACTAGTTCTGCTTCCTCTACCTCAAATCACTACTAACACTCTCCCAAATATCATCAACTTGCAACATCTTCTATGAGGTCACCACCTCACACCTCTCACCCTACATCATGTCCTTAATATTCTCATACTCCCCTCCATCACATATCACAACCAGTAAAACAAGAAAATGTAGCATCATAACTCAATGAAAGAATGTCACTTGTGTTGTGAACATACATAGAAATGATAATGCTAGTATACTTGCACCACAATCTCAAAAATTCCATTTCTTTAGGATGGTTCCCACACATAAGCATAACACTTGTGGACCTAATAACACATCCAAACCATCACAATGCTAATCAAGTATGTCATCCTTTCTTTCAAAACCAACATCATCCAATCTTATGCAAAGGCCAACATCCATTGTTACTCCAACACCTGACAAGAATGATAAATCTAGGACTATGAAGAGACAAAAGAATCCATGCATCACTAATCATGATAAAGGGTGCAGTCATGGGTCAGACATTCACAAAGTTAACATAACTTCTATTTTGATCCATCGTACATTTGAAAACCAAGTGTGTGAGAAATAAACCATCTATGTAGCTACCTCTAAACTAGAAGACACCTAGTTGCTTGAAAATGAAGGTCTAACACTATTTGGCAAATGCATGAAACTTGCCTACCCACTTATTAATTCTTGTCATGGTCAAAAGCTTAGTCATGGAGGAGATTCCCCATCCTAGAATCAAGAATTAATAAGTAATTTTCATCTTTTTATTTTATGATTTGTTATCATTTTCTCATTTCATGATAAAAATGTTTCCTATCCTTTTTAACTTTTTCTACATTTTTTTTATTTCCTTTGTCAATAATCTTGATTGTGAATGAAACAACAAGATGTAGCCCAATGAGGTGAGGTTTTCTCTATGTTGTCAAAGTCATAAGGCAATGATTATTTAGATAGGGAGTCCTCATCATCCATCCATCCACCCATTAATAAAAGGTTTTAACCATGGTCATAATGATATTCTTTTTCATTATCAAACTAAAAATACACTCATAATCATTATGCCTAGATGGAAAAGTAAAAAACCAAGTGGGAATGTGAAGGGTGTGACATCAAGGGGATTTGTGGATTCTTTTGGATTTCTTTTGTATGTTTTATCATGTTGCTAAAGTTGTAATTATATGCTTGTAGATCTAATGAAAATGGAAGTAAGAGTAAAATAAATGTTGACTTACCATGTCACTAGAAAGATATGTTACCCATGAATGAAGGAAGTCCTCTGGTAAGGTTGATACAAATGAAAATAAAATACAAGGGCACAAAATAACTTTTTGAGGATCCCACTAGAAAGACATGTTACCCATGCCTGAAGGTTGGTGAGTTTTCAAAAATCAAGAGAGAGAGAGAGAAGTGCCATGAATAAACTCCTCCCTTGGACAAAATGGCAAGTGATGCTTCTCCTTGCAATGATGGTAGTCTTATGATTTTCAATCTAAGAGATAAAACAATGTTATGTCATAGGAACATGATTTGGACTTGGTTTGAATCTTGGAAAGAAGGGCTAATGATTACTTTAACCATTAATAACACATAAGGATTCATTATGCCTATGGTAAGGCACCTCACATCCCAATTCCTATAATCCTTTCTAAAATCCATCTCATCTCATTGTTCACATGATCATAACTTGTGGTTTTGTGTAACATAAAGTTATTCTCTCAAATTGGTATTTCTAACATGTGTGTTTTTCTAAACAAGTATGCATTGCATTCAATCCCTTTGGTGCCTACAGACATTTTTAGGTGTGGTTATACAAGGGCATTGAGGGATGGAGCCTACTTTGGGAAGGACCTACTTGTATAATTATTGTAACTTATACTTTTCTAACACAACCACATCATCCTAAACCTTCCAAGTGCATAAATTTCAATATCAACACCTTCTCTTATCATACAACCTATCTATTCTATATCATGAATTCAATACCCTTTTCTTACATCTTCCAATGCTTTTAATTTCTATGATTCTATTTTCCAACATTATCGTGCCAAATATGTATTCTCACTTATCCCAAAACTTTGACTTTAAATAAAACCTTCTAGCTAACCACAAAACTTCATTTTTCATACTAAATATCCTCATAAAATGCAATTTTAAGGCCCCTAATATCAAGTTGGAGTCGATATCAACTACTCAATATCGAGTTAATAAAAACATATAAATAGGGCCCTTGCGATGCTTCAAAATTCATTCTCATCAATTGTTGCTAGAGGATTTTTTGCATTTTTCTCTCTTGACCAAGAGCTTTAAGCATCCAACTTCCATACGTGATATATTGCTCTATACCACTTTGATTTCCATGGTTTTTAAACCTATTTGATTCCAAAGTGTTTCATTTCATCAAGGAGGGATGTTGAAGTTAAAAACTTGTGTTAATTTATCAAAAAGTTTTATCGCCTGAAAGGTATTATAAGGGTAAAAATGTTTTAAAAAAACTTAAGTATTTTAATGAAAAATTAGTCATATGTATGCTAGAACATTTAATTTTCTCACCTAAGGAATCATAACCATCATTATAATCCATACAAAAGGGAAAAGAAGTTAATTGTGGAGGATCATAAAAGAATTTAATACTTTTTGAACATTTTTCTTGAAATTTTTCTAACTCTATAATCACATAAACTAAGAACTTAATGGAACTAAGGATATGAGTATGGTATAAACCTATTGATGATAAAAGAAAAATACCCTAGTAATCAAAATTGTTAATTGATTGTAGAAGTTCCCAAAGAGAGAAGGACAAGAAGAACCTTTGCAGGATGTAAGCAAACATCTAATAGGTGGTAGAGGCTAACTAGGAGAACAAAGCCCACTAGACAAGCATGATGAATAGGAGGCCCAATCATTTAGCATTCATCAGAAAACCCCTATTATATGGTAGTTAGTCTAGGTGAAGGCTGTACGACCAAAGGCTCAAGCATAGGGACAATGCCTCACATTGTTCCAAGAATGTCTCCAAGCCATCTAGGAGTAATCCATGTTGACCATAGTCATCATGGAAATGAACTTCAAGCCATAATGGAATTTGTCCCTAAGATAGTTAAAACTCATCTTCAAGCATTGCCTTTATGGCACATTCTTTCTAAAAGTGGTGAATGGTACCTTGATCAAACATACAAATTTTGGCATAATAAAGAGGAGGGTACCATCATCAACATTAGTGGAACCTCTATCTCTTTCTCAATCAAGGCCATTGCAGAGGCTCTAAACATATCCAATGTGGGGGCCAAGGTAACACACCTATCCACAAGGTCTGATATAGAAATAAGGAAGCTATGGCTAAAACTGGCATATAACAAGGAAGAAAAAATATATAATGAGCTAACTCTGGAAGAGAGAATTTATTTCAAAATTGTTACATACCATCTCTTCCCCACTAAACAGCTGAATAGGATATTAACCCACATAACTAGAGGAAGTGCAACCTTGATGGGAAAATATAATGCCAACCTTACCCAATTGTACTTCATGGAGATTCAATGGCAGTCTAAGGAAAGAAAGGTAGGGAAGCTAATACTTTCATTTCTTTGCCTGACTAAGAAGTTGTGTAAGTGATCTAGAAACCTAGGTTACACCAATGACATTCCCAAGAGGCTTCAAAATGCTTCATTCTCTAAGGTGCTCAAGCTAAGAGCACCAAGAAAAGACCTTGGTGAAGAGCAAGAACCTGAACTAGAAAATGAATGAGAATAGAAACTAGAGAAGGAGCCATAACAAGAACCATAGCAATGGTCAGAGCTACAAGTTCCACCACCACTATCATAGGATTATAGGCCCAGAATGAGACATCTACATCAAATTGTTGAAACTCTTAGTTTGTCAAGCAAGAATGAATCCAACCTCTTTTGAGTCATTAATGATATTGTTTAGCCCATAGTCTCTACAAATCCATCAAGGGGATAGATCTCTTTTCAATCAGGAGGAGAATCCTAGTGGCCACAGGAGATCTTTTGGAACGTTGGATCCTCACAAGTGGTACTCAAAATTGGAGAAGGTGCCACAGTCATGGTCATGTAGCACTAAGATGTAGTATGTGTAGTAGAAGTTATAATATATCACATTAAAAAATCCTTTAATATGCCTTTATAATTAGAACCAAAGATGCACATATGTTAGCCAGGACTTCAATGACTCCTATGGCTCATGAGGATGTATTTGATAGATTACTGCAAACTAGGCAAGTCATGACAACCCTCTTCGACACCCCTAGTGATGTCACTATAGTTCAATCTAACCTCATAGCCACCAAAGGAAAATTGATCATGGTAGAAACTAGGGTAGAGCATGCAGAAGTGGAGGTACATCGATTGCAACAAGAGCTCATCACCTTAAGGGCCAAAAGAAGGGATCCCTCCCAATTCATTATGCCTAACCAATTGAAGGAGTTTCAAATAGAGTAATTGGGCCAATTAATTAAGTAGAATAAAGAAACTAAATAGGAAAAGAAGAAAGAATTCTAGAATTCCTCAGCTATTGAAGCCTAAGAATATGCTCATGCAAAGGCATTGACTACTGTCCAAGATAAAAACAAGTAGCTTGCTACTAACAATGCAAGGTTGATCACCATTGAAAAGTAGAAAAACATCTTGGAGGAGAGTATCTACTAGTTGAGGAAGCAACTAGTGAGGATCAACTAGGACATAAGCAAATTGGCTAGATAGAACCAAATCCTCTGAATGGAGGAGGTACATGCTATACGTTAGAAGTCTAAAATTGAGATAAGCGCATGGAAAAATGAGGCCAAAAATCATGAGAAGTTGAAAGAGCACTTCTAGGACTAGATTGGCATATACAAGAAAATAAACAAAAAGAAATCCAAATTGCAAAGGCTTGCATCAATTCCATGTTAGCATAGAACCCTTACTAGTAACCCATATTGGATAGCTATGCCTTAGACCATCAAGTAAAAGTACAAAATAAGGACCTAAAAATTGAGGATTTGAAGGAGTACATGACATTAGATAACCTTTGTTATGCTAACCTTGCCATGTTAATAATAGGTTAGCCCATAAATGAATTGGAACATTAGGTGTTGGCGACCGTTTGGGACACGACCGCCAACGAGTCTCCTCAAACAGGATTTAGGTGCCTGCTGGTCTCTGGCAACACCAAGGCCCAGATACCTCCAAATAAACTCCGTAGTTAATGTGAGTATGTGTGTGTGCTGTTTCGACGTGTGGTTGTGAGAAATGTAATGATCGCATTGTGCGTAAACTACAAATGACTTACTTTAAAGAGATTCAGCCAACTTTGCCAAGTACTGTGAGTTGTTGAAAATTTCCTATTTTGTTCAACTACCTAGTCTACGCGATCCTTATAATACCTACTTGTAACAAATAAAATTTTGCAAAAACATTTGAGCACAACTTCGCAATCTACTCCTAATTTTCCCCAGAGAAAGAGATAGTTCCACAAGAAAACTAGAAATAGAGCAAGATTTGATGGAAATAAGCAGAAAAGAAAAGAAAGCAGATTTGTGTAGACCTCAAATATTTA